>CAXIWS010000162.1:0-175305 GCA_964036195.1 Sphaerolaimus hirsutus
GCGCTTTTTCTTTTTATTTCTCAGGTGTCTCATTATTGAAGAGTGTCGCATTATTGGAGAGTGTCGGTTTATTTTCACACAACGTGCCCAAACCTGTCGCACTATTGGAGATGTCGTATTATTAGAGCATTTACGGTATGATCAATTGGATTGTAGATAATACAGTATTTACACACTTTCAAAAAAAGGAAAATATTTTTAAAAAAAGCGGAGTTGACTACAACAAACACACGTTTCCCCTTAAATAATTTTTTTTCTTTTTGTGGGACACTGTTTGTTTTATTAAGAATGACATCATATTTACAAGTATTGGAGTGTTTCCTCCGGAACAATGCATACCACGCGATCCGCGGAGTAATGCAAATCAATTTACATAACCATTTGCATTCCGTGTGCAGGGCACTTACACTAAACGGATTTGGTTAAAAGATAGACTACCATACTCATGTGAAGCAAAAAATTGACAATGTACAGATGTCAAAGAAACTGCATGTTGTTTTAGTTAAGGAAACGGTATCCATGCAAAGTCTCATGAATAATGTGATGAAGTTAATTGTGTTCTGAATGCCTTACTGGCGGCAGAGTTGTTAAAATTACTGAACTTTTCAAAGTAAACATAAACTTAATATATTTTATTTTTACTCACCCCAGATTAGAGAAAACGGAAAGTAATTTTTTTACTTTTACGCTGCGTAAGTGGTGAGTAAACTTAAATACCAGTATTTTACTCAGGTAAAATGTAACTGTAAATTCTTTTCTTGGCTTTGTACCCAGGAAGATGTAAAAATGTGAAAAGTGTAAACGAGTGTCATCGCTTTCCCTACCCATCTCAACTTCTATCATATCCGCTGCCATTCTTGCAGCTGTTTTAATTTGTTTGAGTGGTTTTTGCTTTTTTACACCCCAAATTTTTTCTCAATTACGTTTTCTGTACTCGCTTACTTTCAAAAAGTACGCGAGTAAGTGAGTGCCGGTACTTTTTGCGAGAGGAAACGAACACATATTGGCGTATTATTCGAGTATACGGATTTATCGAGTAGGTAAACGTAAATACGTTTTACCAACTATGTCTGGCAGCTTCATAGAGCAACGTCACAGATGCAGCTTCATTTTGAACTTAAACAATAAGAAATAGTACAAAAAATAGCTGAACATAGGCAGTTAGACACATGAACTAGTGATTTTGGAGGTCTGGGGGGGGGGGGGGTTCGCATTAAATTTACTCACACAACATGCCCAAAGGGTTGGAGGGGTCGCTTTATTTGGAATAATTATTAATATGTTTAATTAAAAATAAATTTTACCCTCGAATGAATCTCTGTTAATACGTTTATCGACATGAATCCATTACTTTTTTCATTCATGTTTACGTACATTCAGACAGGCTTATTTAATGTCACGCATAATCAACAATATGTGAAATCTCCAGGCAATTTTCGCTACTTTTCTTGTCTCTTTTTCTTCCGCTTTCTGAGGTTTAACGTTAAAAATGTTGTGGTTTCTAATAACTTTCTTGTTTTTTACTCGAATAATTCCCGCGGTGAATTATATTTTCGGCAGACATTTTTGAGTGAGACTATTCAAGGGGGGAATTATTCGAGCGGGGGAATTATTCAATTAATAACTGTAATTAAAGTGTGCTATCAATTTACAGGCCGCAGTTGACTACCGCTACAATGTCCATATATATATATGTTGTGGCCACGAGAGAAACTACGGTGGATACCTAAAAATGTTGGTTACATAGCAAGTGAACATCCAGATTAAATGAAATCCCTTGGAAATTCTGAAATGAGTATTCAACTGAGAAAAAAAGCAAAGAAAACTGATTTATTCATCAGGGTCGGCTGTAAGAAACGTTTTAACATTATTCATGCGACTGATTACCATATTTCCTTGAAATACCTCCCTCAAAATCCCCCCTCAAAATTTGCACTCTGAAAAATAAACCACCTGGTGGCAGTCCCAAGCCCTGTAAAGTGTAAAGTAAAGTGTCAAATGTTTATGATAATGAAAAGGCAGGGTTTATCACTGGCGCTTTGGTACCATTAGATGGGGGTTCCACTCTCACAAATGCTTTTGCTGAGTTGTAAGTGGTAGTGATGTTAAAGGCACCGGGAAAAATGGCACCGCACCGCACCGGCACCTTTGCCAACGGATGAAAAGGGCACCTGGCACCCTGGGGCACCGGCCAGAAAATGGCACCGCACCGCACCGGCACCGGTGCCTTTTGGAAAAAATGGCACCGGCACCGAACGGCACCGGCGTGTTGCCGGTGCTAGCACCGAAAGGCACCGCACCGGGCTGGAATTTCTGAAGTAAATATCGGGCAGTTTCTCCGTGGTCTCACCTTTGGAAGTGCATACCGTATTTCCTCGAAATACCCCCCGGGGGGTGATTGTTTCATAGTGGTCCCGAGAGGGGGGGGGGGTTTAACGAGGGGGGGGTATTTCGAGGGGGGGGTTATTATTTCACAAGAAAATTTTTGAAAACCAAGTACGAAATTGTCGTCTGAAACGCACGCAGACGTCGAAAAATGCAACAAAAACCGCCATTTATAAGGTTCTGTAGACTAATATTAGTATGTAGATGGTATGTACACTGTTCTAACGTGACACCGACATTGTTTTAACGTGTGTTCTGCACTACGCAGAACACAAACTGCCGTATTTGTCATGTACGTTCTCTTTACACTCAATTTGGGGGGGGGGTATTTCGAGGGGGGGGGGGTTGTTTCATAGTGGTCTCGAGAGGGGGGGGGGGGTCAAACGAGGGGGGGGGGGGGTATTTAAAGGGGGGGGGGGGTATTTCGAGGAAATACGGTATTTCCATGAATTTTCAACCGATTTTGATGGTTGAGCACTTAAAATGATCAGAATGATGTGGCAAACGCTTTTATGAAGCAATTACAACGATTACAAATGAAAGATAAAATATTTAATTCATTACAATGTCCATAGCCACTATTGTCTACTGATCGGAGTCGTTGCTGTACAGAGAATGGAACTATCTCTGTCATAAACTGACAACAAATTTTGAACAAAAAAGTAAGATAAATAAAAAATATAAAAATGATTTAAAATTCAACAAAATTTTAGATTCGCTCATCAGATCACGTATTGGGTATAATGGATTTCACAGTAGGTATATTTATTTGTTGGGAGGTTTACAAAATATGCAAAAACGGTTGGGTAAATATATCGCTGTTTTTTGAAATATGAATATGCACATACTATGGACAAAATTGCACAGTACATGAAGCCTTCCCCGGTGCCTTTCCCGGTGCCTTTTACTTTGCCCTGGTGCTAGCACCTTTGGCACCGGCAAAAAAATGGCACCGCACCGCACCGGCACCGGTGCTATTCTGAAAAAAACAGAGTTGTTCAAATACTGGTATTTTTGGAAAACGTAAACATAAACGTAAATACCTTTTCCAAATTTAAAGTATCAATACTAAAACGTAAGGTATTTTTAAAATACCAAGGAATACGTAAAAGAAAACGTAAACGTAAAAATTTCAAGAAGTACCCCATATGAGTAGAGCTTCTGAAAAGACCATTGTTGTGACATTTTCAACAATGTATTCATGATTTCCATCCACATTTTTCACTTGCATTTCATAGCAAACAAAATATCTTTTTTGAAATTTTTGTTTTTGTAAATGAATGTTGGTGCTGATGGCCTCGCAGTTTAGCAAGCTCTTGGATTAGAACACTTCTTCTTCAAAAATTTCATTTCTGCTAAACATCAGCACGATATAAATGAAACAAAACAGTGAAAGGTTGTCTAATGCACAATACACACATTCCATTTTCTGCCTGTATTTATAGGTATTAATATATTCATTCACCACACTGTTCACATTCAACAATTGACACATTGATTACATTTAAAATTGCATGATTACATTTATTTAGAAATTTGCACTGTCAAACGACAATTACACAACACAATTGGCATTATGTCCAATTAGTATAACTATTTACACAATATCCATATGTGATAGAGCACATTTGGCAGACGCGTGGTTGGATTTTTACGTTTCCTCTGGTACCCGGGTAATTGTGCCAGGAAAACATAACAAAACGTAATGGTATTTTTGGAAAACGTAAACGTAAACGTAAGTATAAATACCCGAATAACCGGGTATTTCGGGTAAACGTAAATACGTTTTTCCAACTCTGGAAAAAAATGACACCGGCACCGGCATGGCACCCCTGAAGATTGCAATGGCACCGCACCAGCACCGGTGCTGGTGCCCTTCGGTGCCCAGCACCGGGGCACCGGTGCCCCGGTGCCTTTACATCACTAGTAAGTGGTGTGATCAGTATACTGTAATTGCTTGAATAGTTCACACCCTTGAATAATAAACCATGTAAGAGGAAAAATAACTCATGCCCTTGATTGAATTACCCACTTAAGGTATTTATATACCGTATTCCCTCGAAATACCCCCCCGTGGGATGATTGTTTTAGAGTGATAATTCTGAGGGGGGTGGTATTTTGAGGGGGGCTTATTATTTCGGCAAAATTTTTTTGAAATTCCAGTACTAAATTGTCGTCTGTAACGTACGCAGACGTAGAAAAATGCAACAATAACCGCTATATATAAGTCTATTGTCTTAAAAAAGTATGTAGATGACATAAACACAGTTCTAACGTAACAATTCATTGTTTTTACGTGTGTTTTGCAGTGCCCGAATCACAAACCGCATTTTTTAAATGTACGTTCTCTGTACACTCAATTTGGGGGGGGCTAATAAATTCATAGTGGCCATTTTGAGAGGGGTATTTCGAGACGGGGGTATTTAGAGGAAATACGGTAATAAATTTGTTTCATTTTATTTGAACAGAAACAACATTTTATTGTGTTAATCGAGCATATTTTGTGAAATGAGCGGATAAACACATGTTATTTAGTACTTATTCGAAAATATACTGTATTTCGGAAATTTCGAAATTTTCGACATAAATATTTGTCAGGCTTCAATTCTGGGGATCGAAACTCGGGCGTTCGCGAAAACCTAAACTTTTTTTGAAAATCTAAACAACATTTTTTTTCGGTCGGGTCGAGTTGAGTTTTTGACAGGCATTTTTGACTCGATACAAGAGTCGAGCCGAGTCGAGTTCAAGCCCCAGCTAGAGCGCTCACGAGAAATCTAGACACAAGAAATATCTGCTAAATATATGTGCTTCTTAAATAGGTACATTCGGCGTATCACTCGATTTATTTTTTCACAAACCGCGAGCGCGAATGCCCAACGGCCGGTTCTGCGACGACATTTAATTTGCCCGACACGTTTTCTTCGGGCAGCCCGAGTTTTTTAATTTGACAATATAAAGGCAGATTCCTGATGCGTACCTGCGCGTTGCGTACCTGTACTGATGAGAACCCAATTAGGGTTCTCATCAGTACATGAGGGATTCCTTAAATAAACATATTAATTACCATAAAAAAGCTTGCCCAGAAGCGTATCCACCTATCCACCGCACACCACTCAACACTTGATTGATTGACATATTTATATTTACTTCACGCTGTGCACAGTGCCCAGAAATAAATAGAGATGGTGTTTCACTGAATAAGTCCAGTTATGGGACTTTCGCCATATTTATTGGATTTTCGCGGGGTCAATGGCGTGTGCGGTACAATCATCCTGCGTGTGCGAAAAAATACGTCCGCCGCGCGAATAATGTAATGGGCGTGCAGATGTATATAAATATTAATATCCCAACTTCACCACAATTTCTGTATTTACTTATACTTTGTTTCACTATTATTTATTTTCTTTTAGGTTTACTATATATTTTTTTTTTCATATTGATCTCATAAGTGTGAATCCATAAACTCTCCTCTCACTATTACCGTTTTCGTGAATACAAAGATTTGTTACTTCTGCACGAGAATTACATCAATCGCGCGGCGGGCGTATTTTTCCGCACACGCCATTGACCCCGCGAAAATCCAATATGGCGAAAGTCCCATAACTGGACACACCGGTTTCACTGTGTGTCGCAGTGTGCACTGTGCGTCTGTTTCACTGCAACAAAAAACGTCCATCTATGGCAAAATACTACTACATTGATGGAATACACATACAACAGGCGCTGGATTATGACATACATTGAGATCAAAGCCATGAAGTTTTGTCAAAGGTGTTGCATCTAGTAGGTATTCTTAGCTAGTTGCATGCAAGTGTAAACTTACAATTATTGATAAAAATGGTTTGCATTTTCAGTAGAAGGGCTACTGGAATGTGCTGGGCACATCTGTAAAATGTCATGCAAAGTGTCAATTGTCATGACAAATGTGAAGTAAAGCATTAATTGTTATGAAAAATGTCAAGTGAGCTGTCAAATGTCAAGCAAAGTGGCAATTGTCATGACAAATGTGAAGTAAAGCATTAATTGTTATGAAAAATGTCAAGTGAGCTGTCAAATGTCAAGCAAAGTGGCAATTGTCATGACAATTGTCATGCAAAGTGTAAATTGTGCATTCAAACCTAATGTTTTGTATCACAACATTATGTATCCAAATGTTCACATTTCAAAAACAACAAGATTAGATTCAAAACATAAGATTTGGATACAATTGGCCTGACAATTGACACTTAAATTTATATTTGTCATGACAATTGACACTTTACTTTACATTTGTCATGACAATTGACACTTTGCATGATATTTTACATGACATTTGACACTTTACAAAGCTTGGGACTGCCCCCAGTTCAACAAATAAAAATATAGAAAGTCAAGCAACAAGATTTTTTTCTCAAAAATATGAATTTTTCTACAATTTTACAAAAAATACAAATTTTTATAAAATTTTACAAAAATTCAAATTTTTATACAATTTTTATTTTGAAACTCTTCATTATATGTTATTTCATTCTTAAATTTTCCATTTTATTTTTATTTTATTTTTATTTTTTCCTGAGATTTTGCCAACCCTGGTTGTGACACACTGAAATGAGTGATTGTCAAATATTGATTACATTTAAACAGCTGCGTCAACTTTCTCATCCCCAATACTATGATCTAACTGTGTGCAGCTCCGGTTTCCAGTTGTTTACCACCACTAGAATTAAGGTTGCCTATGCTACATTGAAGGTTCTCTATGGTATAGTCGGCAGACATGATATTATACAGGTTTGGTTTACTTATGTTTCGCTTCGCTGAGCGTCAATGGAACTCAACATCTTACTGAACAGCGAAGTGCGATACATCTCAAATACGGTAGAAAAACAGTGCACAGTGGGTTGTGAATATGTCAATATGTATAGTCGACGGACATATCATTCTACAAAATTGGAAAGTTATATTTTGTTCTTGTAGAGCGAACGAGAAAGGAATTTAGTAAAAAAGAAAATATAAAGATAGTAAGAAGGAAAATAAAAATGTGCTGTTCTTTACGCACTCGTTTACTCCAATTTTTGTGCCGATAGGTGCTGCAAAGTTTTGATTATACGTTTACCTACGTTTAATCTAATTCATATTTAGAAAAGTTACATGCTATCGATTCATTTTGACGAAAACTTGTTACGTTCAAAATTTTGAATTCAGAAAACGTTCCCGCTTTGTATTTATTCAGATCCAGACGACGCTTGGATGGCATCATGCCAAAAAACTCAACTACACTTTGACGGGGGTTTGAATTGTGCGGGCACAATTGAATCCCATAAAAAATGGCTAAAGCCAACAAAAAGTGGACGCTGCACCTAAACATGTGTATGCTTTTGAATGCACAAAAGTAATATATCATATACCATGCCATTTTCTTATCAAGCTATCAAAAAATGTATATCAAGGGAAATGTATACAAATGCTAATAATATAGGCTATCAACACAGCAAACTGCATCACAAGAAACAGTTTCACCAAACTTTTGCATGGCAGTGTGAGCTGTGTCAAAGTGCTGCAATCATTAAAGATACAAAAAGCTCACGCTGCCATGCAAAAGTTTGGTGTAATTGTTTCTTGTGAATCAGTTTGTGTTGATAGCCTATATTATTAGCATTTGTATACATTTCCCTTGATATACATTTTTTGATAGCTCGATAAGAAAATGGCATGGTATATGATATATTACTTTTGTGCATTCAAAAGCATACACATGTTTAGGTGCAGCGTCCACTTTTTGTTGGCTTTAGCCATTTTTTATGGGATATACTTCTTTTTGAGGGCCACAGGCCCAAATTTTATAAGTTATTGCAAATCAAGCAAATGTCAAATGTTGCACTGAGCAATACAATCTATAGTCAAGAAGAAGCCAAATACTAAGATTCAAAAGATTTTCAACATGACATTTAGAACCTGAAAGTTATCACTTGACATTTATGACTTGAAATTACCCACTTGACAAAAACTTGACATTAACCACTTGACATTTAAGACTGAATGGCATCACTTGATATTTATGACTTGACATGAACTGCTTGCCATTTTTTCACCTGATAGTTTTCACTTGACATAAACAACTTGACAGGTATCACCTGAAAATTGTTACTTGACATATTACTTGACATTTGACATGACATTTATCACTTGACATTAAACTTGACATTCCACTTGAAATTTATCACTTGACGTTAAACTTGACATTTGACATCAGATTTATCACTTGACATTAAGCTTGACATTTAACTTGACATTTGATATGACATTTCACTTGAAATTTATTACTTGACATTTCACTTGAAATTTATCACTTGGCATTTGACTTGACATTTCAATTGAAAGTTATCACTTTATATTCACCTTGACATTTATCACTTGACATTTGACTTGACTTGACTCGACTTGAGGTCACATGCTCAGTATTACATCAAGCAGTAGTTCAGGCATGTTTGCAAATTTTACACAAAATAAGCAAACTTAAATAACTTTTGTAAATCTGTACCAAAATTGCCAAAAATTGGCTTATTTGAAAGCTCTAGTCATGGCGCACATCAACAAATTTTTTTTATTGCCGCATTTGTATTCAAATTTTCAATTTATTGAGGTTTGAAAATTTCAAACAGATACCGTCCCAAAGTGGGCGGAGCCTGTGAACAAAAATTCCCGAAAATAAAAAATGGCATCATATGCTCTTTCATATGAGCCATCAACCATGAAAATCGGTCGTGTTTCAAGGAAGTTATTGCAGTTTGAAGATTGTCGGGAGAACAAGATGAAGAACAACAACAACAACAACAACAACAACACTGCCTAGAAAAGAAAATGTGTAATAACTTCCTCCCAACTCAGCCATTTGATCTGAAAATTTGCATGGGGGTACTTTTCGACACGGGCTATTCAATGGTATAATGGGTTTTGCCGTAGCTTGTCGCGTTCCGAAGTTATTGCGATTTAAAGTTTGCGATTTCCGCATTTTGGTGTGTCTGACCATATTATGGGTGGGTCGCTTGCGCCCTCCCTCGGCAGCGAGGGATGGCGCTGGCGCGCCCACCCGATAGTTTCATTCCGTATATGCGTAAGCACGAGTCACCAAAACAGAGTTCTACGGGTTGGATACAGCGTGCATGATATGACATCATGCAACTCATTGTATAGTATCATGTCTGCCGAGTAACGATGGCAAACCTCCCAGAAAAAAGTATTTAAATTTTTAAGTGTTTTTTCTAAAATGAATTTTCGAATTTTCGAATTTTTTCCCAAATTAATTTTCAAATTTCGAATTTAATTTTCGAATTTTCGAATTTTCGAATCTTTTTTGGCAATTTTCGAATTTTTTTACAAAAGTATTGAATTTGAAGCTTAAAACACAGTATTTGGACTGTTTTCATGTTTGGAGCCCCTTTTAACCCTAATTTCACTGTAAATGAAGCATGACATGATGGTTTCACTTCACTTTAACATGACAAATGGTAGAAACAATTACCGTATTTCCTCGAATTACCCTCCGGGGAGTATATTTTTTCAGAGTGGAAATTTTGAGGGGGTTAAACGAGGGGGGTATTTCGAGGGGGGGTTAATAAATTCAAGTACGTTTGTGTGAAAGCCCCACGGAAGACCCGCGAGCGATTTTTTTGATGAACCGGGATCTGTATCCGCGGAAGTAGAGCGCCGCGGTTCTTTCTAATTGTTCGGGTGGCTCCGTGCACTCCTAAACGGATTTGATGGGGTCCACCGCTGCGCCATGGACGCCATTTCAATGTTTTTCTAATGTTTTTTTTTCATTACATGAAACTTTTCAGACCCACCGCATATCAATTGTCGCTTTATTCAGCACGTTGAACTTAAAACTGCGCTTTGTAGCCTTGAATTACCTGAAAAATTCGAAAACTATTTTTGAATTTTCGAATTTTCGAATTTTTTAAAAAATAAATCGATTTTTAAGTGTTTTTTTCCAGGGGTGAAATAAAAATTCGAAAATTATGAAAAAATTCGAAAATTCGAAAATATTTTCGAATTTTCGAATCTTTTTTTTGCCATCGTTACTGCCGAGTATACATTGAAGGTTCCCTACGGTACATTGAAATTTTTGGGTATCCCACGTAGTGGGGTTCCCATAGGTACATAGTCAAGGGTACGCAACGCAGGGGTTCCAACAGTACCCTCCCAATATAAATACTCCCGCCAGATTAGGGTTTTTTACCCGCTGAATCGAAAGTCGTTACGCGTTTACACGGGTCACGGGCGGTTTAATATGTAAGTAGTGATGGAAAAGCGCCATGGCACTTGCGCTAGCGCCAAAACAAAAAGCGCCATGGCGCATTTGGCGCTTGGCGCTACTGTAATGTAGCGCCATACCATTAAAAGCGCCGCGGTGCTTTCGGCGGTTGGCGCTAGGGTGTCAAAAAATTTTTTTACGGAAAACGGAAACAGAAAAAAAATGTCAGCAGCCGGAAAACGGAACGGAAAACGGAAAAAAATTTGCACTTGGAAAATGGAAACGGAAATGGAAAAAAAATTTCAGCGGCCGGAAAACGGAAAAAGTGCCTGGAAAAACGGAAACGGAAAAATGTAATTTGCACGGAAATGAAAAAATTTGCTGACATTTTGCTGGAAAATGGAAAAAAATTGCTGAAATTTTGCCGCAAGTGGAAAGAAATTTGCATGAATTTGCTAGCTAGCTTTGACCGGCGCCAGGAAAAAAAGCCTGGCGCAAGCGCCAAAGCAAAAAGCGCATGGCGCTTCTGGCGCTTGGTGCATTTTGCTATGGCGCCATAGGCGCTTGGCGCTGGGGGTCGGAAAAGCGCTTGGCACCAAACTTATGGCGCCTTTTACATCACTACATGTGAGATACGTATACCGAGTCGGGCAGCCCGACAAACGTGTCGGGTCGATCAAAGGGCGCACCAGGATGCGGCCGCAGGCGAGGGCGCCCAGCACTTGGCACATGGAGAAGAGGAATTCGGCCATGCTGAACACGGAGATGCCCGCCAGGGGGCAGTCCCAGACCCTGTAAAATGCCCTGCAAAATGTCAAATGTCACGCAAAGTGCCAAAAGTCATGTAAAATGCCATTTTGCACTGCATTTTACATGACTTTTGACACTTTGCATCACATTTTACATTTTACAGGGCATTTTACAGAGTCTGGGATTGGCGCCAGGATGCCCAGGTTGCCGCCCGTGTACGACACGAACGTGATGAACTGCGTCGAGGGCGCTGTGTTCACGTTTGTATCTTCAGTGCTTTTCAAGCATCATGCTGCAGTTGCACGTGCAAACGTTACGCACGCAACAAACGTAGTGATGGAAACGCGCGATGGCGCTTTTGGTGATTGGCGCCGCAACCATGAAAAGTGCCATGGCGCGTTTGGCTCTTGGCGCTGTTTTTGCCTGCCACCAATAACGAAACGCCTAGCGCTGGAGCAAAAAGCCCCATGGCGTGTCTGGCGCTTGGCGCCATTTTGCTCTGGCACTATTGGCGCTTGGCGCTGGCGGTCACAAAAGCGCCGTATTGCTTCTGGCGCTTGGCGCCAGAGTCCTGGCTAGTGATGGAATGGCGCGCTGGCGCCAAGTGAGGGCGCCAAAGGGCGCCGCGCCATGGCGCCATTGGCGCTTGGCGCCCTTTTTCTGTGGCGCCCTTGGCGTCTGGCGCCCACATTCTGAAAGGCGCCATGGCGCCCTTGGCGCTTGGCGCCCTTTTTCCGTGGCGCCCTTGGCGCCTGGCGCCCTGCTTTAAAAGGGCGCCAAAAAGGCGCCAGCAGGGTTTCAAGGTGAGTGCTGTGTAAATGAAAAAAAACAGATGAAAAACGCATCTGTGGATGATCTAAATTCGCCAGAAAAATGGGCGAAGTGGTGTGAGCGAGTGAAAATCTTTTGTGCAACGGTTCATCAGATGTGTCTGACAGATCAGAAGACGAGAATGATGAACCGTTGAACTTGCAAAATCATAAATCAACGGATTCAAATCGTTGCAATTCCATTTTTTGTTCAATTCAAGGAAACATTGATTGGGAAAGCCTATTTGAAGTGAATGGATTGTTGTCAAATGACAATATCCATTGTGTTTGAATTCGTCATATGGATTTTATTTGAATTTTTTTGTTCTAGTGTTGTTTTTGTTCACTACATCCTGGAGAACGCGAATAAAGTAGTGAATGTGTGTACTAGGGTGCTGTAGAAACTGTTTTAGCACACGCAGGGCGTTCTATGCACTTATTTATCCTGGCGCCAGTGGCGTCTGGCGCCCTGTTTTTCAAATGGCTCCATGGCGCTCTTGGCGCTTGGCGCCCTCTTTCCGTGGCGCCCTTGGCGCCTGGCGCCCGCTTTCCGAATGGCGCCATGGCGCCCTTGGCGCCTGGCGCCCTTTTTCTGTGGCGCCCTTGGCGCTTGGCGCCCACTTTCTGAATGGCGCCATGGCGCCCTTGGCGCCTGGCGCCTTTTTTTCTGGCGCTTTTCCATCACTAGTCCTGGCGCCTTTTACATCACTAATCACTAGTATGCAAATGGAAATCTAGGTTTGCATGTGCAAAATGCCATTACCGGCATGGCGGGCTCTTCCACGGAGCTTTTGTACAACGTGTCCTGCAGGAACACGTGTACTTTGACGTAATTAGCCGCGTGGTCGAACTTGCATAGGGCGGCCGCTGTCGCATTGCTCTCTTTTGCTGATTCGCACTGGATTATCTGAGGGGGATTGCGTATATCCTCGAATAAGTCCCCCGGGGAGAAATTCTTTCACCCCTATCATGTCGATGTGAAACGAATAACCCCATCCCTTGAATAACTCCCCCCTAAAAGGCACTGTCATCACCCTCGCTGAGGGACGAGGGTACTCAAAAACTCATCACATAAATACCTTACCTTTGCTGGGTAGGGCGCATTTGACGTGTCATAGGTGAACACCCGACTCCTGTGAACGAGTTTGAATCATTCAATTTCGCTATATAACTTAGTGATAGCTCCATTTGTAGATGCATTTTCATTCCATCTGAACGATAAGAAAAAAGTTTCAAGAGTTGATAAAAATTGCTCACTTGCATTCTGGCGGCAGTCCCAAACCCTGTAATGTATAAAGTCAAGTGGGTGACAAAAAATCACTTTTTACAACTTTTTCATTAGACACTTGAACTGCTGATTTACAATGATTTTTAGGGGATGGTTAAAGGTTTCAAATTGTGTAAAAAACCTTACCTCAAAAATGACTTCATAAGAAAATTTGCTGGGGGTAAATTTAAAATTGTAAATTTTGCCTATTTTTGTTCCTACAATGATGTCATTTTTACAATTTGAAATTCACCTCCAGCAAATTAATTATGACGGCATTTTTGAGGGTAAGATTTTTTACACAACTTGAGACCTTTAACCCTCCCCTATAAATTATTGTAAACCAGCCATTCAAGTGTCTAATAAAAAAGTTGTAAAAAGTGATATTTTGGTCAGCCACCTGGGAGAGGGGTTCATGTGGTGGGCGGTTTTGGGTGGGATAATATATTTTTAGTGGATATTTCATGTTTATGTCACATTATCAAACACTCAAGTGTTTAAACAACACAAAAGTGTTCATTTTTTGATATGCAATTAGGTGCTGGACTTGTGGGGACCATAATGTTTTTACAAACTTTTAGCGCTGTGCCCCACACTGTGGTGAGTTGCCAAAAACCGCCTGGCCAGTGTATAGTAGGGGAGAGGTGTTGGCGACACATCCCCAAAATTTTTAGATCTATACCACTTCCACAGCTGGAGATACGGGACCCGCAGTGTAAGAAATCAACCGGGGGCCGGATCTGTGCGGGACATCAGTGAAAATGAAAACGCTGCAAAAAAAATTTCACGTATACGGCGACCCCCTTTATAGTGAGTTGCCGCTGCCCCATTTATTTATGCAGGGTAGTGGGGGTTGTGCCTATATACCACCCAAGTTTTAGTTTTCCACCCCTCCCACAACCGGAGATATGGCCTGCGAAGTGAAAAAAATGGCCGGACTTGATCGGGCATGTGTTTATATATATATATATATATAAGTATGTATTTACATACACAGCATAATCAACAGCTGGAGAGGGATGAATTGACAGATTGGGCTAAATTTGTACGAATCGATACAACTTAATGTGATGTGCTCACGCCGCACGGTCATGAACAAGAGCTGCCGGAAAAGGGAAAAGGAAAAACGGAAAAATAATAAGCCGGAAAATGGAAACGGAAACGGAAAAATTTGCTGAAATTCGGCTAGAAACAGGACAAATTTGTTGAAATCTTGTCGGAAACAGAAAAAATTTTGCACAAGTTTATCCAGAAGTGAAAAAATTGCAGAAATTTTGCTGGAAACCTGAAACAAAAAACAGAAAATTGAGCTGGAAAATGAAAAAAGTTTGAAAAACAGTCACTTTAGCTGGAAAACAGAATAAAACGGAAAGTTGACACTCTAGTCATGACAATTGCCGCTTTACATGACATTTTGTAGGTGGAAATATGGCTAGCCAGTCATGCATAAAAACGTAATGACAATTTTGTGCAGACACTCCGACGACTCGAGGACGACCGTGTGTGACCGAATAACGGCCCGCGGTGCACAGGGAAGTCACAGTGAACGTGCGGTTCGCTGTGCACTGCAAATCCGCCAACGAGGCCGCAGCCCCAGGACGGTACGCCCGAATGGACACTACTGCGGCCATGATTTTATTAAGTATTTTTTCTTTTCCGTTAATCATGTAACTACTTCCCGTGTGATTTTAATTGTGTCATTCCCTGTTTTAATTAATTAAACTAATTAAGTTACCCGCATTTTAAGTTAATAAAAGTGATTACTTTCATTTTTCAAATGCATTTCCCGATATGTACTTTCGAATGTTATAATTTTTAGGTTTCTAGCAAAGTTTACATATTTGGTCAAAAGGGTGCAGTGTCTGGGAATGGGTTAGAAAAGCTTTGAAGTTTCCTGTTAAGCTAAAAGGTGTCGACTCTGTTAAACACCTAGACGCCCCGATAGATAACATTCAGAAAATTCCCCGACCAAGTGCATTTTTACTTAGGACTAGGTAATGGGTGGAAAAGTGGCAAACGACAATCATTGTCGACATATGACTGCAAGACACGTGCAGAGCACAGTTTACAGTGAAGAGCACAGCAGTGCCAATTAATTATTCCCATCACCCAGGGTGATTGGTGAACTCGCAAGTGCTAGTGTCTTTGTAGCGTGTGTTCATGCCCGAAGTTCCAACCCTTACCCGGCAATGCAATAACCTTGAACAAACCCCCGCAAATGAGCGTTCTTTCTGTGGCCTTGGTCGGGCGCGCTATAAAATATTTTTCACCTAAAGGGGCGCAGGTTGATAACAAGTGTCACACCACCTGCTCTAAATTGTACCGTAAACTCTGAATAAAAACCCAGTTCATGACACTCACCTCTGAGATAATTTGGTTTAATTACGTCATATTAAGCATAGTTACTTTACGCTTGGTTTAGTTTATGTTGTATTTTTCTTATTTACCGCATTCAATTAATTTTCCCGTGCCTTGTATGCTGTGTTAATTGTTTTCCAGTGATCTTTGATTTTGCCTTGTAATTCTCTAATTACGGTTAATGGTTGTGTCTCAGATTTAGTATTCATTTCTATTATGGTAGACTTTTGGTGATTATAAAATGCGCTGATTTTACATTTTTTCACCCACTAGAGGCTATACGACTCACTTGAGCTATTGTGACATTGACTCTGATTATATTGCTAAATAAAGTTCCTGTGAATCCAACTTGGTCCCCCTGAAGCATACTAATTGCTTGAATTACGGCTTTTTTTTATTTACGGCTTATTAACAGTTACTCGAAGTAAACCGTGGGCTGCAGTCACGAAAGGGATTGGTAAGTTGCCGTGTCCGTCCTCGGGAACTTGTCAGGACCCCAAGGGGTACTGGCGCTGTTCCTGATTTGCGTGTAAAATCCCCGTACCATAAAAACAAACATTTATCTAATTACGCACGCAATTAAAAGCGCAAAGGGACCGGAATTTACAATTCTCCGCCGCGGCAAATTCGACGAGTGGCGTATTTTTGTGGTAAAAATGGAAACTAGTAAAATTAGTAAAAACGTAAAATATCTGACAATTTGACACTACTTTACACTTTACAGGGTCTGGGATTGGCACCAGGGGGGCACACGCAGTCGGGCCACTCCCTCGGGTCAGATTTTTTGCTTCCCATAAACTGATCCAGGCACTTTTTTTCCTTGATTGAGCAAAACGGTGCTTCAACTGTGGCAGGGGCAGGAAATCGTGGGTCGTAGCACTGGCACTGCTTGAATACTCGCACCTGGGGCTCATTTCACAAGTGGACAAGTGGCGGGAAAAGTGATAAGTGGTCACTTTTGTTATCGGCGATTTTGGTTATACCGTATTTGCTTGAATAACTTCCTGGGGAATTGTTTTCCATCAGACTTTTTTGAGGGTGAAACTACTGACGAGGGTGAATGATTCAAGAGGGGGAATTTTTCAAGCAAACACGGTATACAAAACATTACGGTAGATGAGTTTGCCTGTCGCTTCCACCTACACTTCTACTTATATCTGACTTTCACCACTTATCACTTACCACTTTTTTTCTAATTTGTCCATTTGCGAAATTCACCTGTTGGCAGGTTCGCAGGCATCCCTGCGTTTTGAGCAACCTCACGTAAGATAAAGATGACAAAGGTATGCTATCGTATTTCCTCGAAATACCCCCCCCCCCAGGGGTTTATTTTTTCATAATGCAAAGTTTGAGGGGGTGACACGAGGGGGTACCTATTTCGAAAAAATACGGTGTTAATTGTTCATAAATTATATGCAAGCACATCTGTGACCCATATGTTTTGGAATCTTAACAATCTCAATAACTTTAAAATGAACAATTACCTCCATGTTATATGATCCGTCATAGAAGAAGTTTTCCACTTCATTCACTTCATTCACGCATTGGCCATACTTGCCGCCCAACTGACTCAGGTATTCCTGTATGTGTAAATATTCATTTTTTTAACACAAATTTGATGTATTGTTGTTAATGAAACACTTCATCATGACGTCATTGTTAATAAATTAAAGATTGTTTAAAAAAGAAAATGTATCTAATGTGAGTTATGGTAGTTTTCTTATGGTGAGTTATGGTTGTTCAAAAAAGAAAATGTATCTAATAAGATTTCTTTATTTTAGCAACAAACAGTTGAAATTTGAAATTTCCGAAATAAATTTTCTAACGTGTGCCTACAGCCATATCTCATATGCTCCCTATAGGATAGTGTCATAGT
This sequence comes from Sphaerolaimus hirsutus, assembly GCA_964036195.1. Taxonomy (NCBI): domain Eukaryota; kingdom Metazoa; phylum Nematoda; class Chromadorea; order Monhysterida; family Sphaerolaimidae; genus Sphaerolaimus; species Sphaerolaimus hirsutus. The sequence goes on from CAXIWS010000162.1 coordinate 17,676, forward strand.
TATTTGACATTTTTGGGGAAAAATGCAAAAAAATTGGGCAAAAGTTCGTCAAGTCCACTTGTTCACGTCTCCAACACATTTTAACAGCTATGGTTAAAACGCCCCCCCCCCCCGACTGACAAATCGCAAAGACACGGTGGTGACGGCGCCGGTGCGGGCGAGCACTGCGACGGACTCGCCGAAGAGCATCTCGTTCTGGTCGTGCACGAAGAGCTTGTAGCCGACCGTCTGCACCCACGGCAGGTACTCGTCCTGGGGGCAGTGCCAGACCCTGTAAAATGCCCTGTCAAGGGTCAAATGCAAAGTGTCTAAAGTCATGTAAAATGCCCTGCAAAATGGCAAACGAACTGTTTTTCCATTGAGCAAGGCATTTTACATGACTTATGACACTCTGCATGACATTTGACATTTTACAGGGCATTTCTCAGGGTCTGGGATTGGCGCCTGGTTCGTGTTCAGGTGCAACGTTAGACCTGCGTCGGTGTCAAAAAAACATTTTTTTACAGAAAACGGAAATGGAAACGGACAAATTTTTGTACTTGTGCCGGGAAAAATGGAAAACTGAATGCAAAAATATGCATGGAAAAAATGCTAAAATTTTGCCGGAAATGGAAAAAAGATAGCAGAAATTTCGTCAGAAATGGGGAAAATAGCAGAAATTTTGCTGGAAACAGAAAAAGAACAAAATTGAAAAACCTACATGCAGGTTTACCAGCTTACCTTCAACAGAAAACAGAAAGTTGAGCTGGAAAATGGAAAACAAGGCGGGAAACGTAAATTTTCCTGGGAAATAGAAAATCTGGCAGAAAACATCTTCTGAGGACTGGCTTACGATGGCAAACCCACTCGAAAAAAGTATTTAGGTAAATTCTTAAGTATTTTATTCAAAATGACTTTTTGAATTTTCTAATTTTTTTCTGAAAATAGTTTAGAATTCTCGTGTTTAGTTTTCAAATTTTCAAATTTTCGAATCTTTTTGATTACTTCTCGAATTTTCGAATCTTTTTGTTACTTTTCGAAATTTTTGGCATAAAATTATAGCATTTATGAATTTTTGGTCTGACTTTTGTATACTTCTTTATGTCTTACAGCATTACCGCTGTTACCGCATAAGTATTTTGCTTCTGCTGCTACAAAAGATCCATGTGAATATGATAATTTTTGTTATGTTTCTTCATTTTTTCACTCATTTTCAGCAAAAATCGCCAAAAAAATTCGAAAATTCAAAACCCCTTTTCAAATTTTCAAATTTTTTTTTTGCCTTCGTTACGACTGGTGCGGTGCGGTGCCATATTTCCCGGTGCTTTTGCCATCACCAGTTATGATTCAAGTGCCTTCACCTCCCTAACCCACCAACCTCCGGGGCGGCCCATCCACCTGATATCGTTGAGGGCGCTGTTGTTGGGGTTGAACGTGAAGCAGTTGCCCAGCACCGCGTTGTTGAACTTCTCCACGTCCACGCTGCCGTGTTAAGGGGGGGGGGGGGGTGACGTTCCACCAATGACAAAAACCCGGTGCGCATGTAGATCCGGTGATTGGGGGTTAGGGACATATACTGGACCAGAACCCAGTGTGCATGTTTGTTTATGGATCCCGGTGAACGAGGGAGGGGGTCTCCTCAACCCCCCCCCCTGAAAAATTTTATCCTACTAGGTGACGGAATGGCGCTTGGCGGTGTCGCCATTGGCGTTGGCTCCAAAGATCTCTGATATGTATGTAAATATACACGTCGCAGTGAGTGCCACGCCATTTTCTGTATTTTAGAAAGAATAACAGACTAGTACGAGGACTGAATTACTTATAAAATAAATATAAGTGTGACGGGAAAATGCGGGAAAATGGACCTACATGTGCATCGGGTCTAAATGTGCACCAGGACTAGTGATGCAAAAGCGCCATGGCGCTGGCGCCTGGCGCTAGCGCCAAAGCAAAAAGCGCCATAGCGCTTTTGGCGCTTAGCGCTATCTTGCTGTGGCGCCATGCGTTTGAAAAGCGCTATGGCGCGTTTGCCGCTTGGCGCTATTTTTGCCTGGCGCCAGGAACAAAATACGTGGCGCTGGCGCTTGGCGCCATTTTGCTCTGGTGCCATTGGCGCTTGGCGCTAGGGTCAGAAAAGTGCCATGGGGCTTTTGGCGCTTGGCGCCAAAGTCCTGGCACTTTTTACATCACTAACCAGTAACGATGGCAAAAAAAGATTCGAAAACATTTTCGAATTTTTCATAATTTTCAAATTTTTATTTCACCCCTAGAAAAAACACTTAAAAATCGATTTATTTTTCAAAAAATTCGAAAATTCTAAACTACTTTTTGAATTTTTTCAGAGATATCGAGGCAACAAAACGTACTCTTAAGTTCAACGTGCTCAATAAATTGACAATTGGTACGCAGTGCGTATGAAAAAGCGAAACAAAACAAAAAAACGCCCAAAAACGTTGAAATGTAAAATGCCCTGTAAAATGTGGAATGTCATGCAAGTGTCAAAAGTTATGAAAATGCAGGGGAAAATGTTTAATATATTTGCAATTTTCCACAGCATTTCCATGACTTTAAACACTTTGCATAACATTTGACATTTCACAGAGCATTTTACAGGTGTCTGGGACAGCCCATAGAAACTGCACATATTTATTAGTAAAAGACATGTGATCAAAGATATTGTGCGTGTGCACACTAGTTTACCAACGCGGCACGTCGATCAAAAATGTAAACTGAAACGTGACGCGTCGCGCGTCGGTTTACATTTTTGATCAACATGTGTAATTTAGTTTACTTTGGTGTTTCACTTTCTGGGCTTAGTGGTTTCGGCAAGTCACAAAAGTGTGATGCGTCGCACGATTACACACAAATGTGACACAGCTGGGTAAACTAGGAATGATGATTATGCGACGCGTCGTATGCGACTCGCGACGCGTTGTACAGCAAAAAAATAAGGAAGGATTTATTCCCCAAGAACTATCAGGTGAGCAGTAAACTAATTTTGTTGACTTTTCCAATTCCCTTATGTAAATTTGTTGCAAAAGTAGACAATTTTGACGTGACAATTACAGTTTCATGTGCGTTCGTAGTGTATATGCTTTGTTCTTTATTGTGACTGTTCATATTTATTCGTTTTTGTTACTTTTTACTTCAATGTACAAATTGAAATCTACTGAACAGATTTATTGCATGATTTCATTATGTTTTTACGGATAGAAAAATGAAAGATTACATGGACACGTGATTTGTATGTAAGTGCGACAAAAAGAAATGCAAGGAAGTGCAACAAAAAGAAATGCAAACTTTGTACTTGCTAATTTTCAATTTAAATCTAAAACTGTAAAAAAAGAAATCACTCTCCTTCTCGCTGTAGCAAAAACTAAGAAACAACAAATACAAGACTATATTCGTGTTGACAAGAGTTACACTTTTGAGCAAAATTTAAAACTTGTTTACCAATTTCATAATTGCAAATTTTGACAATTGTATCTGGATGACAGTAAAAAAGTACATAATGTTTAAACTTTGAAATGTGATAATTTGGGAATATTGAAAAGTTACCAAAAAAATTCACTGTATGAAAACGTAACATGATTAAGACACTGAGTTAAAACATATTCACTACTTTCACCACTTTCACATGACTGAAGCCTTCTGTGCATGTAAACCCGGTGTGCATGTGGACCCTAATTTTCACTCAAATTGGACATGTTCTATATCTTTTTATATATTTTCACTTTTGAAACCACTAGTCCATGTGTTTTATTTTTAAGAACTCTCAATCGCTCCAGAGGAACAATCAGCTATCTACCCAATCCCCTGGAGCCTCATGGAGGGTCAACATGTAGAATACCGCTGACATGCACATGGGGTAAACATGCACAGAGGCACACGCCCCTTTCACATTACCAAAAAAAAAACATTTCAGTCATCAAGATCCTCCAATTCCTTGTAATAGTCTTCATTCATTGCCTGAGAATGTGTGCAATTTCAGTATACCGTTCGATTTTTTAAAATTTTTAGAAGTAAACAGTTTACATCTATCAACATCTGTAATGGTAAACTTATACAAAAGTTTCAAAATGTTTCCCAGAAATATATATGCACACTGGGAACTGTACATATCAATTACTGTAGAAATACTAAAATCTAGTAGACACTGCAGATTGAAACATGTACAACACTGAAAACCACAACGTATTGAACCGAAGACAGACCACAAGTTGTTTGGCGTAGCGCTCCTCATCCAAAGGCCAATTGCGCTGCGTCGTACCGTCGCGCGATTGGCGGATCAGCTGTGGCCCGGCAGGGCGCTGTGCACTGGTTGGCGGCGGTTCGCTTGTCTGCACATTTTCGTACTGTAAACATAGATTACAGTACAAAGCAAAATATCGAAGCAATTTTCTATCCTAACTGCTTCGTTCCTGGCAGCCGCTTGCTCGTTCTTCTTTGCACTTTTGCGCGCGCTGGCCGGGGAACTGGCAGCAGTCTGATTCTGAGTTTATATTATCAGTTTATAATGGCAACAAAGTTGTACAACAGAAGCACTGCAGACGGAAACTTACTGTCAGGCGGTACCGCTTCGCAGCACATTCTGTGTCCGGTACATGCTGGCCAGTGCGTTTCTGGGCACTTTGCGGCAGTACGACGCCATCGTCGTACTTGCAGTCCATTTCGGCGGGCTGTAAAAAAGCGGATAGAATTTACTTGCTTCTTAACACTGAATTATAATTTGGAAAAAAACAGAAATGTGTCAGTCACCTCGGCATACTGCAGCTGTTGATGCTGCCGCTGCGGCGCCTGCGATGCCACCAACGAGTACGCCAAGCCGTCTTCACTGGTATCCGACGGCACCTGGTGGCAGAACTGCAAAAATACATGAGAAATTTCAATTTGCATATGGTATTGCACATGAAGAAGTAATGAAATGTCTTACTAACGGTAACGTTTTGCAGGGCTTGCCGCAATTGCTTCACCTCAACCCGGGTTGCCTTAAGCTTGGTAGCCTGGGCAACCTCGGAAGCCTGCCTTTGCTGCAAGTGTGCGGCGATGCTCGTCGCTGTGTATGCATTCACCGGTGACGTGTATGGCAAACTCAGTGCCTGCACGTTTCGTTGCGGAGCGGGCAATTTGTGCATGGTGTAGCATTGGCCCTTTTCCCTTGGCACAGATTTCTTGGGTTTTTTCATAGACCCGGCAAGTTGGTCCAGTTGTTGCGTCGGCTGTAAGTACGATATGTCACATATGTAAACTGGTGGCACATTTAAATGAGAAATCAGGTACCTCATTTTTCATAACAATCTCACAGGGAAACGTGCAGCCCAATATGGCTGCCATTTGTTGTGGGGGTGCCAACAACATTTGCCTACATAAATGCCAAGTGGCACCCCATGGCACCCCCCTGTTCTGCTGCTACAGATAAATGAAAAAATTTTGCCAATTTTTTCCTGGAAAATATAAATGAGAATTTTCAAAAAAACCACACAAAATATGGCTGCGGTAAAGTGTGCAGCCTTTTTTGGTGTGCTGACAACACAAGTGATGAATACACTTGTGTTGGTGCTTTTTCAAAAAATAAAAATTCCTTGTGGCTTGCCCAAAGCCATCGTTTGACCCACTGGTAAGTAGGGGTATATTTTGACCCCCAGACCATTCCCCCACACAAAAATTACCCCCAATATACAGACATGTGCCAAGAAGCCATGTCAACAATGACTTTAAACTTTGTGATTACCTAAATTGTGGTTGTAATTAAAAAACTGTGATTTTTGATTTTCTGGACATGACCTCTTTATTTGTCTGGGCCAGTCACACTAGATACAGGGCACATTGCCCATCGGCCCCTATAGGTTTTTATCAGATAATTAGTGCCCACATTGAATGGGCACAAGTATTTTTTGATTAGCATCATGACACTGCAGGCGCTGGACGTGCTGTCACGTGAGTGCCCTCTTTACACAGGACTGTTTTTATCATTTGCTATAAAAAATACATAAGTGCAAAAATGGGGCCCAGGAGCAGCCATATGTTGCCCCTGACACTGAGCGAGCCAATTCTGGCCCCCATGTGCTCCATAAATAGCGTGGGATAGTGGATTGTCCACTTTTTCTAACCTACGTTTTTCTCCAAAAATTTTTTTAAATTTGATCAACAACGCCATCATTGTGTGGGGCTTCTGGGGTTTCTGAGGGGGTAGAAAAGTTACACGTACTTACACTCTACCAATGTCAAAAAAACTTTTTTGTCTAAAGTGTCTAGAAAAAAATTTATTAAAAATATAAATTCAAATATAAAATTTGTATGGAATTCTCATTTATATTTTCCAGAAAAAAATGATAAATAAATTATTTTCTGCACCAAGGGTGGCCTGAGGGGGGTGCCCCCTAGGGTATATATAGTGAACACTTGGGGTCACCCTCACACAAGATGACAGCCTGACAGCTTTCATGTGGGATCTGTAAAATACAATAAAGTGATTTTCTCATTTATATTTTCCACCAGTTTACATATCATAATCATAAAGAAATGCACTACTACAAATAAGTACCACTGTGCATACTGATTTACCGAAATATGTATAAGAATGTGTAAATTGTATTTCATCAAAAGTAACAAGAAGTAAATCTTTTCAATTACAAATTTCCCAAAAGATGCATCTTAAGTAGTTTGTTGAAACAAAAGAAAGAGTGCAATTCTAACAATTTCAGTCAGGTATTGTACCAGACTGTCGTCTGTGTCGGGTTCGTCAACTTTCGCCTCCTGCTGCGGAAACGCAAAGTTGGATGGCACTGTTTTCTGATGTAAGTAACATTAGTAGTTAGTACAGGGTTGTTAGTTACATGCTGTTTACGTACATCATGAAACAGCACCGTTATACTCACCTGCACCGGCGTGACGTTGTAATCCATTTCTGCGTTCTTTTGCGGTGCGGCAAGGGGCGACACAACGAGCCCGTTGGTCCTGCGGTGGCGGCGTTTGAGCAGCACACTGCCAGACACAACCATCGGCAAACTGGTCATTCCAGTATGGCCGGAGTTCTACGAAAAGTTAACATCATTTACGAAACGTTTCAAGTAAATTACTTTTAAGTGGTGACAGTGAGATATGTTAAAGGCAACAGTCGGGAAAACACACCCACTCCATCCACAAAATGTTTATCTATCAAATAACCTGGTTCATGATGAAGTCCTCGATCATGTCACAGAACTTGTTCATATCAGCCTTCAGCAGCGTGTTGATGACGCTGATTTCCTGCTGCACCACGCCGATGAACCTTTTGTTGTTGATGAACGAGCAAATGCAGGGCAGTTTGCTGTGCTTCATGTCCGCATTCATGCTTGTGCTCTGCAAATTAGCACATTTGAAACATATCGTAGAATTGACTGAATACATGACAATAACGAATAGTTTACCGATTGGGTGCACTGCAACAGCATGCTTTCCATATTTTGGCACATTGCACGGACCGCTGCAAAGTCCATCTTGTCGATAATGGGCGTGCACTGTTCCAGCATGCTGTGAAACTGGGGGTTTGTCAGGGACTCGTGCACGCGGCATGTCTGGCGGTGGTTACGGCAATGTACAAAATGGTATAGTAAAAACAGAAAATTCAACTCAAATGGTCAAAACGTAACACCTAACAACAACACTTTACTATTACATTTAAACGTTAACACAAAGTACATTTTTCTTCACGCTAAGTGTTACAATTTTCCCGTTACATTCATGCAACTCGCACCTGATTGTTGTCCTGCGCCATGATGGGCGCGTTGTCCTGCGCCATGTCGGGCGCATTGTCCTGCGCCATGTCGGGCGCCTCGTGAAAGTCCTCCAGCGGTGCGCTATCAACCGTTTGCACCGTCCGTGGCACATTGTGGGTATCTGCGTGTGGAACGGCACTTGCAGCCTGTTGAACTCGGAAATCAACGAGTTGCACCGCCATACTTTGCGGCTCCAATTTCTCCGGCGTGAAGGTGGTTTTCACCAATTTGGCGAGCATCATGTAGAAGTTGCCCTGGCACACGTTGTGCCAGTAAATCTGCATCGCCTGGCGCCAATCGGTCGCTGTAAAGTGCACAACCACTGCTACAAACGTACAAACATAAAAACAACATTAAATGATACATTTCAGTAAACCAACATCTACTGGCCTTTCCTTCCTTGTACACAATCATCGGCATGGTCAAGAAGTGGATCATTTCTTCCGCCAGTTGCATAGCCTGAGCCTCCAATTGCCGCATTTGGTGCACCAGGGTAAAAACGATGTCCGCCTTCAAGTCGTTTCGCACTTTGTCCAACTCGATTTTCCACGTGTACTCCCCCAGCTTGCGCCGGGTAATCTGAATAAACGTGTTAAAAAGTTACTACTGTTCCCCAAACTGTGATAATTCAGCAAGGCTTATCTGAATCGACCTTGGGCAGTTCTCCTGGCTCCACTGGCGGAATGGCGGCTTTTTGTTCAGCGGTGCAGCCCTGACTGCGCATGCGTTCCACGATGTCGGGAAACACTGAGTAGTTGTACCAATTTTGTGTAATGCAAATGTGAAGTTTACGTATACATTGCCCGGAAAGGGCAAACTCACCGGACTCATCTGCATAGTAGTCCATGTGCCGGAGAGTCGTGAAATTCAACTCCATGATCTTCTCGTAGTAGTGTGCCCCGAGGTCCTCGTTTGACACGCCGCTCAGACGGCCGCCGTAAATTATGCGCGCTTGGGTCAACACTCTCTGAAAGGACAGTGAAACAGTGTTACGTGTACAGTGTAAAACAAAGTTGCTTACTTAAAACTGAAAGTAAAGATTGTTTGCACTTGCCATAAAACGGAAACTGAAACCTATTTGCACTTGCACAAAAACAAATACGGCAAAATGTTTTGCACTTGCCGGAAAAGGGAAACAGATACATTTCCCGCACTTGCCGTAAAACGGCATACAGAAATTTGACACAGCAGTACTCATCAACTGTAAAGTGAGAAGTCTAAAACATTGTTAACCTTGAACTGCCGCTTTTTTGTGTCCCACATAGATTGCAAAATGCCGCGGCGGGCAGCCAAAGCGTGTTTGTTCGTTGCGGCGGACTCGTTGGCCACCTTGTGGATCAACCACATAATTTTGTCAGGGTAGTTGTCGTACGGGGGCTCAAAGTAGCTCTCCCTCGTGAAGTTGTTCCAAGACCTGTTCACCGCTGGAATGAAAAAAAAAGTTCAAAATGAAAGAATGGTTACAGAAACAAAGCTTTAACTATCAAATGAAAGTAAGCAGTTAACTGCAACTAACATTTGTTTGCCTTTCCGGGTGATTCAGGTCATACTTGGTGCACTCCTTCATGCTCCAGCACCTGCGATGTGAGTAATGTACGTGTTCACAATGTCCATTTACTTGTGTGATAAAAAAATACAAACAGAAACAAACAGCGGGTATTTCTGGAACAGCTGGTGGAACTTCTCCCAGAATTCTTCCGATCTCTCTGCCGGAATCAGCACGCTCGGCCGGCCTCCGACGCCGACGCGGCTCACATCGCTGGTAATCTGAGGTCACTCACACACCGTCTTAACTGTCCAGTATACTGTTTCCAGCCATGCACATTTGTAAATATCCTGTTAGATATGGGTCACCTTCCGGCTAACCGTTTTATCATGATATTGTACGAATTGCAAGGCAAGCAACAGTTTACATTTACTTGCAGACCGTGTGTGACTGTCACCAGTTTTTTCGGGTTTTTTCCAGCCACTTTCAGCTTGCTCGGGCACTTTTCAGTCTTCGACTGGGCCACCGCCAGCGACCGCTCATCGTCATCGGATGGCGTTTGCGACTTGTCGTTGGGGCTGCGGCCGCGCGGCCCCAATGGATTCATTTCCTGAGTTACGGGAGGTATGTGAGATTGTCACTAGGGTGTCAACAAAAACTTTTTGGTGGAAAACGGAAACGGAAACGGAAAAAAATTTGCACTTGCCGGAAAACGGAAACAGAAACGGAAAAAAATTTGCACCTGCCGGAAAACGGAAAACGGAAAAATGAAATGCCGGAAAACGGAAATGGAAACGGAAAAATTTGCTGAAAGTATGCCGGAAACGGAAAAAATTTGCTGAAATTATGCCGGAAATGGAAAAAATTTGCTGAAATTTTGCTGGAAATGGAAAAAAAATTGTAGAAATTTATCCAGAAATAAAAAAATTTGCAGTAATCTTGCTATAAATAGTAACAATTCAGATAATTGAGAACCTGCATGCATGTTTACCAGTTTGGCTGACACAGAAAACAGAGAATTGAGCCAGAAAATGAAAAAAGTTTGAAAAACAGACAATTGAGCCGGAAAACGGAAAAAAGGCGGAAAAACTCAAATTTTAGCCGGAAAACAATAAATGAGCCAGAAAAATGGAAACGGAAAAAAATTTTAGAAGCCGGAAAACGGAAACGGAAACGGAAAAAAATTTGCCTGCGGAAAGCGGAAACGGAAAATGGAAAACAGAAAGTTGACACCCTAATTGTCACGTAACTGAAAATGTATGGGAAAGTCACAATTATGCATGATCCGGAACTATCCAAACCGAAGGGGTCTGAATTGTAAGCTACCTCTTGGTCATCATCCTGCTGGGTGAAGTCCTCCACCCAGTCCTTGTCCTTCTGTGGATTGTCCTCGTCCACTTGGCCATCCTGAAGCGTTTTCAGTTGCTTCGTGGCATTCACGCGAGAGCGGCGCACGTTGCTGTTGTCGCGGCGGATGACTGGCACTTGCTGTATACAAGAAAGTGCTACTGTAACTGCAAACTCTTCTTTTGAAAAATGCAAAAAATGGTCATTTCAACGTACCACTTTAGCGACCTGTGCAGCCACCACCCTCATTTGCTCCTCCAGTCTCCTGGCATTTTCCTTGCTCCGCCTTTCCATTTCAACGTCCACTGCGCTCGGTGGCGACTTGGCGGTCTGACTGTACCGTGGCGTAATGTAGTCGTCATCATCGTTCTGCAGTTAACAACGCTAAGTTTACTGTTTCATGTAAAGATAAATTTAAAAAGAACTTTACAACATTTGCGCATGCACACGGTAAACTGCAAATTTTGTGCTTGTAGGCATTCATAAATGGGGTTGGAATGGATTGCAGTTTACTTGAATGAGTTATTCCCCAGGAAGTGCGTTTGACACATATCTTGACAGTTCTTTTGGTGAACAGACATGCATTCAAAGCGGATTTATGACTTTACAGCACACAGTTTGCAGTTTTGCGTGTGTACCCCTGTTCAATTCACCTTGTAGTCGTCCCACTTCCGCCTTTGATGCTCTTACTCTTTTTTCAAGCGTTCTTCGTGCAGGCTCCTTTTGCTTTTGGACACCTTGCTCTTCAGCGCCACGTGTCGCTCATACTCGCGCTTTGCCTGAGAGATATTTCAAAGTAGTGTTCACTGTGACAATTACACAGTGTTCTTAAACACAGTGTGTTTCAAATTCATGTATACAGCAAGATTTGCTGGCAGATTTTAGAATGGTACAAATCGTGGAATGTCTCTATATAGTTACTGCTTGAAAAATTAAAGGTGTGGGTTCAAGCAAATCATGTTTACTGTGACAACCCAGATCCTGTGAAAGTCTGGGATTTTGCAGTCCCCATCCCGATCCCAATCCCGATCCACATCCCGATCCCCATCCCGATCCCCATCCCGATCCCCATCCCGATCCCAATCCCGATCCTGATCCCAATCCCCATACCGATCCCAATCCCGATCCCTTCAAAGTGAATTCCGGTGAACCGTACTGAAAATAACACACTGTTTTTAACACAGTGTGTTCCAAATAATGAGAAGCTTGTAAGACTCAGAATCTCCATTTGCTATTTTCTTCGACAGTAGAAATCGTGGAATGTGTGTATATAGTGTTTGCTTGAAACATGAAAGATGTGGGTTCAAGCAAATCATGTTTACTTGCGAGGAACGTGATCCCGATCCCAGATCCGTGAAAGTCCAGCATTTTGCAGTCCCTATCCCGATCCCGATCCCGATCATGAAAAGTCAACCCACTTTGAACTGTACTGACAATGACACACTGTTTTTAAACACAGTGTGTTCCAAATAAATGTAGGTGTTCTTGCAACCATGTGCAAGGTTCACTAGAGATTTTTGAAATGGTAGAAATAGTGGAATGTGTGTATATACTTACTGCTTGAAAGATGATAGATGTGGGTTCAAGCGTTTAATGTGTACTGTGACAAACGGTATCCCGATCCTGGATACCATGAAAGTCCGGTATTTTGCAGTCCCTATCCTGATCCTCATTTGTATGCTGATCCCAATCCCCATCCTGATCCCAAAAATTCAATCCCCTTTGAATCCTAGTGAAAAGGACACACTGTTTAACTACAGTGCGTTTCAAATAAATATTCGCTGTAATATTTTCATGTAAATACACAAATTTGTGCACAATTTGTTTTGCTGTATGGAAGAAATTGTGCAAGGTGTCTACAGTGTGTGCTTGAAACATGAAAGATTTGGGTTGAAGCCAAAAATGTCCGAAACGTTTAACCGTGAGAATGACACACGGTTGTTAAAAACCGTGTGTTTCAAATAATGAAAGGTAACTCAACCTGTCAATTGCACACACAGGTATTTTTGGCATGACATTCATGTCTACAGTGCGTGCTTGAAACATGAATGATGTGGGTTCAAGCGAAAAATGTCCAAAACTTAAATGTGCAAAAGTCAAACGTCACCTTCTCAGTCAGCGTCAGATCATACTCGGATGGCAGGCGGGCAGTCTGAAAAAAAATTTAAGTTGGAAGTGCGCACACGTCTAACGTGTCATACAACTGAATAAAAGCAGTATGCCTAGCCTAACTGAACAACTTAATTCACTGGCAGTTGGGAACAAGAGCGTAATGTCGCAGCAAGGGCAGCAATCCAGCGGGCCTTACGCTGCGCAACAGTCGCAGTCCGATTTCAGCTGCACTTTCTCACATGGTCAGATACGCAGCATGTTCCAGTTTCCCGCCACAACGAACAGTTCAGCCTACCCCTTTCCACCACCACCCCCAAACAGGTGCTTGTGTACACATTTCAGTATTGTTTCTCTAAAGCTACCTGCCTATCAAGAACCAATTAAAATTTAAACAGCACATTCTAATAAAGAATGTGCTCCAAATAGTGACGTATGATCGTTTTGGACAAGGTCTTGCACAACAACATTCTGCTTGAGACTGCCACCAAACACTAAAAATGCATGTCATCAGCATTTTCTGTGAAACATGAAATTAGCGGGTTTCACTTTTCACACTGCTAAATGCTTTTTGTGATTGCAGGTGCAGCAAACAGTCCTTATGTGATAAGGTTTGTGTATGAGAAAATGTAACAGTGTGTACACAAGCACAGTTTTCGTTTTCCGGTACCCAGTGCGTCTACACCCAATCAAACAACACAAGTGCAAAGCGCTACTTCAGTGTCCACAGTGGAAGCCATGAGTATCGACAGGAGTGAGGAGGATGCAGGCCCAAGAATGACAGCATTTCAAGCTGTTAGTTTACAGTGCGGTAAAAACTGACATGTTGACAAAAATGTGTCAAAGTTGATCACGTGTTATTCTTCAAGAAAAGCGGTGTTTTCCATTTCTTTCAAAATGCAGATGGATGAGCTCATCAACTTCACGAAAACCACCGATAAAAACATTGTACATGTGAACACGCAAGTGCAGAAAGTGGTGAACACAGTGAAGATGCATATGGCCAGTAAAGCTACGGAGGTTCTGTTGGAACACACAAAGTTACTCGAAAAGAAAGAGAAGGCGTATGAGCTGATGGTGAAAGAGCTCATTCCGCGTGACCTGCAGCGTACCCATCCTGTCAATCGCTACATGTGAAACACTGAACCAACTGATTCCCCCCTTTTATACAGAGAAGTGTGATGTTGAGAAAGTACTACTTCAAAGTGAACCGTTCTTGTAACAAATTACTTAGAAAGAACAACAGAACTGCAAACTCACGGCACCACTGTCAAATTTCAAATTTCTCTTCACCTCCAACGCTGTGGGCGCGGCTATGTCAGCGGGTATGACCGGCGGTGCGGTCTGGGCAGTCCGGGCGGGCTTGGCGGGCTCGGTGGGCGCGGCGTGATCACCCGGCAAGGTGGGCGTGTCGGGCTCGGCGTTATTGGGTGGGTTCTGGTTATCCGCCCACCACGGAACACGATGGGGTACATCCTGAAAAAATGAGAAATGTTGAAAGAATTTTTCATTAGAAAAAGCTGTAAAGTAGCGCATGCACACGCTAGTTTACTGCCACATGTAGGTAAAGTGATAAAGCAGCTTTGAACGCATTTCAGTTAAGTGAAATGGTTTATTCATCGACTGCAGTTGCCAGAGACATCATTCTATTAAACACAAATGCATTATAAGTCAATGTATCAGTTTACAAAAAATGTTGTGGTAAAGTAGTGTGCGCATGACCATTAGTACAAAATAAGCTGGATTACAGGGGAGCTACATTAAAGAATGACACCGAAAATGAGGGAAAAAAGTATAGATTGTGCATGTACTTCAGCGATGTACATGCTTCAGAATTAGTTGAAATCAGAATCCACCTTCCTTTCACCAACACCGGGAAAGCGCACAGTTAATATTCCTAGAAGCTACATAAAAGCTTTAAATGGTAAGTGCCACTTACAGTTAAACTTACACAGTCAAACGGCCTACCTGCCATTCAGAAAGTTATTCAAAAAAAGTGAACAGTAAAATGGTAAACAGTGTCCGGCTAACGAATGCATCCAGCCTGAGCGGAAGCGAATTTTTGCAGAGGATAATTAGATCGGGCGCAAATGGGCCCCGTGTCCTTGTCTTGTGCCGAATCCAACCGAGGTCACCGGGACCCGTGTGAATCCAGCCCTGGCGCGGATCCAAAACATCTGCAAAAAAGAGCACGTTACAATTACTGTTTCTTTTCCATGTTAAACTGACAGTTAGAAAAGAGTACCTTCTTTGTACATGGCTGGCAACGGGGTAGTGCACGTGGGCATGGCCAACTTGTTCCGGATGTCTTGCAGGGTCTGCGAAATAGGAGAAACATTTTGAGAAAATGTTTTGCAAAAGGAACTTAGTCATGTATAGTTTTGTAAATACAAAATTATAAAATCAGTGCAGTATAAGCCACTTTCGATTCCCAGCAATTCTCACTTTTTAAGAAACAATAAAAATTTTAAGACAGTGAAAAAGTGAGAATTTTGATGGCTGAAAAATATATATATGGAATACACTGAGACATTTTCGATTCCAACAATCTGCACCTTTCTAAGAACCAATTAAAATTGTCAGCCATTGAAACAGTGTGAATTTTGATGGCTGAAAAATATATATATGGAACACACTGAGACATTTTCGATTCCAACTTCCAATGCATGAGGTGAACAATTTTCAAAACAGAAAGATGGGAAAAAGTGATTTTACAGAAGGATTTTGGTAAAACAAAAATTGAAATATGGAACCCACTTAGACAGTTTTTGATTCCAAACATACCTGCAGAATGTGCAAAATTTTTGAAACAGATAGATGGGAAAATTTTATTTCACATGAAAGATTTTGGTTATACACAAATATAAATATGGAACCCACTTAGACACTTTTGATTCCAACGGAATATGCAGAAGGTGAAAAATTTTCAAAAGAGAAACATGTGAAAAATGGATCTCACATGAAACATTTTGGTTGAACAAAACTATATATGGAACCCTGTCAGACACTTTTTGATTTCACACATATACGCAGAGTTTGCCAAAACTTCGAAACGGAATTATGGGAAAAAGTCATTTTACATGACCGATTTTTGGTATAACCAAAATATAAATATGAGCCCATTTCCCTACTTTTTTGATAAATATACGTCTCCTTATTTCACAAAAAAAAACAATCGTACTGAACTAACTTCAGCGGTGATTGTGCCCTTCACCTTCTGCATGCCACTGCTTTTCGGTTGGCGGTCAGTGCGCTTATCTGGCACGATCGGATCGCCATACTGAAATACGTAAGAGTACATCTATTGAAGAATTTACCAAACTGAACATTCTTATATTGAAACTTCCGCATACTTCAAATTTACATTTAACAAAAACAAAGCGCAAAAAGGATGAAAGTAAAGAAGTATACTTACTTCATTCAGAGGGGCAGTTCTGATCTCACACGTCCTGTTGTGCTCCTCCCTCAAGCGCTTCTGTTCCGCAATCTTCTTGGGGCTGTCCGGCGGAATTGGTAGGCCGGCCTCCATCGCCGCGCGCACTTCCCCATCCTGCAACACATTCAGAAATGTCTAAAACATGTCTCAAGAACACTGAAAGAATTCTTACTGAAAGTAAACTAACGTAAATGTTGTGACACCCCGGCTTGTCACAAACAAAGAGCTGCCACTTTTGCTTGGGCTTGGCCTTCTCGGCTGTGGCAGTGTCTTGGCCAACTGTCGGCGTCGGGGGCTTAGCCTTCTCGGCTGTGGCAGTGTCTTGGCAAACTGTTGGCGTCGGGGACTGCAAACCCCCAACAACAACAGTTTGCACTTTCTTCTGTTGCACGGGCGCGGCAATTCCTTGGCAGGCAGTACGATGGGCGCGGGTACGTGTTGCGCAGGCGTGGGAGTGGACACGGAAGCCGTAGTGCTTGCAGCAGGTGCAACCACTGCGGACAGCACAAGGGGACCACCGTACACATTCGTGGCTGCCGCACGTGCCTGCCGTTGCATCTCCTGCTGCAAAGTTACAGTGTGTGTGTGTGTGTGTGTGTGTGTGTGTGTGTGTGTGTGTGTGTGTGTGTGTGTGTGTGTGTGTGTGTGTGTGTGTGTGTGTGTTGGGCCCATTGTGAACGGCAGCATGGCGCCTTTTTACGCTTTGCTGGCGCCACTTTTCCTATCACTTGGTGCTGTTTTGCACCACTAAATTACCCTGCTTCCCTAGTATTGAGTAAACAACTGTAAAAAGTAAAACACATTAATTAGTCTGCATGACAAGCGTGACATCATTTGAGCTCCTTGCATTTTTCAACCTTCATTAGATTTTTTATGTAAATCAAAGATGTTTGGTTGTGTGTGTGTGTGTGTGTGTGTGTGTGTGTGTGTGTGTGTGTGTGTGTGTGTGTGTGTGTGTGTGTGTGTGTGTGTGTGTGTGTGTGTGTGTGTGTGTGTGATCAAAGGATCAGTTTGCATTTTTGGGAATTTACACAATTCCCAAAAACATTCCCATTTTACACAATGGGTAAAAGGTGCTACAGTATGTCTGTCACAGTGTGCAAAGTTACACTGTCATGGCAACATCAGTTTACATCTACTTTTTGTATAAGTGGTGAAAAGAGCAACAGTAGTTCACGTTGCACAAAATTTCAGGAAAGTGTACAGTCAGGTATTTCTGATTGAGTGTGTAACGCCGGAAAACGAACATATACAAATTAAGAAAAAATGACAAACCAATTTTTTCTCTTTCAATTCCAGCCTTTTCTTGTCTCTGCACCACTTTGCCCCCAGTCTGTCATTTTCCAACTTTCTCAGCCTTCTTTGCTCCTCCATCAACAATTTCTGCTGGTGCGCTTTTTCCTCCTCGCGCGCTTTTTCCTGCTCCTCCAAACGGTCACCGTCAGCAGGGACTTCGGGCTCAGCCAGAGACTCCTGACTTGCAAACAAATCCTGAAAAGGAACATTGTGTAAACTTTTGACACGATGGAAAGAGAATTCCACATAGTTGAAACAAATGAAATGTGAGTTTACGAAAAAGCACAGAAGTTTGCTAAATTACAGCTGAATTTAGACAAATTTCAAAAAAAGAATATAATGTATGTGTAGAAAAAGTTCAGAAACCCGTACAAATATAAGTAGCAAACCTGCGACAAAACCCTGCCAAACGAATGTGCAGGACAATCACGCGCTGCGTCTCGGAAATGTCTCGCTGAGAAGTCTGCGCGGCCTGCCCTCTGGTGCGCATGTTTGTGCCTCGGCCGCGCACGGGCGGTCCAGTCGGAATGGTCTGAAGTGGGGCAAACAATTTTTAAACATTGGTTGGCTTATCTTGGATTGTAAACATTCGCATTGGCTTGTAAACATTTGGCAAATTGTAGATAAATTGGCTTATGTCCAAAACACACTCATACTCAAACAAAAATGATAACTAGAAAACGCATGAAAAGAAATGGTAAGATAATTGTTGGGAGATAACCAAAGAAATCGTATCAGTCACCTGTTCTGGCGGCTGGCTCTCAGTTTTCTGCTTTGGCGGCCGTCCACGTTTGTTTCCATTTTTGCCTTTGCCGCCATCCAAAGTAGTTTGCGCGGTCGCGGCAACGTTTTGGGATCTGCCGCGCACCATACCGCCCAAAGTTCGGACCATTTTCGACGCGAAATCAATCGAACAGTCTATTTTTGACTTTTCCACAAAATTTTTGGTTTTTATTTCTTATCTTTGAATGATATGGATTTGTGCCAAAAAAAAGTGACACGTCGTGATACATGTTTATGTTATTCATGGTTACTTTTTTTAATCACATGTTTCATTTCTGGCTATATGCCAGAAGTGTCTGGCATATGGCCAGAAATCTGCAATATCAATTTACAAAAACTGTCGCCAAAAAAACGTTCCAAAATGGCGCACGATGAATCCATTTTGGGACAAATGCAAAGAATGAACAAAGCGCCAGAGCACAATTTGGATGGAACTGCGCCACTAACGCACAATCAGAAGAGACAAATATTAGCTGCTTTTTTGGCAGTTGGGAACATGTTGTTTTCGTATGATGTGGACAATGACGACGCAGAACACAAGCAGGAACAGCAGAATGCCGCACAAGACCAGGGTGATCAGCACAGGAAAAAGTACATGACACTGTATTTACTAGAAAGGGCGCGCTCCAGGGGCAATTACTGGCAAGCTGTTATTGCCTGTGAGAACACCAATGGTTTTACAAACTGTGCAGGGTTCGTTGTTTCACAATTTCTGTTATTTACGTAAAATATACAGTCGTATATAACATCACTTACTGTGTTGTGACATTTTCATGTTATTGTTTACAAAGTCAAGTTTACAACAACATTGCAATCAAAAAGTAAACTGATATGTATGAATGAACTCAGTTTACCGATAACGTTCACAATGATTACAAATTAATTACAGCTGTGGCCAACTGAATTTGAACAGCTGCACGCGATGCTTACAGCTGTCAACCCTGAAACTGGTGAACAGTACCTGAGAAAACGAGATGAAAGAAGACACATCGCTGTAGTGACAACAGAAATGTGACTGTTTTACTTTCTGTATACATGCGCAAACAGCCGGGAAGTTGAAGATTGTGCCGGCCTGTCACAGGTGATACCATTTTGCATGCTTTTAGATTGCTTTATAGTTCATTGTATTTTGGAAAAACGTTTACAGATTTCCGGCGCTACGATTAGAACGATTATTGACGAAGTGTCCACCGGAATAGTGAAAGTTTTGAAGGACCACTTGAAACCTATGGGGAGTGATTTAAAGCAAATGAAAGATTTCACGCAGCAATACTGGAAACTGTGGCAGATGCCGAACTGTGTGGGGAGTCTGGATGGCAAACACATCCGTATTCGCAAACCCGCTGGTAAGTACATATCATTTTACGCATTTTAGTTTTGCCCTCACGTGTGTTGTTTCCAGTAAACATAAACATGGTGAGTCGTATGCAACGTCACGGTAAACTGAGCATCGCATTTGCGACGCTTGCGTCGCTTACGACGCGTGCATCGCCTTCAATCAGAAATAGTCGCCAGTTTACCAAGGTTGCAAATTTTTTTGTGAAAACGTCGCTTTTCGTTGCATTTTGCGTCGCAAACGTCGCAAACGTCGCAAAATCGTCGCTTTTTCTTGAGTTTGATGTTAACCCCCACCAATTTCAAAGTAACTTCATTTGGGTCATGGGAATGTTGTGAAAATGATTTTTGGATGTACTTGTAGAGAAAAAAATTGTGCTTCTTCTGACGTACCTGGCTTCTCATAAAAGTTATCTTAACAAAAGTTATGAATTTTTTCAAAAAAGGGCCAAATTGCGCGACAAAATGGCGACGGTCTGGCGACTGTAGAAAAATGACTAAATTCACAGTGATGGGAAACTGTGCAGTGAGGTGGAAATGTTTACAGTTACAAAACTAAATGAAAAACGTCTTGCAGAGGGTGGAACAAGGTACTGGTGCTACAAGGGCTTCTCGTCATTATACTGTGCATCAGCGCCAGGGCGGATTTGAAAAGTCAGTACATGGACGTCGGTATGCCGGGGTCACAAGCAGATGGTGCTGTGCTGATCACGTCTGATTTCGGGCAGGATTTGATGTGAGTTTACATCCTTTTTGACATGTTCCAATGAGGTGCTTTACATTTACACATGATAAAAGTGATACATTTACACAGACATGGCAGAATGCTTATGGCGCCCGGTGCAGATGCCCTTGCGCTTGCTGCCCGGTGCAGATGCCAACGAACCTGCAAATTCCATTCGGAGTTATTTTGTGGGTGATCAAGCATTTGCGTTGCACAAGTGGTGCGCTGCATGCAGATGACAGCCAGCGACACTTCAACTATCGGTGTTTGAATATTCTGAAAGAAGCGTTGTTTGGTTAAACTGAAATCTAAATTTGACTGAAACTACTGCAGCTTATCCCGAGCTAGGCGCACTGTCGAATGTGTCTTTGGTATTTTGGCCAGCAGATGGCGCATACTGCTGACCTGTATCGCGATGGAACCGCTACGCGTACAAAGACTGGTTATGGCCTGTTGCCACCTGCACAATTGGCTGCGTGATATCCATGGGGAAAGTGCTGCCAACCAATTTTATGAAAATGGCGATGAAAAACCACAAGACGACTTGAACGACACTGTTGAGCGAAATGTAAGTTTACCTTGCATATTCACTGTTACAATTCAACATCACATAAATTCATTTCCATACACAGCTGCAGTGGCGACAAGTGTATGATAACATGGATACAATTGATGACATGCCAATCCGAATGGACGTTGACAAAAGAGAAGCGCACCCCATCAGGGATGCAATCAAGCAGTGGATGATGACGGCCGCCGGTCGTGTTGCGTGGGTGAATCCCGCTGACTGCTGAATTTGCAACTACATTGAATATAAAAATCAAACTGAAAAATTTCCGTTGCAGTGGCAGTTGGCATTAAAGTGGCACTGGAATGGTAAACTGATGTAACAAATACAAAAAATTCATTTTCATACTATCTGCTACAGCTACACTTCATTTTTCGATTGCAACCGGTTATAATGGTCGTTCTGTAGTACACTGTTGTTGAATGGACAATTATCATTCACTATTTGATTTTTGGCTGATTTATTCTTTTTTAATTGTGATTTAATCATAATTTGCCAAGTCTTTTGTTTCACGACGCAAAAAATTGTGTGATGTGTGCATCTCATGTTCCTCTTTCATGTGTGATTTTTTTTCCAGATTAGGGCTTTCCGTTCACGTGCTAGTGATTTATTTGCATTTTATTGAAATAAAATCATAAAAAAACTGAAAGTTTTTTTTTCATGTCCGCCGTGTACACCAATCGATAGCGCAATGAAAACTGATAATTTAGATCATTTCAATAAATGAAAAAACATAACAGGTGATTTTATAAAAATTTATATACACAAATAACCGATAAATTCGATAAAAAATCCAATGTTGCACTTAAAAATATTTTAAAAAATTTGACAACATCTACACAACGTACTGTACACGATGATGCAAAAAAATTGCATGAACATTGCTCCGTTCTGCCACAATTAAAGAAATTAGAAATTAACATTTACAGCGTAAATTCACATCACTGGCAAACTTGAAAAAAATAAAGATGGCGGCCTAAACTCCTCCCACTTTTACTAAAAAATTGAGTTAACCACCAGTAAACTGAAATTGCCAGTAAACTAGTGTGCGCGGGGCCATTATCAAAGAAGAGTGGTTTGAGAAGTATTGACCTGTATCTTGTGAAGTTAGCACTGTATGCACTGAGTACGCTCAGTGCGCTATACTCGGGCGACATTACACTGTACATTTTTCTGGAGGTAACACTCCATCATGACGTCATAACCGCAGTTGGCAGTGAACTTATGGCTCACTGAACCGGTTCAGAGTTGGGATGAAGTGGAGTGGAGTGGGGAGTCGGTTCACAAGTTTTTGATTGGCTGTCTGCCAGCCAAAGACATAAATCATATCTATTTGTAGAGTATCACATCTGCCGAGTATAGCCACTTCCAAAACAGTCCAAATTCTTCATTTAAAACTTCAGATTCAATATTTTTACAAAAAAAATTGAAAATTATTTGAAAAAATTCAAAAAATAGCCAAAAAAATTCGAAAATTGCCAAAAAAGATTCGAAAATTTGAAAATTTGAAAATTAAATTCGAAATTTGAAAATTCATTTCAGGAATAATTCAAAAATTCGAAAATTCATTTTGGAAAAAACACTCAAAAATTTAAATACTTTTTTTGGAGGGTTTGCCATCGTTACTAACCAGGACTACATGCGCACTGGTATTAGCCGCCTCAAACACCAACCTCAAATCGCACGGCTGCCCCTCATAGTAGCACCACTGTCTAAACCCCCTAGAAATGTCTTCCATCTGCCAGCTGGAGGCGTCCCTCTCCTCAGGACTCAGGTAGGTGACCGCGTCGAAGGTGACCGCGTCCGATACTGTCGCGCTCATCGAAGCATGGTCCATGTCCGGCTGCGAAGGGTGTTGGGAGCTTTGGGTTGGGGTTGGGAAGCATAGTTGTTCAAACGTATTTACTTTTACTCAATAGATACGTAGACTTGAGTACAGAGTAAATATGTTTACGTTTCCTCTGAAAAAAGTTCTGGTATCAGCTTTTACATATACTTTTTGAAAGTACATGAGTACAGAAAACGTATTTTAGATCGTCTTTTATGTAGGTTTTTAAAGGCATAGAAAGGAAAAAAAGGGAGAAAATGAGCTAAAAAATATGGGAAAGTCGTCGAAAATGGCTATAGAACCAAAAATATAGTCAAAAATTGTGTAAAATAGGCAAAAAGTTATGAAAATGACTGCTTTTGTGCGACATTTCTCGAAAATTTTAGTGACATTTCTCAAAAGTACTCACATTTACATTTTCTGTGGGGAAAAGTACGTTTACTCATGTTTACTCATGAGTAAAAGTAAAAAATTATACTTTACGTTTTCTGTACTCAAGGGGAGAGTATAAACAAATACTTTAAGTTTACGTATACTTTGCAAAAAGTTCGGTACTTTTAACAACTCTGTTGGGAAGCTGATTCGACTTGACCCCGACCCGACCCGAGAGGAACTTTTTGAAACTGAAACCCTATACTAGCGATGGAATGGCGCCATTGGCGCTTGGCGCCCTTTTTCTGTGGCGCCCTTGGCGCCTGGCGCCCACATTTCGAAAGGCGCCATGGCGCCCTTGGCGCTTGGCGCCCTTTTCCCGTGGCGCCCTTGGCGCCTGGCGCCGTGCCCTATAATGGCGCCAATATGGCGCCAGCGGGGTTTCACGGTGAGTGTTGTTTAAATGAAAAAATAAAATAACCGTGTCAGTGAACAATCGAAATTTTCAATAAAAATGGATGAAAGGATGCGAGTGGATGAAAATATTTCGTTCAACGGTTCATCAGCCACGTCTGATGGATAGGAAGCTGAAAGTGGTATACAGTTGAACGTTGCAAACTCGTAAATATGTGGATCCAAATCGCCACAATTACATTTTCAGTCACTTCAAGAAAACATTTCAAGTGAATGCATTGTTTTTGTCAAATGACAATTTTTTTTGTGTTCGAGTTGAATGTCAAGTGTGAGTCTGATTTTATGCAATAAATTGTTGCTAGTCTCGTTATCATTGATTACATCCTGGAGAATGTGAATAAATAAGTGTATGTGCACGACAGCGCTGGAGAAACATTTTTAGCGCACACAGGGTATTCTATGCACTTATTCATGCTGGCGCTCTTGGCGCCTGGCGCCCTATTTTTCAAATGGAGCCATGGCGCCCTTGGCGCTTGGCGCCCTCTTCCCGTGGCGCCCTTGGCGCCTGGCGCCCACTTTCCGAATGGCGCCATGGCGCCCTTGGCGCTTGGCGCCCTTTTTCTGTGGCGCCCTTGGCGCTTGGCGCCCCTTTTCTCAATGGCGCCATGGCGCCATTGGCGCCTGGCGCCCTTTTTTCTGGCGCTTTTCCATCACTACCCTATACCCAAAACCGACTCTACTACCCAAACCCGAACCCGATACCCGACTTCAATACCCAAACCCGCATTCAATATTCGAAAATACCCGATAAAATTTCCAAGAGTTCAATCTTTCAAGCACAAGTGTTGTGAATACTCACCGATAGATCCATTGTCTCTGATATTGTAAACACTGTAATACCAAGTGGTGCTGCAGCTGAAAAATAGTAACATTATCCCCCTTCCCGAAAAATAGAAAAATAAGTGCTGGTCATATATTGTATTTACTTGAATAATTCCCAGGGGAAATTAGGTATTACTTCGTCAGACTTTTTTGAGAATTGGAGTGGGGACTATTCAACGGGAGGAATAATTATTTCGTCACAATTGAGGCGTTTGGTTCCGTAACCCGTTAAGTGCAAAAGTGGAAAAAAATGAATTAAGTGCGGATCTGATATATATTTACATTTTTCTTCATGATAGAAAAAAATTACCTCAATATCTCATACCGTTCCCGAGATACAGAGATACCGATTTTTGAAAAAAATGCAACTTTGCACTCGAAACGCGTTATCTACAAAAAAAAACTATCATTTTTTGCACCCGAAACCCGTCATCTGCAGATAAAAAAGTTTGCATCCGAAACCCATTAAGGATTTGGCCAAGAGGTGTCAAAATCATTTTACAAAAATCGTGTTGCACTCGAAACCCGTTAAGGAACAAATCTGCATGTACGTATGTTGATGTGATGTCAATCAAGTGGCCATAACTTTAACCATATTTGCTAGCCAGAGGGTTGTAAATATGGAAAATGTAGATAAATTCATGGCGTTTTCGAAAACTTTTGAGCGAGCGTTGTCACTCAAACCATGCTGGCTCGGGCCAATGTCAAAGTTTCAAATGCCTTTTTCAAAAAACCCAAAAACGTGCAGATAACGGGTTTCGGAATCAAACTCCTCAATTGTCAAGCATATTTCTATAAACATATTACACTAAATATGCTTTATGCCATTTTTGTTCAAATTATGCACAACACATTGATCGAACTTCATAAGGAGGGGGGTTATTCAAAGCGGAATGATTCAAGGACAGGCCATAGACATAAAATTGTCCAAAATTCTGGCGGTGACAGTGAGTGACACGCATTTTGGTGGCGGTGACTAGGGTGTCAAATTTCCGTTTCCGTTTTCCATTTCCGCCTTTCCGCAGGAAAATTTTTTACCTTTCCGTTTTCCGTTTTCCGGCAGCCAAAAAATTTTTTCCTTTCCGTTTTCCGTTTTCCGGCAGCCGAAAAAATTTTACCTTTCCGTTTTCCGTTTTCCGGCAGCTGACAATTTTTTACCTTTCCGTTTCCATTTTTCCGGCCCATTTTTCCGTTTTCCGGCTGAAAAATTTTTACCTTTCCGTTTCCGTTTTACCAGGCCATTTTTCCATTTTCTGGCTTGATTTTCAGTTTTTGGCATTTTTCCATTGTTTTTCCAATCTGTATCTATCTTCAATTGGCTCATCCCATTGTGTTGTTTTTGTCTCTTGGAGCAGCATTGACAACTGGGATTTCAACAGGTGCTGTGAACCCAATTGGGTCATATGCTGACACCAATAATTTATTCAAGTTTCATCTGGTTGGTGTTGTGATGCTGTCAATTTGCAATTTTGGTGTTGATATTGCCAGCATGTCCATTCGGTGATTTTATTTCATGCCCATTACTGCGACAATTTTATTCACCTTTGGACTCCTGTCGTTTTCTGCTATTTCATTCATGACTGATCTGGAGTTTGACAGCCATTCCCTCATGTTCCTAGAACATTGGTTAAATAAAGCTTTTACTTTGTAATATAGTTCTTAAGCTTCAACTTCATTCGTTACACTCATGATGAAGTTATCGACGTAAATGTTGTTTATTATCATGGCCAACTGGTTTCGTTCCCCTTCATTTTCTTCATATTCATTCATGTTGTTTATTGTCACATTTAAATGGTATTTTATGACTGCTCCCAAAATTGCTGCGCTGCAGACGAGTCCAAACAGTACGCATTTAAAACAAAGTACTATTGAGTTATTTTCAGTTACTGGTTTTGAGGCATCTTTCAGCCAGAAAAATCGTGTGTAGTCTCTAGCTTGGTCATGCAATCCTATTTGCAAAAATGCCTTTTCAATATCGGCAATCAATGCTAGATTGCCTGCCCTGAACCTCAGGAGTAGGCCCAGTGCTAATGGTGTTGTAATTGGTCCTCTAAAAAGGCACTTGTTGAAACTGGGCTTACCTGCCGACCCATCGTACACGATTCTGCATGATGTCAATTTGCCCGGCGTGATTACTGGCTGGTGTGGCAGGTAATGAATCCCCTTGTTGTCTGTTTTGTCATCACAGATCTCAATTATTCCCTTTTCTAGTTGGTCGTCCAAAACTTTCCTGTATTGTTCGAAGAAGTTTGGATCTTTGTTGAATCTTCTTATCAGTGATTTAAACCGCACCAAGGCTTCTGCTTTTCCCGTGGGCAGGTCACTGATACTCTCTTTATACGGCCAGTTAATATAGCATTGTTTGTTGTTGTTGTTGAATTTTATGCTATTTATTATCATCTCCTCTGCAATGTTGTCATCAATTGCATAGGGGTCATCAGTGATTCCCACTGCTTCTAGACTGAAATTGTCATAGTGTTTCCTTTCCTATGGCCACAATGGCTAATTTTTGATGATTGTTTGTTGGTTCAGTTAAGCTTGAACTACAAGTGAAGTTACAGGCATGATCCATAGTTGCAGAATGTACAGCTACCACAATCAAAGCCAAACAGGCAAACCTGCATGCAGGTTTTCCTTCTGCAAATTTGTCTATTACCATGCTAATTTCACTTTATTTTTTTCCGTTTCTGTGAAAATTTTGCTTTCCGTTTTCCGTTTTCCGGCATTTCATTTTTCCGTTTTCCGTTTTCCGGCCGACAATTTTGTTTTTACCTTTCCGTTTTCCGTTTTCCGCTGAGTGAAATTTTTTTACCTTTCCGTTTTCCGTTTTCCGGCAGAAAATTTTTTTTTACCTTTCCGTTTTCCGTAAAGTGAAAAAATTTTACCTTTCCGTTTTCCGTTTTCCGTAAAAAAATTCTTTTGACACCCTAGCGGTGACACCGATTATATACTGTATAACCTTGAATTAACCCCCCCCCCCCGCTTGAATTAACCCACATCGAAATACACCCCTAAAATTTTGGTGGGGAAATAATAAACCCCCCTCGAAATACCCCCACCCAAATTGAGTGCAAAGAGAATGTACACGACAAATACCGCGGTTTGTGACTTGTGTGATTCAGAACACAGTTGAAACCAATGTCTGAGTGACTTTAAAGCTGGAATTACAGCGCGACAGAAAATTATGACACAAGGGAGAAGTATTTTTCACTGCAAAATTATTTACAGAAGAATGGAGAAAGATACAGTGTTATAACTTTAGAGTTAAGTAGTCATATAAATTGTCTTTCATGTGTGTAAATTTCATTTAATCATTCATATTATTTATGTAGGAATTTTTTTGCAGTAAATTTGTGTCATCATGGAAAATTGCAACGGAAAATTCTAACAGAAAATTACAAAAAATATACTGCAAAATTATTTACTACATAAATAATGAGGATGATGAAACAATTTTTTACATAAATACATAAAAGACAATTACCGTATTTCCTCGAAAACCTCCAGGGGTTTATTTTTTCAGAGTGAGAATTTTGAGAGAAAAACGCGAAAAAGGCTCACGGAAATTTCCAACGCAGAACAAAATTGTGTCGCGCAGTTTCTGCGCGACACAATTTTGTCATGCAGGTAGTGATGGAAGGGCGCCGTGCCGCTGGCGCCATTTAAAGGCGCCAGAGTGCTCTACCATTGCACCACTTTGCACAACTAACTTTTGTCGCGCAAAAAACTGCGCGACAAAATATGTGTTGTGCACAAGTGGCGCAATGGTACAACACTCTGGCGCCCTTAAATGGCGCCAGCGCCACGGCGCTCTTCCATCACTACCTGCGCGACAAAATTGTGTCGCGCATTTTCTGCACGACACAATTTTGTTCTGCATTGGAACTTATTCTGACCCGGCGGCAAAAAATACTAAAATTCGAAAAGTCATTCTAGAAAAGACTTAAAAATAATAATAAAAACATTTTGGCGAAAGGAAAGGCGCTAATGATTGGTGTTACAGAATCTTGAACACCTAAACATAAAATTTTTCAGTGTCAAAAATAACTACCTAGCTATTCAACTGCAGTGGAAAACAAAATCCCAAAAGCACTGTTATGGCCGCTTAATTGCGGTCATAAATATTTTAATTTAGTTTTGTTGATTTTTTAAGATGCCAAGGCCAACGGGTTCACACCAGCGCTTTATTCAGTGAAATCGGTGAACAGAATATAAGTTGGGGGCCGAAATAAAATAGGTAGATATTTAGGAAATATTCAGCAAGTCAAAACGTGAAAACAATGACTGCCAGCCGATGGAAAAAGTCGGCTGGCGGTGGAAAGAAAATGGGGAGGCATATGAAAACATGCCTCAACAAAATGCATAAAAGCGCACACAACAATTAGAGATGCCCTTGTGCGTGGGCACTTATTTAAATCACCCGCAATGTCGCAACGCTACGCTGCGTGTGTGAGACATGGGCGAGGGGGGACTGAAACTGGTATGTCAAACGTACCATAAGAAATGAATAGAAATAAAATGAAATAAATGCCTAAGAAAGCGTGGCATAACAGCCCCTCCCATGACAACAGTTACACTACCTACAAAAGAAACACTAGTGGAACTGGAAGTCAGACAAAGCTTACATAAAGAAGCTACAAAACTTGCAACCACATTGAACTAAGTAGAATTTTCAAGTTACCCAAATATAATATGACCAGTAGCTGAAAAAACATATCCAGAATCACAAATGGATCAGATTGCAGTGTAATTGTAAAAAACAACTTGAAAGGTACATTTTCACAATGGACAGTGTTTCAAAATGGACAAAGCTACACCCTAAAATCATGCTAGCACTCTTTAGCCTGGATTCCACTGGGTGCTGGAGCTAAGTCTTGCCTTGTGCTTGTGGCGCATGCAGGGCTCGCCCCAAGGGTTGGTCACCAGTTGACCATCGGATTTTCCAGGGTTCATTTGTGTTGGCAATTTTTACCAGTGGTCGAACATTTGGTTATTTTTGGTTTAACAAACTGAAAAATTTAAAGGATTTTGACACACTTGGAGATCAATACCAAAGGTTGCAACGTGACTTTGACGATATGACAAACGAAAATGCCGACCGCCATAGGACAGTGGTGGGGTTCCGTGTGGAGAACCGCCACCTAGGCGCCTCTCTTGTAAAATCGGAGGCCGAATCAGCCTTGAAAAACACCACCATACGGAACCTTACTGCTGAAGTGCAACAGTTGCGACTTCAGCTTGAACATGGAACTCAGACAGCAGCAGTTTTCACACCGACAGAGACAACTTTCTTTCCACATGTCAGTGTTACATTTATCATGATGAGATGCTGTCTGAGTTCGAGGTTCACTTTAGACATCATTTATGTCAGACTGGAGAAGTTGACCTCGACGGTGCACAGTTTTTCCGGTGCCCGGAATTTGGCCCACTCATGCGTTTCGATGGGCACTTGACTGTCAACCCAGTAGAGATCCGACGACAAGCAGCGCTGCACCTGGCCGATGTCGACACTGGCGCGGTGCAGGAACCAGTGACTCCACCAATTACGGCAGCAAACGAGCGTTCCGAGGACGCACCAGGTGACAGACGTTCAGCTGTTCATCGACTGTCGGCAACGCAACGCTACCCCCAGCGCCATTTCAACCGGTCGTTTTTCGGGGAGGGGAGGTAGTATGTGTGAGAGCATTAAGGGTCGTGAAGGAGCGTGAAGCGGCGTGAGGCGGCGATAAGTGGTGAAGTGGTAGTGAGGTGCCGTTGTTCAAATGCTGCATGCCTCACCGTAGTGTGTGTGAAAGCGTGAAGGGTCGTGAAAGGACGTGAAGCGACGATAAGTAATGAAGTGTCACTGATCAGGTGCTTCACGCCTCGCCCACTGAATAGTTATCATAACTATCGTCGACACGGCAGTTCGCGCCAGGGCAGTAGGGCGCCGCCGCGTTACATCAGGGAGATACACTCGCGTGTGACGAAAAGGCCGCATTACAATCGCAATTTTGATAGGCGTGATGGTCCATCTAACTAGATTGTGTTTCATTAAGTGTTAAATGATTTTTCTTTTGTTTTCTTGGAGAGGGATGATGTCGGATTTGTGATTTGTCTTTGCTTTTTGCGCGCACACTTGGTGCCTTCCATTTCAATCTTATTTATTCTTTGTCATAAGTAGGTAATTATGATGGCCGGCGGATGAATAAACGACAGCTATAAATCTCTCGGACAACCCCTGTGCAACTCACAGGCGCGCCCCTCTATTTGTGATTGTAAATATCTACGGAATTCTATTTACGCAATGTGTAAAGAAATCGTGCCCTGAACCGCCCCTCAATGAATGTGGCGGTGATTGTCACCGCGATGACAAAAAGCAGGCGGTGACAATCACTGCGTCACCGCCACATTTTATGTCACTGGGACAGGCTGAAAAGTCCCTGGACAGTGCTCTCCATTCGCGCTAGGGGTAAGCTACGATCATAAAATTTTGACAGGTGAAAATATCAGGTGTTTTGAGTTTTCACCCAAAATTTCACCCCTCTAGCTCCACCCACTGCGGAACTGTGGGGGTTACAATTTCGGTCATTTTGTACTGATGTACAAATGGTGCTCCAGCTCAATGCTGCTTTAAGTTGTGATCATGAAACTTTGGCTAGTGTAAGCCACCAGTGTTGGCAATGTGCTAATAGTATTCAACACTTTCATCAACATCATTGCCATTAAGGTAAAATTAATATGCAGATCAGGGTGGTGTGCAAGAAACGTGGGAACTGTGATGGATTTTTTGGTGATCATCTGAGATCATGTTGTATTGCAGTGATTTTCATGTTGTTTTGAAATGTGCTGTAAATGAATTATGTGAATAAAATTTCATTTGTGTTTCACTACTAATCTGTAGTGGACACATTACCTGTGTTCAACAGCAGTGAGTAGACCCCAGCAAGGGGGGGGCTATTTTGAGAAGGAGAGGCAGAATGATGAATTTGGTAGTGAGAGTAGTGACAGTAATGACAATATGAACTAGGCTTATGATATAATAGCTAATGTTGGTTAGGGCTGGCACATTGCCAACACTGGTGGCTTACGCCTTACACTAGCCAAAGTTTCATGATCACAACTTAAAGCAGCATTGAGCTAGAGCACCATGTGTACATCAGTACGTAACAATCGCGATACTTTTTTAGAGTTTGTGTGGCTTTATCATCGATACACTTTGGCTTACCCATCGAGAGCTTACCGATTGGGAAGGTTAACAATCGGTACAAAATGACCGAAATTGTAACCCCACAGTTCCGCAGTGGGAGGAGCTAGAGGGGTAAAATTTTAGGTGAAAACTCAAAACACCTGATATCTTTACCTGTCAAAATTTTATGACCGTAGCTTACCCCTAGCGCGAATGGCGAGCACTGTCCAGGGACTTTTCAGCCCGACCATGTACATTCCTTTCAACATTTAAACCACACTCTGGTAAATACCTGGGCCGGTGCAGGTGATGCTGCAATAAACTCCGCATTTACCCGGATCACAGTACAGAATATGTGAACTCATGCTGATCAACGCTGTCGCAGTGCAGCCCGTAGTGTAAGCTGAAATTGTGTGAAACCATTATTTTGTTTTATACATTACCAGTGACTATTGAAAATACCGTATTTAAAAATATTTGAAAATACCGTTGAAGATACCGTAAATTCGAATTACCCCCCCTTAAATTGACGACCAACCCCCAGCCTCGAAATACCCCCGGGTATGAACGAGCTGAGCAAAAGGTAAACCCACCTCGAATTTGCTGCTGCGAAATGATTAACTCCCTGGGGGTACTTCGAGGAAATATGGTAATTTTTTTGAGTGATACTTTGAGAAAATGCATTTAGTGATTTTTTTAGAAGTAGGTATCCATTGAGTTGAAAAATTTAGACACAAATTCCCCTTTATCATATTTTTGTCAGACATCTTTGAGGGGTGTACTATTCGAAGGGGGATTTTTCAACGGGGGGGGGGGTTATTATTTCGTCAAAATTTTCAAGCATGTTTCTATCAACTCATTTTATGAAATATGCTTAATAAATACAATAACATGTCATTTTTGTTAAAATTTGTTAACACAGCAAATTGATGAGAACGCTGCAGTGGGAATTATTCAAGGGGGTATTATTTCCTCACTCGTCTCACAGGGGGAGGGGTTGTTCGAGGGGGTGGGAATTTTTTCAATGGGGTACTATTCAGGCAAATGCAATAACAACCTGATGACACCGAATAGCCATTCTGTTGGCACATCCAGTTGGCAGCGAGATATGGCTCACATGGTGGGCCGATGGGGGGTTTGTCGCACCACGTCAACGCCCTGTATTTTAGTAGCGAAAATTACTAGAGAAATGAATTACATTGGGCCAGTGCCGCAAAATGAGATGTGAGACGTGAAATGGCAAAGGCGAACTAAAAGCGCAAAGGCGAAGTGAAACGGCAAGTGTATTGGCAAGTGAAATGGCGAAAGCGAAGAGAAATTACTTTTTATTTTTATTTTTTACTTCGCTTTTGCCAATTCACTTGCCGTTTCAATTCGCCTTTGCGCTTTTATTTTGCGTTTGCCATTTCACTTCTCACTTATCATTTTGCGGAACTGAACGATTTTGCTTCCCGCTCAGGCCAATTGAAGCTTATTTTGGCGCTTGGCGCTAGTGGTATCGAAGACGCCATTAATGCTTGGCGGCTGGCGCCAGTGTTGTTAAAACACTGGTATTTTTGGAAAACGTAAACGTAAACATGAATACTTTTGGCAAACTTAAAGTATAAAAACTAAAACGTAAGGTATTCTTAAAGTACCAAGGAAAGCGTAGAAATTAAAACATAAATGTAAACATAAGGAGAAATACCGAAATACGCAGGTATTTTGAGTAAACGTAAATACATTTTTGCAACACTGCTTTGCGCCAAAGTAGTCCATTTGAAATACTTTCACAAGTCAACGAGTACGAAATAACGTGGTTTCAGAAAATACTTCATTACCTTCCAAAAATGGTTGGATTTTGGATGACATATGGGTCAGGTGGATTGCCAATCACAATTGCATCTGTGAAAAAAAGAACATTTAGATGTTTCAAATGAACTGTAAATATTGCCATCAATAAGTTACCTTCTGGTCGATATGTTACCAAAATGAATGCCAAAACCAAGAACCTGTTCTTTTTCTCAATTTTCTGGTATGGAATCATAGCTTACTAATTAGCAAAAACGTAAAACGTAAACCATACGCCCACGGTTTGGTAAATTTTGCGTGTGAATACTCGGCGGACCTTGTGGACCGCAAATCATTTATGCACCTAAAGTATGTGCCTAAAATTACTTATGTTTTAGAGGATAACACATGAGCACATACTTGGCATATTACCTCCAATGTAATGTGCCATTTAATTGAATGAATAACTTTTGTCCTTTTGGAATGTAACAAAATAAATGAAAGGCGTACCTCTTATTGAAGGTATACCTCTAATGTAAGGCACAGCTGGCTGTGTGCCAAAATGCTGAAATCATAAAACCAGTGGCAACACATGATCGACAACGATGAAAATAGTGCCAATAGGGCACCGAGACAACTCTGTGTCAACTTGTATTTCACCATTTTGTTACTTTCCAGTTTGATAAAACAATATGCATTTTGTTCACTGTTGGCTCAATGTTTGCAAAATCAGGTGAAGAAAAATGAAGAAAACAATTGAAGGTATATGATCAATTGGATTGTAGGTAAAACAGTATTTACACACTTTCAAAAAAGGAAGAAAAAAAAATTTTAAAGGCGGAGTTGTTTAAAGGCGGAACAACCAACACACGTTTCCCCTTAAATATAATTTACGTTCTTTTTGTGGGACACTTTTTGTTTTATTAATGATGACGGTATTGGAGTGTTTCCTTTGGAAAAATGCATACCACGCGATCCGCGGAGTTATGCAAATCAATTTACATAACCATTTGCATTCCGTGTGCAGGGCACTTACACTAAACGGATTTGGTTAAAAGATAGACTACCATACTCATGTGAAGCAAAAAATTGACAAAAAATGTACAGATGTCAAAGAAACTGCATGTTGTTTTAGTTAAGGGAACGGTATCCATGCAAAGTCTCATGAATAATGTGATGAAGTTAATTGTGTTCTGAATGCCTTACTGGCGGCAGAGTTGTTAAAATTACTGAACTTTTCAAAGTTAACATAAACTTAAAGTATTTTATTTTTACTCACCCAGATAAGAGAAAACGTAAAGTAATTTTTTTACTTTTACGCTGCGTAAATGGTGAGTAAACTTAAATACCAGTATTTTACTCAGGTAAAATGTAACTGTAAAATTTTTTTCTTGACTTTGTACCCAGGAAGATGTAAAAATGAGTAAAAGTGTAAACCAGTGTCATCGCTTTCCTACCCATCTCAACTTCTATCATTTCCGCTGCCATTTTTGCAGCTGTTTGAATTTTTTTGAGTGGTTTTTGCTTTTTTACACCCCAAATTTTTCTCAATTACGTTTTCTGTACTCACGTACTTTCAAAAAGTACGCGAGTAAGTGAGTGCCGGTACTTTTTGCAAGGGGAAACTAACACATATTGGCGCATTACTTGAGTATACGGATTTATCGAGTAAACGTAAATACGTTTTACCAACTATGCCTGGCGGCTTCATAGAGCAATACGTGACAGATGCAGGTTCATTTTGAACTTTAACAATAAGAAATAGTACAAAAAATATCTGAACATAGGCAGTTAGACACATGAACCGGTGATTTTGGAGGTCGGGGGGGGGGGGGGTCGCATTAAATTTACTCATACAACATGCCGAAAGGGTTGGAGGGGTCTGGAATTATTATTCATTTGTTTTATTTAAAATAAATTTGCACCCTCGAACATGGTTGGTTTTAGTAAAATTCTTTTTACTAAAATTGTATTTTATTTTTATTAAAATTGTATTTTATTTTAATTTTATTCATGTTTCATTTTATTTTATTTTATTTTATTCTGAAAAGTCATTAATAAAATAAAATGATGTCAGATATTTTACGTTTTTACTAATTTTACTAGTTTCCGTTTTTACCACAAGAATACGTCACTCGTCGAATTTTGCCGCGGCGGAGAATTGTAAATTCCGGTCCCTTTGCGCTTCTAATTGCGTGCGTAATTAAATAAATGATTGTTTTTTATGGTACGGGGATTTTACACGCAAATCAGGAACGGCTCCAGTACCCCTTGGGGTCCTGACAGTTCCTGAGGACGGACACGGCAACTTACCAATCCCTTTCGTAACTGCAGCCGGCGGTTTACTTCGATTAATTGTTAATAAGCCGTAGTTAAAGTAAAGCCGTAATTAATAAAATTCTAATTAAAAAGCAGTTAGTATGCTTCAGGGGGACCAAGTTGGATTCACAGGAACTTTATTTAGCAATATAATCAGAGTCAATTTCACAATAGCTCAAGTGAGTTGTATAGCCTCTAGTGGGTGAAAAAATGTAAAATCAGCGCGTTTTATAATCACCAAAAATCTACCATAAGAGGAAAGAATACTAAATCTGAGACACAACAATTAACCGTAATGAGCGAATTATAAGACGAAATCAATGATCACTGGAAAACTGTTAACCTAGCGTACAAGGCACAAGTAATTTAATTAAATGCGGGAAAAATAACTAATTAAATAAAACGGGTGCAAACGTGAATTAAACCAAGCGTGAAGTAACTGTGATTATCGATGACGTAATTAAAATACAAATTATCTCGTAGGTGAGTGTCAGGAACTGGGTTTCTATTCAGAGGTTACGGTACAGTCTAGAGCAGGTGGTGTGACACGTGTTATCAGCCTGCGCCCCTTTAGGTGAAAATATTTTATAGCGCGCCCGACCAAGGCCACAGAAAGAACGCTCATTTGCGGGGGTTGTTCAAGGTTATTGCATTGCCGGGTAAGGGTTGGAACTTCGGGCCTGAACACACGCCACAAGACACTAGCACTTGCGAGTTCACCAATCACCCTGGGTGATGGGAATAATTAATTGGCACAGCTGTGCTCTTCACTGTAAACTGTGCTCTGCATGTGTCTTGCAGTCGCATGCCGACAATAATTGCCGTTTACCACTTTTCCACCCATTACCTAGTCCTAAATAAAAATGCACTTGGTCGGGGAATTTTCTGAATGTTATCTAATGGGACGTCTAGGCGTTTAACCGAGTCAACACCTTTTGCTTAACAAGAAACATAAAAGCTTTTCTAACCCATTCCCAGACACTGCACCCTTTTGACAAAAATGTAAAATGATGAAAACCTAAAAATTATACCATTCGAAAGGACATATTGGGAAATGCATTTAAAAAAAAAACGAAAATAATCACTTAATTAACTTAAAATGCGGGTAACCTAATTTGCTTAATTAATAAAACGTAAAATGAAAAATTAACATCACACGGGAAGTAATTACGTAATTAACGGAAAGGAAAATATTTAATAAAATCATGGCCGCAGTAGTGTCCATTCGGGCGTACCGTCCTGGGGCTGCGGCTTCGTTGGCGGGTTTGCAGTGCACAGCGAACCGCACGTTCACTGTGACTTCCCTGTGCACCGCGGGCCGTCATTCGGTCACATATGGTCGTCCTCGAGTCGTCGGAGTGTCTGCACAAAATTGTCGTTACGTTTTTACGCATGATTGGCTAGCCATATTTCTACCTACAATCCCACCAGCCATTAATTTTTTACCTCCGGGCTAAAAACGACATGTTCAGAAAAAGTGTTTTGCACCGTTTTTTGATTATTCAAAAATCATGCCTTCTCTGCATTTTTCGGTGGACGGCCGTAGCAGTCACATGCCCTGGGGGTGCAAATATGGCTCGTCTTCATTTGAATTATGGCATCAGCTTTCTGCCGTGCCGGCTTTTTGTGCTCGAAACTTCGAAATTTTGGTTCCCGCTCAGGGCTCGATGTGAGAAAAAGTTTTTCTTTTTTGATTTTTTTTTTGGAAACTAATTATGTAGATTACTAATTGGTGTCACTTCACAGCCTCGTGCCGCTGTTGGACGGGCAGTTTGGGGTCAACATTCAAATTACCTGCTCGACCGACATGTCGCAGTCCGTGCGTGTGAAAATTGATCGCCGACAAGATTTTCTAATTGTTTTCATGGAATACTGACAAGTATGTTTCTAATTACTGGTTTTTTGTTACAAAGTTGTCTGTTTCTCCTGATGACAAAAAGTTGTGCATGAATTATTACACCTTAAAACTTTTATAATTGGTTTAGACCAAAAATTGTCTCGTATCAATTTTCACAATTACCATTTTCCATGTGGTGTTCTACCTGTTGCGCTGGGGCTTCCTCCGGTGGCAGTGGGATGGCCTCGACCGCGTCGTGGTGCTCGGGCGGCGGCGAGGGGGGCTCGGCTACGTTCTGCAGTGCCATGGCCGCCATGT
This sequence comes from Sphaerolaimus hirsutus, assembly GCA_964036195.1. Taxonomy (NCBI): domain Eukaryota; kingdom Metazoa; phylum Nematoda; class Chromadorea; order Monhysterida; family Sphaerolaimidae; genus Sphaerolaimus; species Sphaerolaimus hirsutus. The sequence continues at coordinate 55,404 of CAXIWS010000162.1, forward strand.
CGTTGCTAATGGGGGAATATTCTTCATTAGGGTGGTAAACTGGCTCAGCAACGGGCACTACTTCCTCGGCCACCGGTACAACTTCCTCCCGCGCGTCCGCGGCGGAGTCAGAGCCCGAGGAGGCGGTTTCAATATCGGATAGAACTTCCGCCTGCAGTTCTTCTTCAAGGGCCGGGTATCTATCCGGCCCGACTAGTTCTTTCAAGTCAGCCTGCGGGCGCCATTCCGGTGGCCAAAATCCCAACACGTTTCCCCAGATTTGGCCTGATTCATAAGAGTAAATCCGGTCGGCTTTGTGCTCGACCGTCAGAAACCGGTGGAAAAAAGTTGACCACAACATGGTCTCGGCATTGGCCACCACGATGCGCACACATTTGGCGCGGGAGGTGGCTACGTTTCCCCGGGGCAACTCTGCTACAAATCCAACTCTACCGTACGCCTTCTTGGGATCGGCGTCCAGCTGGGCGGAGTCGGTTGGCGGGCTGCCGCGCACGCAGGAAATGATGACCACTTCCGCTTCGCGGGCCTGTGCTTTGTCGGCAGTAATTACGCGGGTGGCCCAGTAGGCCGCGTCGTGTTCTGTGTGGGCTACTAATCGACTGATTAGGGCGCGCGCCTGCGCCGCATAAAAACACACAATTAGCAAACTAGCGGGATCTGTGAGATCTGCCCAGGGTAGGGTGGGATCTTCCTTCACCGTGGCCACGAGGTAGTCGTACAGGTGCAGGATGATGCGCAGTTCCTTCTTGTTGATAATGGACATGCCCTCTTTCGATTCGCAGCCCTGGTGCACCAACGTCGATGACAGCATGACGCCGTCCTCGAAGTCGCCAGGCGAGGGCAACATGGTGGCGCCGTGCACTGCTGTGTCGTTGTAGGCGCGTAGCAGTCCATTGTACGCCGCCACCGAGTTAGCCTGAATGAGCTGGCGATGCCCGCGGAACACTGTTTCCAAGTGAACCACGGGACATAGTTGATATTGTGTGAGCCTATCAATGAGGGTGGGGTTGGGTTTCAGGACGGGCTCCACCCAGTCTTGCACGCGAATCATACGCGTCAATTGTTTACTGTCTCCAAATAGAAGTAGCATGCCGTTCACTGGGAGCTGAGCCGCCTGAACCACGCTAATTACAGCAGCGTCAGACGCCAAAGACGCTTCGTCAACAATTACCGCACATGCCATCACACTTTTTATACGGGCGTCGTGGGCGGAGTCTAAAGTGACATGGATTTGACCGGGCTGTACCACTTCCAAGAACACCCGGTGCAGCCTGACCGTAGCCCTGACATATTTAGACAGCGCCCTACGCAGCACCTTACCCCAAAATCCCTGGTCAGCTAAACTAGCCTCACCAGCCCGGGCGCCCGCCACGCCTGCCTCGAAGTCATCGAATGGCTGTTCGTCTCCATCTTCGGCGGTGAGAAATGGCACCTGTTCGGTCAGCTGCGCGCGTATAACGGTGTCGTCCGTGCAGTTGTTGATAATTTCGTCCACCAGCTCGTAGTCCTTCTTGGCGCCCTCGTACTTTTCCAGCGCTGCCGTCCATTCGGGGCTGAGGCGGACGATGTTGTGGCCGGTTCGCTGTGCTAGGGTGTGCAGGGTTGGCAATTTGGTCGCGGGGGTGGTACTGTAAGTGGGGTCAGTTTCCCACATGGGGCTCAAAACGCGCACCGGAAATGCCGCTCTTAATTTCAAAAATTCTTCAAAACCCTCCAGTTTTTGCATTTCAGAAAATGGCGTATCGGCCATAGCGGTCCATTTCGCGCGCTCCCGCAACAAAACTTCCAAAGCCCCAAAAATATCCCGCTGCCCTAATTTATTCAGATTGGTCAGGGCCCTGCGCGCGCCTTCGTCGGCCGCCGAGTTGACCGTGCACGTGATGAGCGTCGAATGGTATTTGGCGTTCGGCTGTTTGTCCGATGGCAAGTCGGAGCCCGCGCGCACCCTGGGTCTCGAGTTATAATAATTATAGCCGCGTGAACACACATACGCCAGTTGATTTTGTGTGGTCGTCTTCCCGGACCCGAAAGGCAAGTCACACATAATCAAAAGGGGTTTGCGCATTCGTACGGCTGTGATTACAGCTCCTAAAACTTCCACCTGTCCCTGTTGCGGCAAAAACTCACCTAATTTGGCCTGAATCATTTGTTCATTTTTTCCCCTGAACAATGATTCGTACAGCTCATTAGCCTCGCGGCTAATTAACGCCCAGTCAGTTTCATCATCCAGCAGACGCAAATTCAATATCACTGCTAATTGGATTTGCGCCTCCAGGGTGAGTACTTTTGACCCCTGAACCACTTTTGGCACCCAGCCGACCGGCGCTTTGTTCAGGGCGGCTTGCAGTGACCGCATGGTTCGGTCATAATTGGGCGAGTCGTTTGAGCCGCGCACCATGTATCTTCCACTCTCCAGAGTACGGGGCAGTGCTGACTGCGACGCCGCCATGTCCAATTTCGCACGCAGCATTGTAGTGGTTGGCTCTGATTCCACACTGGTAATTCTGACTGATAGATTGGGGCTGCCCGCCGCTGGTTTGTCTTCGTCTTGTCTGGCCAGCACCAAGCTCAACACTGACATGGGCGTCGCCTGGTTCAACAGCTGTGTCTGCGTATTCACCTGCTCCAGCAAACGAACGTGCTGCTCTTCCGGTCCTTCAAAAGTGTCAGCTTGTAATTCTTCTGGGTCCGGGCGGCGCACCATAATGTCGCATGCAGTGCCCTGCGGCGTGTGCTCCCAGAAAACATGTGCGCACACATCCGTTGCGCGTTTCGCCCGAAACCGCAAAAATGACTCGTTATAGCAGTGGGCCGCTGCTAAAATACTCAATTTATACCTGAGAAATGCGTCCATATTGTCTCGGTTCTCTGTGTCCGGCTGGATGCCCGTTGTGCTGATGTCCTCAGCCGTGGCGACCTGCAGCCCATACGCATGGCCGTAAAACTCGTCGCCGAACACGTCCAAATCGTTCAGGTCGTGATATTCGACGTGGGCCAGCCCCAACTGTCCAGCACTCAAATTTTCCACTCTGCTGTCACTCACATACTCTCTGTGCAAAATGACCAACTTTTCTGGCCCGGCATCGCCCCGCTCCGCCGCGCCCAGCGGTTCCAAATTCTTGTAATTCGACGGCGTGAAGGCCGCTCGCAGCCGCGCCGTTTTCCAGTCGCTCGTATAGGGCTGGTAGCCGGAAGTGTCGCCGCGCGTCAATGTACGGGCCGCTTGAGTGACGCGCCGCGTGCCCTGCGTACTCACCACCACTGGGGCGGCAACGTTTAAGGGGCACTTTGTCTGATTACCCCATATCGCGACGCCGGTGAACTCCCAGTACCTCGGGTTTTCTATTTTCTGTGCGATCGCGGTCGCCGAAAAACGCATTCCGTGGCGCACCAGGGGCAAAAACATCGAGGGGTGTTGTTTTTGAATTTTTGCGCACAAATCCACCAGCTGGGTGGTCCTTTTGTCTCTAGCCGCCTTGGCCCACTTATTCGAATAATAAAAATACAGATAGGCCTCATCCGCATTTACCCACTGCTCGTTTTCGCTGAGTATCGCCATCGTTTGCTCAGAAATTCTCACATGGCACTGATACTCAACATGCCCGTCAGCGCCCGAGTCAATATACACTCGATCTACCCAACCAAATTTCCCTCTGCTGGGGTAGATTTCCGGTCCATTTTGCATCTGCTGCGCGCAGTAAAGTTGTCGCGGGGGGATGGTTCCACCGCCGCAGGCACCATGTGTATTTGTCTCCTTGGATTTGATGGGCGGGGGGGCGTCTGCACCTTCAAATGGGCGTTTGCGAGAGGCCGAAGCCATTATAAATATAACAATGTGATAAAAATAATTAGTTGCGAAAGTTTAATGAACGGGGAAAGCAATAAAAACTCGTGCGGTCCAGTTGCCCGTGGGCAAAAGGGGTGCACGAGCTTCCTAAAAAGAACACACACGTTCACACACACATCACACCTGTTATACCTGGTTCCGTGTTGTTTGACGCGACGGCGATGGTCGTAACGGCTAATTAATCAATTTTAGTCGTCGCCGTATAATTCACTGTAAGAAGGGGGAATTAAGTATTCACTGGTTGCTTTGCAACGATCTGCATGAACTACGTATATTTTCCTATTAATATTGTTGAACAAAGTCACTAATGGATGGGCATAATCAATGCACTCATACGGACCGATAAAGCGAGGCGCGAATTTCTTACTAGGGCCTGTCAACTGAGTAATACGCGGCGTGTACACGCGTACCGCTTGCCCGCGTTGCACATTCAATCGACGCGCACGGCGATTGGCGTAAAATTGCTCCTTTTGCTGCGCTTTTGCTAAAGCGGTGTGCGCCGCTTCGCGTGCTGTGGTCAGACGCGCGCCTAATTCATTTATAAGAGCGCGCTTATGCGGCAATGAGGGCAAGGCCTCAGTGTCAGGGGGAGGCTCGATCATACGCTCCCACATGGACGCAGCAGGCTTGCCAAATAGCAACGCATAGGGGGTGGTTTGCAAGGAAGGGTGTTTCGATGTATTGTACGCATGTACAGCGGCACCTAAATGTATGTCCCAATCGTCATGTGTACGATTTACGTAGTGAGATACTATTTCCATCAGAACACCATTCCTACGTTCCACCATTCCGTTGCTCTTGGGGGTGTACGCAAATGATGTGTGTTGGGTCGCGTTCAAATATTGTAAAAGCTTGGCAAAAGTGCCCTCGGTAAAGCTAGGGGCGTTATCACTGAGTATAACGGCCGGCACACTAAATATAGGCAAAATGTGCAACAAAAATGCAAATGATACTGTGTCTTGTTTTTTGTCGGGAACAGGCACAGCAATTCCAAAACGTGTGCACTGATCAACAAACACTAACACATGTCGGTTTCTGTGTTTCGTGGTTAGCAAAGGTCCTATTGCGTCTACTGCTATCACATCACCTGGCCTTTTGGCTACCTGGCGGCACACCATTTGAGTTCGCATTGCCGCTCTGAGACCTTTCTTGGCGTTGCACGAAGGGCAAGTAGCAACCCAGCGCGCACTTTCTGGCCGCATTCCTGGAAACCACGCGAATTCCTGTAATCTTTCAAATGTTTTTATTATTCCTAAATGGCCCGCCGTGGGGTGATTGTGAGCTAATTCTAACACGAATGGAACTAATTCCGATGGAATACACACTGGGTCGTATAATTGTACACCTGGTATCTGGGACGTTCCCGCTTGTCGGCGTAATAAACCGTATTGATCAATAAAATACGGCGCGGCGCTGTAAAAATTATCTGCGCGACACACTTCTATAGTTGTGGCTATGTACGGTTCTTCTGCTTGTAGCCGCTTTAACTTGTCAACCGAAGTCATGGGAGGTAGCGCCATGATTGTACTGCGCTTGGTTACACTCGTTAAACCCGGAACAACTTCATTTCCGGCTCCTGAACCACCAGCCATTGTTCCGGTTCCAGGCGCTTCCGCATTCCGCTGCCGCTCTCGCAGCCCGGGTGACTCCGCCTCTTTTCGCCCGCGCGTCCGGTCGCTGATTGGTCGCAGTAACTCCGCCTCCTCGTTTACGCCGCTTCGTTCGCTGATTGGCTGGTACGCTGCCCTGCTCGCCGCAGCTACCGTAACCTGCTTATCGAGCGGGATAGCGATTTCACGGCACGTAACTTGTGCGAACTGCTCAAAAGCCTCATCCAGGTCCTTTTTCTCGTCGAATACCACTGGCGCGTCTTGTCTTCTAGATAATGCATCTGCTAATTCATTGCTTTTTCCCCTCAAATGCTTGAACGTGATTTGGTACGGCGTAATTGCTAAAGCGAACTTGTGTAGCATGGCGTGCGGGGTAGTCTCTAAATTAGGATTCTTTACCCACGAAATACTCTTGGCGTCAGTCCAGACTTCAAAGGGCCGTCCCGCCAGATAACAATGCCAATTACGTATACTTTCGTAAATTGCACATGCTTCCAGTGAAATCGCTGGCCATTTGCTTTGGGTTGCACCTAGCTTCCGGCTGTAAAAGGCACATGCATGTAGTATTTTTTCGTCCTCTGCTCGTTGTGCTAGCACTCCTGCAACAGCAATTTTAGAGGCGTCCGTGATAATTATAAACATACGTTTAGGATCGGGAAATTGCAAACATGGGCTTCCTAACAATGCTTCCTTGAGCTTATGAAAAGCTTCCAGTGCTTTGGGTTTCGCTGTCAAATCCACCGGGGTGTCGCTATTGTAATTTTCTCTTGGTCCCGTACGCGTGAGATTTGACAAAGGTACAGCTAATTCTGCGCATCTGTGAATCATGCGTCTAAAAAAACCTATAGCTCCCAGAAAACCCTCAACCTCTTTTACGGTAGTGGGTACCGGCCAGTCCTGAATTATGTGGCGTTTATCATCCGGTACACACACGCCGTCACGGCCGATCATGAATCCTAGAAAACGTACAGCTGTGACGCGTGCGAAAAAACACTTTTTTGGACTAATTTTGAAATTATTTCTAATTAATCTTTCCAACACCTGCCCTATGTCGTATAAATGTGTTTCCCAGGTTGCACTATAAATCAGTAAATCGTCGATGTATAATAACACATTTCGATGTATTAAGCCGGCCATAGCTAATTCAAAACAGCGCTGCGCTAAACTAGGTGAGCATTTTAATCCCATTGGTAAACGTTTCAGTTGAAATTGTCCAAAAATATTTCTAAATGACGTAATGTGTCGATCATCTGGATGCAAAGCAATGTTATAGAAAGCTTGATTTATGTCGGCACTGCTAAAAATACTTGCAGCTACATAAAGATTCGACTGTTTCATCTAAGCGGGGTAATGGGAATTGGGGAGCGTGCAAAACAGCGTTCAGGCGTCTGTAATCAATTACCATCCGCTTTGCTCCATCCGGTTTGGATACCACCAGCGTGGGGGCACAATACGGGCTCGTACTGGGTTCCACGATGTCGTGCTCGATGAGGCATCTCAAATGATTTTCTAAGTATTGCTGATCATCCAGACTCAACCGGTACATTCTACATGCAATTGGTTTTTTGTCCACTAATTGCAGCCGGTAGTCCACTAATTCGCTGTAGCCGATGTCATACTTATGTCGGGCAAAAGCTTCTTTGTACTGTAAAATCACCTTTTTCAGTTCCTCTCTGCGTTCATCCGTCAAGGTTTCTGGCACGATGAATTCCATCACGTGTCCATCTGGGCATGCAACTTGCAGTGGGGGTCCTAATTTGTCTTCGGCTACTTTGGGGGGAGGTTCAGTCGCTTGAACTTGTTGACACACATCTCTGTCATAACACTGCTTCACCCATTCAGCGGGGGGGTCTCCAGGTTTCACCTTCAGCACGCAATCCACTGGTTCGACCACCGCAATGCGCTGTCCTACCTGTAGCACTACGGGCTGATTTCGTACATTTGCACATCTCACCTGAAACACAGGGGCACTAGTTTCATAGGCCGCTGAAGCAGCCATAACGCCACAGCGTTCGCCTACCGTATCCAATCCCATGACCGTAAATAACTTTTCATCCATGGGGGCAGATAATTTTGCCGTCACTAGCGCTTCATGTCTAGCCAGAATTTCTATTTTTTCGTTCACAATAGCGTAAATTCTGCGCTGCTGCACTTCCGGGTCTGGGTTATCAAAGGGAATAATCGCGTTAGCCGTAGGGATTCGTAGTTCCCTTGCAGGTAGGTCTACTACCATGTGCCGTAAGACGTCTGCGCCAATTAAAATTTCACCAGCTGTGATGAAGCCACCGAAGTCAGCGTCTTCTACCACCGAATCCGGCAACTCCAAGACCGTACTGAGAAACGGCCTTTAGAGTGGTTGATTTCCCGTTGTAGCCGAACGTCCACTTGTCGACAGCCAAGTTGAGTTTATTTCGTGGTTGCGTGTTGAAAAGGGGTTTCAAGATTGTTTCAGGTACTTTATTTCGATCAGATACAGCGTATTACAAAAGCGCAAAGCCTAGCGAGCTTCCTAGTCGAAGTTTCTATCGCTAGCTTATTTTCGTTCAGTAGCTTGGGGTCCGCAGACTGAAGTAAAAACTCTCAAAGTAGCTAAGACACGGAAATCACGTATAGAAAAACAGCTACAGTAATTTCCTAATACAAATGCACAAATAAGACATGAATGCAACAAATAAACACATCTAGCCGAAGCAGTTGCCTTATACTGCGCGTGCATACATTCAGACAATTATGGTAAAGAAATACCAAGTACAAATTGGGCTAATAGAAAAACTATTAATCTTGAGAGGCGCGAAGTCGGCAAACTCGGCCGATTTACTAATTTGCTTCAATTTGTCAGAAAACATTGACGCACATTGGAACTAATAAAATAGGGTTTGAAAACTGTAAATAGTAGTGTAAATGTTCTTAATGACGTAAATAGAATAAGGTATATTCAACATGATAACAATAATCACTTTCTGGAAATGTATGTTGAATAATCTAGCAAATTGGGACTTATTTGAGGTAAATGGGTATTGTAATTGAGCAGAGTTTATAATATATTCGATTGAGCAAGGTATTATAATTATTAAGTAAATATAAATAGTTGTGAACAGGGTTATGACAATTATACCTATGCGAAGGGCTTTGTAAAGTAAATGCTAGTTACACACAGGGCACCATTTCTCTATTAGGACGCTAGCCTAGATAATTACGCAGCACGTAAATATTTACAAGTTTTGACTTTTGTAAATTGCAAGTAAACTATGCAAATGTATATATAATCATGATCAGAAAATTACGGCGAGTTGAATGAGCCTAATTTCATGTTAATACACCTAATAATAACTTATTTGACTTTTTAACCTAAATATTTCACATAAACATATCTATTAATCATAAAACACTTTCCTAATTAAATATTCTCCATGGATAAATAATATAGTGCAGGAAATATAATTTGATATTTTGCGTGGTAAATAAATATAGTGCATGAAAAGTAAATTAGTGCAAATAAGTAAATGTGCGAATATGAGCCTAATTATCAATTCTCTGTATTTCTTTATCCATCCATTTTGCCATGGTCAGCACACTCCGGGCGGAAGAGTTGCTGCACCCCGTTGTTGCAGCAACGTCACATGCTGGTGGTGGTGGGCGCCAAAGTGATGAGTGGTGTTTCCACAGTCGCCTCGGTGGTGAACGTGGTCGTGCGTGAAGTCGTGGGCGTGCGTGAAGTTGCAGGTCCGGTTGCTGGCGATGCCAACGTCGACCTAGCCTGATGATGAAGCAGGTAGTTGCCCGTGTCGCTTCCTGCGCGTTCGCGTGAGGTGAATTTGCGGATATCGGGCATGTGAACACTGTCTCTGTTCCTGGCTCTGACTTGTCCCTCATCAGCTGAACTTTCATCTGGCTGAACGTATGCTGATAGTGACTTTGCCATTCTGTCCTCTGTTTCTGCTCTCCTGGCAAATCTGACGGACTGTGTTGAGTTGGATCTGGCTCTCCTCTTGATTGCTGGTCTCAACTCTGTTTTACGTACTTTTCTCTGTGGGTAATTGGTCTCTTTTTGAGTTGACTTCTTGATAGTGTATCTGACGGCTCTGAAGCATAGCCATATGCACTTGAATGGACACACTATGCATTTCCATATGCATGTGTATACGCATGGTGGAATCACTGGTTTCCCTGTGGCAATTCTCCAATTGTACCACAGGTATCCTGCAGCAACAATTCCAACTACCAGGATTGTGATTCCCAGCAGCATTGCGATTGTGTTGATGATCACTTGAAAGGGTCCTTTCAGCATTCCTCCCATAAAGTTGGTATACCCCTTTGACACTCCAGATATATAGTGACCATATGCTTTGCCGATTCCTGCTGCTGTCTGTCCAATTCCAGCTCCAATGCCTTCTATTGAATTTCTGATCACTCTGGGATCCAATGACATATCTGCTGTGTAATCGATCAATTGGTTCTGCACATGCTCCAAATTCTGTAGTCTCTGAATCTGGCCTCTGACATCCATGAAATTGGTCGCTCTGTTGACAATGTTGGTGAATAGGTGAGGCGCATCAAACGTGAAAGCCTGCCACTGTCCCTTCCATGTCATTTCAATTGGCGTCTCTGTGACATGCACCATTCCATGTGCGGACTTCCATTGTCCATGCTCATTTCTGTACAGGTGCGGTGTAGTGTGGCTGCAGTCCTCTTCTGGTGATTTCTCCACCAAGTCTCTGCTGCCTGGGCTCTTGAACCACAAGGGCCCGTCTTTATCCAATCTCATTGGTGTGTATTTGTAGCATGTCTCTCCCACTTTTCCCGTCTGATAAACTATGTACGGCTGTACTTCCTTGCATTCCCAAAACATAATTGCTTCTCCAGCCCATTCTGCATGAACATCCTGTCTTCCCAGCATGGCTCGAATCCCTAATGTTGGATCGATGCGGAAAAGCTGAGTCAACATGTCCAGCTGGTTCTTGCGAAGTTGACATAGCTGATGCCATACAATCGCAAATTGTGCCTGAGTCATCTCTCTGACCACATGTTGCAGGAACTGAAACTTGGAGTTTCTGTCGTCCAATCTGGCATACAATGTTCCACTGATTGTTGACTCTCTCGCCTCCACTATCTTTCCTGGCATTGCCCATTCCACAGGCACATCTTCTCTTCTGTCAAACTGGATGAATACACCTCCTTGATCGGTGTAGTATGTGTCTCCTGGAACACATTCTGAGCCAATTGGCCTCTTTGTCTTGTTGCTGTGGGAGTATGCTGCTTGCAATTTTGATACAATAATTGTCTGGCCAGATATCTCTGATTTGAATCTGCCAATTCTCTCATATGCACATTGATGCTTGAAGTTCTCTGTATCCCACACTGTAATTCCATAATTGTGGTCTCTGCAATGTCCCATCATGGCTCTGCACTGGCTGAAATCTTGCAAGTCGCTGATTACAGTCTTTCCATCAAGTGAAGCCACGGTTCCTTCTTCCATGTAGAAGTTACTGACGACATTTTCTTTGTCATGACAACACCATGAATATTCCACATTCAAGGTCTGATTGGTTGTCCACACTCTGGGCTCCATTTCCACCAAAGGTGTTCCTCTGAACATCTTGTGAATTCTTGCATAGTTACAGGCTACCACGCCAACTTGCTGGTATTTCTCAAAATTGCCTGTAATGCCTTTCGCTCCCCAGAAACTGGTGTGTGTGATGATTTCTTTGATTCTGATGTAGCATCTGTATGCTTTCTCTTTCTGTGGAATCTGTCTCTGTGCATAAAGTGTAACTTTCATTGCCTTGACAAAATTCCTTGGTGGGATATGGCACTGCACTTCTTCAGGAACTGTAAGCGCATGTCCATGCCTTCCACTGGTGCAAATCTGATACTTCTGGCTTTGTGAATTGATCACCTGTTCCACAGGATGATCCTTGATTGCATCTTTGAATCTCTCATAAGTCTGCATTTCTCTGACAGATTTTGGTGGCCATTCTGAAGGCAAAGACGGCAATCCATGATGCGCTGCCAATGATGGTGGCCTTACTGTCGAGGTTTCTAGAACGTATGTTCTGGAAAATACTTCGCTGTAAGCTTTGCCGGCTTCTCTCAGCGTTGCTGACTCTGACATGCCTGTCAGCATCAACACCATGCACAGCATTCCAATCACCAGACTGCTGGTGGTTGCTGTGGCTTTCCCTGTTGCACTTCTCAGGACTCTATCCGATGCTGAGTTCCTCTGAGCAGGGTTTTGTACAGAGTCTCTGTTCGAGCTCTGATTTCTGACATGTTTCTGGACAATTGCTGGGTCCAGTAAATTTACTTTGACTGTCACTGCTGTTTCTGGGATATCCATTGTCTTTGAATTGATTTCCAGCGGATACAATTGATTGAGTGGTCTGCTGACCACATTTCTGTTGGCAGTTCTAACTTTTGCTGAGCGAATCTGTCCATCTTTGCTGGGCTCTAACTGCTCGATGCGACCCATCCTCCATGCACCTCTGGGCATGTTCTCTTCATAAATCAGCACAACTTCATTCACTTTGGGTTCTTGAGTCGCTGTCAATCTGCCATGTTTGTGCGTCACCTGAGTTCTTTCCCTCAAGCTTGGGATATACTCTTGATGCCACAAGTCCCAGAACTTATCCAAAGTTTGCTGGGTTGTCTCCCAATATTTCTGCAGTTTCGCTGCGTTATCCATTCTGGGCACAAATTCTCCATCTTTGTCTGCGTCAAACTGTGGTGCTCCAATCTGACCTTCCCCTGTCAGGAAGTCTTTTGGTGTCAGCACTCTGAGACTTTTTACATCACCATAGATGTAAGAGATTGGCCTGCTGTTGATCACTGCTTCGATTTCTGGCAAAAGTGTCAACAATTCTTGCAGGGTTAGCATTCTGTGCCCCACAGCTGCCTTGAAATGTTTCTTGGTGATGCCCACCATTCTTTCATAGACTCCTCCCTGCCACGGTGCCATGGGAGTCGTCATGTTCCATTGGATTTGTTGCTGTGAGCAGTAAGTCTGTACTGCTCCACTTTTGACCATTTCTGACCATTCTTTCCCAGTATTAATGGCCTTGTCAGTGCTTGTGCTGAGCACTTTCTCTGTCAATTTGAATTGCGTCGCATTGTCTGAAATCACTGCCTCAGGCTTTCCGCGCCTGGCGATGAATCTCCTGACTGCATTCAGGAATTCTTGTGCTGTCATGTCCAGCACACTTTCCAGGTGAACTGCACGTGTCACCATGCATGTGAACAAACAAATCCACATTTTCCTGTGATCTTTGTCCACTTTGTACCAAACTGGTCCCAAATAATCCAAGCCCGTGTACTGGAACGGTCTGGCTCTCTGAACTCTGGTTTCTGGTAAATCTGGCATTGGTGGAAGCTGGTACGGCTTCGCTCCCAATTTCTTACATGTTGGGCAGGTTCTCGTCACATTGTAGATCACTCGTCTGCCCTGTGTAATCCAGTACTTTTGTCTGATCGCTGCCAATGTGTGTTGCACTCCTGCGTGCATCAATTTCTCATGCTGGTCTCTGACGATCAGCTGAGTCACTGTAGCCGTTGCTGGCAACAGTATGAGTGGCACTGTGACCTCCTGTGGGTCTGTATGCTCCATTCTGCCGTGGCACTTCAGGATTCCATCCTGATGCATTTGCACATTGAGCCATTTGATCAACTGCTGGTCTGCAGCTGTTTTCTTGCTATTCTGGCTGCCTCTACTGTGGCCTGTTGCCAGAATCTTTGCCACTCCTTTGTAATGATTCTGTTGCGTCACTTTGATCCAGTATTTCAACGCAATCTCTCTCTCTTCAATACTGATAATTCCCTGTGGTTTTATTGTACCACAGATACTTTCCATGATTTCTGACAATCCATTCTGACTGTCATTTCTGTTGCGCTTTTTGTGCATCTGTCTCACAAATCTCATCACGTATACTGTTGCATCCAGTAACTTTGTCAGTGATGAGAATCTCTGAATCTCAATTCCCAATGGGTTGCTTTGCTTGCTTTCATCAGCTTGCACATTGCTGGCATCTGGGTCACTGACCACTTGCTGTGTGGCGCCCAGGTAAATTGGACTGGCTTTTGGGAACTTGAGCTCTTCTTTCTTGATTTCTGCCATTACTTCTGGCGTGACTGGCTCCACTTTTGGCTCTGGCCACTCTCCAGTCATTAGCCATTCTGGCCCCTTCCACCACAGGTTACTGCCTTCCAACTCTGACATATTCATGCCTCTTGTGGCCATGTCAGCTGGGTTCTCCAGTCCTGCGATGTGTCTGATATGCATGTTCTCTGTCTCACTCTGAATTTTCCTGATTTCATCCAATCTGTTCTTGACAAAACATGCTAGTGGCTTCGCGGTTGTCAACCACTTCAGACAACAGGTTGAATCTGACCATACAACTGTCTGACTGAATTTGACGTCCTTGAGCTCTTTGTGAATAAACTTTGACATTCTGCTGCCGATCAACATTGCTAACAATTCCAGCCGTGGAATTGTCACTTCTGGTTTCTTTGGAGCGAGTCTCAATCTGGAGTACAGCAGGCTTGACGTGCCGCTGTCATTTTCTGTTTTCTGGCATATGTATGCCGCTGCACTGTATGCCATTGCTGAGGCATCAACGAAAATGTGCAGTTGTGCATCTGCACCACTCTGATAATTCAAATTTCTGTTGAACTTGATCTGTCCAACTTTGAGCAATTCTGTCTCCAATTGCTGCCAAATTGCTGTCTGTTCCTCAGACAGGGGTGAATCCCACTCTTTGGCACTTGGTCCTGAATGCCATAATGTTTGCAAAAATCTCTTTGCTGGCAGTAGGACAGGACTGATGAGTCCCATTGGATCAAAACATCCCGCAGTCACCTTTGCAACTGTCCTTTTCGTGGGAAGTTTGATTTTCTGGTTAGTTTCTGATAATTGTGATTGCTGAACTGTCTTTGGCGTTTTCAGCCACATCTGGTCGCTTTCTGTGTCCCACTTCATTCCTAGGACTGTTGTGACAATTTCCTTGGCCACATCTGACTCTGCCAATTGCCAAGTAAAGCTCTTATTGTTGCTGTTCCATTCTCTCAGATTCATCTGTGCCTCTGTGAACAGCACTTTGGATTCCTGGTACAATTCGATTGCTTTCTGTTCTGTGTCCACACTGAGGATCAAATTATCCACATACAGATTTTCATCGATCAATTTTGCATTTTCTGTGCCAGCTTGATTCAGGTGGTATCTGACTGTCAGCGCCAGCAGCGCTGGGCTGCAGATTATACCAAATGGCACTCTGGCAAATCTGTAAATCTGAATGTTGTCCTCCATGGATGGTTTCGTGGGATCCTTGTACCACAGAAATCTTGTCACATCTCTGTCACTGTCCTGCAGACTAATCTGCAGAAACGCTTTCTCTATGTCTGCGACCAGGGCGATTCCATGCAACCGGAATCGCATCAGCATCCCTACCAGCTGTGGTAGTATCACTGGACCGCGGTACATGCACTCATTCAAGCTTGGCATGCCTGGCGGTTTTGCTGAGGCATCATATACCTCTCTGACCTTTGTGGTAGTTTTCTCTGGCGTTATCACTGGTTGATGAGGCAAAATATGGAATTTTCTGCCATCCATAATATCCTCTTGAACTTTCTCAATCACTCCTTGCTCCTCTTGTGCTTTCATGATTGCCTGAATTTTCTCCAGTAATTCTGGGTCTCTCTTGAGCCTGTTGGTGAGGTATCTGAACCTCTTGAACGCCATTGCTTTGTTGTCTGGTAGTTCATGCAAATTTGGCTTGTACATGAACTTAACAGAGTACCGTCCATCTGGGTTTCTCTGTACACTCTCATTGAATTGCTTGATGGCCTCATCATCCTCGACGAGGTCTGGCTGGTCCATTATGCCAATGGTATCCAGTCTATCCATATCTTTGACATTTGGTACAGGAGCAATTGACAACGGTGCTTCCTCGTACCACTTTTCTCTCTGAATTTGATGCACAATTGTGTTGACCACCACCGGATATGCACCATCCGTGGTCCATTGATTTCTGTTGCTCGTTAGCTGCCCACCTCCCATCAGCAATCCCAATTCTGATGGAATGACATACAATCCTGACGGAAGTCTGGTGGTGCTGGTGTTTCTGGACATCAAGTCCCAGAAATAATTCAAGCCCACTATAATGTCTGGCTTGAACTTGCACTCTGTCCCTTTTTCCTTGGGAATTCTGTCTGCAAAGTAACTCTCATCCGGGAAGTACTTCTGCAGGTACTTTTCGTCCTGTTCTGATACAGGCACTTTGACTTGTTCTGTGGTCAACGCCGGGACCACATCAGCCACCATATCAACTTTCTGGCCATTTCTGAGCCGCATTCTGAATTCCACTTGCTGTACTACTTTATAGTGCGGCTTTTCATTTCCGAATGTGTACACCTGGATGTGGTGTTCACCTGTACTCTTCAAATTGAGTTTCTTGGCCACTTTCTCTGACATGTATGTTCCTTGGGATCCTGTGTCCAGGAACGCTTGAATCTGTAGTGGTGGCTGTTCAGGCTCCATCTCTGTATCCATTTCTGAAGCCTCAATCACGGTTCTGGCTGTCATCAGCATTGACATATTCCTGTTTACTGACAGGTTCACTGACGTATTCTGTTGCTTTGTATTTGGTTCTGTGACCACTGTGCTGGATATGGTCTCTGTCTCTACCACTTCTGGTCCAGCTTCTTCCACAGTGACACAATTCACTGTGGCTTTTCTCTGTTGGCTCTGTGCTGGTCGACCGGCCGTCGGCACAGACTTTCTGCCATTGTTTGTTGATTGCTGGCCATTTTGTTGACCATTCGCTCTGAACGCTGGAATTTGCCGTCCAGCGTTTCCATTGCCATTGTCACCAAATTTCTCTGGGCACACCGCAGTGTGGTGCCTATTGGACTTGCAATAGAAGCAACTTCTCGTAAATTGACATTGATTCATGTAATGCCCTTTCTGCAGGCATCTCAGGCATCGCTCTGCCTTTGACAAAATCACTCTCCTTTCTCTGGCAGTTTTGAACTTTGGACACTTATCGTTAAAGTGTAATTGCTGTGTGTCATTGCAGAACACACACGGCCTCCCAGGATTCATAAATCCAGCCTGTGGTGCACTCCGACCATTCTGGATCACAGACATGCTCCCTGTGCTGGTCCTTGGGTTCTCTGGCCCTCTGAATCGATTCCCATTGCCTTGGAATCGATTATTGAATTGCTGTGCGCGTGGATTATTCCCAAATCCCTGGCGCGATTGCTGAACTGGTGCCTCAGTTTGCTGTGCGTGCTGTACAGCCTCACTGAGCGCTAGCTGCTTGCCAAACAGCTTTCTGAATATCTCCACTGTCAAGGCTTCCTCAGTTCCCTGTTCCTTCTGGATTTCTCTGAGAACCTCGGGTGGCACTTTCTGTTGCAGCTGGCTCAACAGCATTGGATGTTCCACTGATTCACCCAGTGACTCCAACTGCTGGAGCAGCCTTTCAATTGCATCAAACAAAATTCTCATATCCTGACAGGTATTCCTGGCCTGTCGCAGCTTCATGATATTACTCATCAGCGTGTTTCTGACCACAACTGGCTGGTCATATCTCTTTTTGAGCATTGCAATTGCGGGTGCATAATTCTCTGCGGTCACACTCAATCCACTGATCATGCCAAATGCTGAGCCTTTCAGCAAGCTCCTCAAGTATGAGAACTTGGAAATGTCCTCCAAATCTGTCCGATTGTGAATGTGGGATTCGAACATTTGCCACCATGATCGAAATTTGACAATTTCCCCAGTAAACTGTTCCACTTCCAGTTTCTGCAATTTGACGCTCTTTGCTGTGGTCGCATTAGTTGAACTGGCTCCCGGAGCAGCTCCCTGAGCTGTCAGAGCCATCTGGGCAGCCATCTGCTGTATGAATGCTGTGTTAACTTCATACATGGTACTTCCGCTCAGTTGCTGGATCATGTCTTGTAACTCTTCGATGTACACGTTCATGGCTGCAATTTTCTGTGTCACCAAGTCTGACATGTTTGCATATTCCTCATATGAGTCTTGGTACATCTTCTGTTCTTGTTCCATCTGGTCGGGCTCGTCAATGTCCTTGACGATATCCCTCCATGCGTCAAATTGAGTTCTCACTGCAGTCATTGCACTTTCCAATTTTGCACCCTCCTGTTTGATAGTTGCAATCACTCTTCTCATCTCTGTTCTCTTATCTTCCTTTGATGCTTCCGCAAATAGCTCCAGGTCATATTTGGCATATTCTCTTGCCAATCTGTTGTCCACCCTGTGCTTTGCCGGCCCCAGGGTCTTTCTGATGTGACCTGTTGGCGAAACCATTTTTGCTGATGAATTTTCCTTCACTGTTTCTCTTTATAGTGCGTCGCCTGTGACGCTTGTGACGCTTCTCTGCGTCTTTCTGTGCAGTGCTCTGTGCACCACGGATTTGTTGTGCCACGCACAATACCAATGCAGTCCTACAGGCCCCTGACGTGTTCTCACGCGTTGACCTTTACTGCACTGGCACCAGGTGTGTTCCTAAAGCCCCTGACGTGATTGTTTACACGCGTTGACTTCAACACACCGGTCAAATCCACCTGGACAATAAACAATTTATTTGCCCAGCAGTGTGCGCCCAAAGAGGGTCCGTACACACTCTTTCTGAGCGCTCTGGCGCTCTTTCTGGCACGCCTGTGTGCCTTGTGACCACGCCGGCCACTTGCTTTCCTGAGCGGCTCCTGTGCCGCTGTGCGCAGTGCTGCGCTTGCTGTGTCGCTTGTGACACGTTTCTGTGCACTCTGGTGCACTTTCTGATTCTGGGCAGTGTTTCTGTACACTGCTCTGCAATTGCGCCTGTGCAATGCAGAATTCTGGCACTTTTGTGCTGTCTGATCTGATGGTACCGAGCAGGCACAGCGTGTATATTTGATGGGAGCTCCGCAAAGCCCCTACACGCTACCAAGTATCCTAATACTTGGTTTTCAAATCCACTCTCTGTCAGCTACAGCCCTCTGTCAGCTACAGCCCTTTGTACACTGATACCCCTACTTTTGCACTTCCGAGGTATGAGTCCACTCTTACCCAGTGGAGCGAGGGACCTCCGCGAATGCCCAAAAAACAGCCCTTTGACTAGCGTGGCTCTGTGGCGATCCTGTCTCCGTCAGGTCACCCTCCCTCGGCATAGGAAGGACGTGCGAGCGGTCACTGGCGTCCGGATGTACAGGAGCGTCCAGCGAAAGTTTGACCACCGTCCGACAATGACTCCTTGTCAAATGCCGGTGCCGCCCAGCGTCTAGCACCTTGCCAGAACACTGGTGAAAGCTGCCTGAAATCCTGACAGGCTTGTCAGAACTCCAGTGTCCTCCGCGCGTGAGCGTAGAACCGCTCCCAGGATGTAGACAGGAGTGCCGTGACTTTGGCACAATGCTGTCTGCAAATCAACAGCCAACGCTCAGCCAAGGCCAATTGATGTTCAGCAGGACTTTTGAAGTTCTGCCAACTGCCGCACAATGTCCGTTCCGGCTTGGTGATAGCACAATGTCATGCAATCACCCTGCTCGCTGCGCCATGTGATGAAGCCACCGAAGTCAGCGTCTTCTACCACCGAATCCGGCAACTCCAAGACCGTACTGAGAAACGGCCTTTAGAGTGGTTGATTTCCCGTTGTAGCCGAACGTCCACTTGTCGACAGCCAAGTTGAGTTTATTTCATGGTTGCGTGTTGAAAAGGGGTTTCAAGATTGTTTCAGGTACTTTATTTCGATCAGATACAGCGTATTACAAAAGCGCAAAGCCTAGCGAGCTTCCTAGTCGAAGTTTCTATCGCTAGCTTATTTTCGTTCAGTAGCTTGGGGTCCGCAGACTGAAGTAAAAACTCTCAAAGTAGCTAAGACACGGAAATCACGTATAGAAAAACAGCTACAGTAATTTCCTAATACAAATGCACAAATAAGACATGAATGCAACAAATAAACACATCTAGCCGAAGCAGTTGCCTTATACTGCGCGTGCATACATTCAGACAATTATGGTAAAGAAATACCAAGTACAAATTGGGCTAATAGAAAAACTATTAATCTTGAGAGGCGCGAAGTCGGCAAACTCGGCCGATTTACTAATTTGCTTCAATTTGTCAGAAAACATTGACGCACATTGGAACTAATAAAATAGGGTTTGAAAACTGTAAATAGTAGTGTAAATGTTCTTAATGACGTAAATAGAATAAGGTATATTCAACATGATAATAATAATCACTTTCTGGAAACGTATGTTGAATAATCTAGCAAATTGGGACTTATTTGAGGTAAATGGGTATTGTAATTGAGCAGAGTTTATAATATATTCGATTGAGCAAGGTATTATAATTATTAAGTAAATATAAATAGTTGTGAACAGGGTTATGACAATTATACCTATGCGAAGGGCTTTGTAAAGTAAATGCTAGTTACACACAGGGCACCATTTCTCTATTAGGACGCTAGCCTAGATAATTACGCAGCACGTAAATATTTACAAGTTTTGACTTTTGTAAATTGCAAGTAAACTATGCAAATGTATATATAATCATGATCAGAAAATTACGGCGAGTTGAATGAGCCTAATTTCATGTTAATACACCTAATAATAACTTATTTGACTTTTTAACCTAAATATTTCACATAAACATATCTATTAATCATAAAACACTTTCCTAATTAAATATTCTCCATGGATAAATAATATAGTGCAGGAAATATAATTTGATATTTTGCGTGGTAAATAAATATAGTGCATGAAAAGTAAATTAGTGCAAATAAGTAAATGTGCGAATATGAGCCTAATTATCAATTCTCTGTATTTCTTTATCCATCCATTTTGCCACGGTCAGCACACCAGCTAATCCGTTCACCGCCTGAAACACAATCCCGAAGGTGTGGTTTCCCATCGTTACCGGTACTTCCATCTGTCCCAATACCAAAAGTTTCGAATCTGCTGCACACCTGAGGGCTCCAATAGGTGAAACTTCATCATGCTTAGTAGCCTTTTCCTTGTGTCGCATCAGCACGTCTCTGTTGCATAATGAGCGCATGGCGCCTGTGTCCAGTAGACATTTCCGATATTCTCTCCCATCGATGGTTATGGTAATGGATGGGCTGTAATACACATGCACGATCTCTTCACGTCGATTGGCTACCTGATGTATGTTATCTCTTTCTTCCGTCGAGAAAGTGATCATGCATACCGATTCTTCTTCCAGATCGCATTTTCTGTTGATACTGTATTGTATAGCGGGAAAACGACACGCGCCCGTGAGTGTGGGCATGCCACTTGGCATTCCCACGCACGGGTTAATTACCGTTCTTACCTTTACCTGTTCGCTAGGGCGGTCCTCAGCCAGTTCGACGATGATATTGGATTTTTCTTCTGTTTTTGGTCGTTTTTTGATTTTTTCCTTTGCCCGGTTCACCAAAGTCACGGCCATTTCCGGCGCTGCAGCCATGAGCGCGGCTAGTAAATACTGCATGGTGACTAGTGCACATATCAGGTAAATCCATACTTGTAGCCAGGTGCGCCAGGTGTCAAAATCCCACCATCCCAGCGCCAATACCAATTTTGCCAAGGTTCGATGCCTTTGCATGTGTGATTCCACCCTCAGCTCCGCCCCCTGCGTAATTTGCCGCACGATTGAATATGCATGCCATACGTCATTTAGGGTGGTCGTCGGCAATAATTCTGACAAGTTGTACATGGTCGTGGCGGCAAAAATCTGATGATGCACGTCCTTAACCTTTTCCTGTTGCCATTTCTGCGGGAAACTGTGTGTGTTATACATAGGTAAGTGTTCCAGGCCGCCTACTTCCGGTAGATATTTGTACCACTGTCCATTTAACATTACCACACGATTGTGCGCATTAGTGCATGATCCCGGGATCGCTTGAAAGTGCAAAATGTTTGTCAACCTATTCATGTGTAACGTCACATTTTGCCCATGCACGCTAACTTGCACAGGTACTGTTTCATAACATTCTGGAGACTTTTCCTCTTTCATGATCTTGTATGTTTTACCGCAAAACATTTGTGAACCAAAAATCCGTCTGGCGCAGGTTTAGCAATTATTTCATTATCATTCATGTACCAGCGGGCTGTCGTAGTTGCGTGTTCGCTCATAGCCAGGCGCACAAATTCTTGGAAATGTTGCACATTCTTGCAGGTGGCTACGGCCTGTGCTCGCATGGTTTGTTCGGCTGTTTCGTATACCGCCTGCATGCTGGCCGCCAATTGGCCTGCGCTCACTATCCCTAGTGTAGGTCGACCTTGCGCTCGTTTTTGTCTGACGCTTCGAATCACTGCCTTTTCAAATGGCGCCACTACAATATCCTGATCCGATTTCCATAATTTGATGCCGCATGATTCAACCTCTTCATGTGCTCTGAAAGACAATGATAGCGTATGATCATCGGCTAGCCAGATGTCCTGTCTAATGTGTCCATGCATTTCACGCCATTTTTCATATGGGCATTCCGCCTTCGGGTTCGGTTTCCATGTTAATTGGCTGCCGTCTTCTAGCGTACATGCACCCATTTCATAATTGCACTTGCTGACCTCACCCAGCGTGCTTTGCATGGTGTTGGCTCCATATCTCATTCGTACTTCCCCGCAAAACAGCCCACAGTGTGGCGTCGTTTCACTCACCCATTTGCAACAGTACAATCCATGTCCTGAGTAGCTAACATTGGTGGGGTATTGAGTGTCCCATGCGTTGTCCAAATCACTCACAGGGGTCATAGGTCCATTATTGCATTTGTGATATTTTATCATGCCTTCGCACTCGGCGGCGCCCACAGATCGGGGTTTAGAATCAAACTTTTCCAGCGTGACATCGCCCCAGAAGTTCTGATACGTCCTTGCCGTTCTGGTAGAGGCCACACACCTGTGCGCTGCCGCACGATATTCTACCATGTTTCGTTTGTAGATTGTCAGTGTCAATTTTCGAGGCCGTTCTAATGACGCCGTAGTGTCTACAATAGCCGTGCAATTTGGTAGGGGGGGGTACGTGTATAAATCGTAGTGATCCGTCAAGTCACTGCATAGCAATGGAAACGAGGGCATGGTAGTCGCACCCGCACCCGGTAATAAAGCTAATCCCATTATAATTAACCCAACTGCCAATACAAAAAACAGCGACTGTGCGACCTGGGGCATGTAGGGGGGTTCTGAGTATGCGCGCGGCGCGGGGCGCACCCCTTCCTCAGTAGACAGAAAGCCCATATACCTGTCTATCTGGTTGCTGGATCCAGTACGCGGCGGCAGAGCGGCCGGCGTGGCATACAAAAACGGGTCCAGACTGATGTTCATGAGCACGTCCAAGGGCACCTCAGTCAGCGTGTCCGAGTGGTCGTCCGTGGGGCAATTAGGCCACAACGTACAGTCCGTTTCTCTCAAATCATGCATTCCGATCCTGCGTAAAAAGGCCAGCCAGGTAGTTTGAAACAAGTAACCTTTTTCAGTTCGCATGTATGCCCATGGTTTGATCCAGAATTCCCGCTCTTGCGCGAGCACATGCATTCCCGTAGTGCGCTGCTGTTCTTCGGGTGACTCTGGAACCAGTTCGTCAGGTTCCTCTGCCTCTAATTCCAAGCCTTGCATCACAGGGATTAACTTATTAACGGGACGTATCATCATGCAGCGATCATCTTCGCGCACATGCATGGTCATTCCAGTCGTACTGGTCACTCGTGTGGGGTTCAGCGACTCTACGTGGGGGTTACTTACCTGTACTGGTTGCATGTTATATTGTTGCATGCGCCCATCCGGTCCCATAGCCATCCAATTAGCTGGCGGCGTTTGATATGCCATCATCTGTGGTTGCATGTTCATATCACCAGCCCTCTGTACCGTCTGCGCTGGCTGCACAGGCATCGGCTGAGCTGGTTGCCACTGCGGATATGCATATTGCATGGGCATCATACCTGGCTGCATCGCTTGGGCTTGGTCATTTCTCTGATAGCCGCCACGTTGTCCTCCGCCGCGCCCACGTCCATTTCCTCTGGATGTTCCGCCGCCGCGGCTCCTTTTGAAATACTGTTCCCTCTGTTCTGGAGTGAGTTTGGGACACTCATATCTGATGTGCTCTTCAGAGCCACATTCCCAACATCCTTTGTCAAATTTGCGTGGGGGCAATTTAGGGGGGTCCCTATTCAATCCCAAAAGTTTACCTTCCAACGCGCCCAGTTGCGCTAATTTCTTCGCTATCTCTTGGTGCACCGAGTCAAATTTGGCAACACTCTCAGTCATTTTCTGTTCCATTGTCTCTAACGTCTTGTCGGCCTGGGACGGCAGTCCAGCCATGGCGGGCATGTTTAGCGCCATCAACCTGTCCATTACCTTGTCGGTCGCGCTGGCAACCACATCCTGTTTAGATTTTTCTCCCTTATTCTGGCTCTGTTCTGCTTCCAAAAAGCTCTCCTGAGCACGCGTGTTGTCAACCATTTCTTTCCATGTGATAGAAGCCGTGACAGGTACATTGCGCCGAATTTCATTCCTCAGTCCTCCATGGAATTTTATCATGCATGTGTCACCTCGTTTTTCATGACCCATGCCTGGATAGGCGCGTTTTATCAATTTTTCCAAACGTACCGCCCATTCCAGTACTGACTCATCTGCGCCCTGTCGCGTCTCGAAGATCTCCCTCTGCGCATGGTGCTTATCATTTGGATTTTCATAGAACTTCTCCAGTGCCTGCATCATATCCTTGTAGTTCAGGTCGCGCAATTCTCTGTATCGCGTGTTGAAAATGGCTCTGGCACTGCCTTTCAAAAACAATTTTACCAGCGGCTTCCGCTCCTGTAATTTTATGCGCAGCGCGTCACATACTGTGTCCCAGCTCCTTCTCCAGTCCCTGAAACCCTCATTTGGTTTGCCACGAAAATATCCACATTGTTGTGCTAGGGCTGTAATGACTGCCGCATTGCTTTGTTCTAATTGCCAGTTTTGTCCCGGATCCGTGGGCCTTGCCACTTCGGACGTAGCTGACGAGCTTCTTGAAGACGCTGGCGAGCGGGATCGAGCGCGTCGCTGCGAAACAGTTCTCACCTGGTTTGTTCCAGCTGCCGACAGGGGCGCCGCTGGTGCCGTCGATGATTGCAAGGGCGCTGCTTGACCATTGGTCAGTACTATTGGCTGCTGACCACTGGCCGGCGAATTTCCTCCCAGCGTCGCGTTCTGATTTTGTAGGGCTTGATTATGCTGCTGGTACGCAGTCGCCAGATCAACTATATCATCGCCATGTAAGCTGTGGTGCGCTTCGAATTCCCTCAAATAATGTTCCACCCTAGGTACCTCGTTGACTGGGTCACTTCCCCATAAATTCATAGCAGTTTTAATTAGTGCCACCATACGCAAGTCCCCTGCTTCACCATTCTGTGAGAATGCACCAACCGGTCTCGCCTGACTCATCATGTTTGCCCATTTCTTTGCAGCTTCACATGCCTTTTTGGGTGTCCATTGTGCACAGGATGGCGTTGTTTGCACCGGGTCCAGGTCCATTATGGTAGCTTGGTAAATTAAATTCACATTAGTGACATTTGCGTATCTGTCTTCCAGCGCCGGGGCCGCCGTCTGGTTCGCGCCATTGTTTGTCATTCTGCTTGCAGGGCTGCTAATAATTATCACGGGGGGATTACTTGAAATTTCAGTCTTAATTAACTGGCGTCTAGCCCTTGCAGTTGCGCTCTGCGATCTCGACTGGTCGCTCGATAAGTTCCGACTGCTGTTGCCTGACACGTCTCTCGGCGTCGAAGTGCTCTTCGGTGGGCTTAACTGCAGCGCCGGGGAAGTGTCTCCACTCTGCGCCGCTGTCTCCAATAATTCCGCTACGGTATTTTCAATCACGGGAAATTGATCTGCAGTAGCTCCAAGCTCAGCTGCAATCAAAGGATAATCACGTTGAATCGACGGCTGCCCTAGAGGCTCGCTGTCACCAACGTATCCGTCTGAACCGACTTCAGAACCTGATCGCACTCCAGGCGATATGGATGAGCTACCCGCGCTCCAACCCAATGTCCTCCGAAGCTTAGACCACTTACCTGTCTTTCCTGCTTCCTTTCCTGCAGCTTGTCTACTTGTCCCAGGCGCTTCTTCTGCTTCTGCGCTGGACGTTAGCTGCCGTGCCGCTGCCGGTACAGCTGGCGTTTTCCACTGACTAAAACTTGCCGGGAGCGGGCCCTGCGCCTTCAACCGTTGATAACCTGATTACCGGTGTATCCTCAGCTGTCTGTCCAGACCAGCGTTGACTTTCACTCTCCTCTAGCGCTTCTGGCGCGTCTGTTTCAGGGTTAACCGAATCGTTCGACTCACTGTCTTCTGCTTGACTCTCAGCTGCCGCAAGTTGTGCGTCCACTTCTTGCCCAGCCTTCTGTTGTCGCGCGCGCCCTCGTGCTTGTTTTTGCTTCTCCAACGCAGCGTGCCAAACTTGTTCTATAGTGTCCCCTTGTAAGCTTGCTGGCCCCCTCGATCTCAATTCCCTTTGGGGTGATTCGTTATCCGTCAAGCCGTTTTTTGTAGAGGCGTTGATCAGGCGCCCCAGACAGAAAACTTTATGGCTTGCTTAGGAAACCACTCGCTACGCTACCAGTTGTCAGATATTTTACGTTTTTACTAATTTTACTAGTTTCCGTTTTTACCACAAGAATACGTCACTCGTCGAATTTTGCCGCGGCGGAGAATTGTAAATTCCGGTCCCTTTGCGCTTCTAATTGCGTGCGTAATTAAATAAATGATTGTTTTTTATGGTACGGGGATTTTACACGCAAATCAGGAACGGCGCCAGTACCCCTTGGGGTCCTGACAGTTCCTGAGGACGGACACGGCAACTTACCAATCCCTTTCGTAACTGCAGCCGGCGGTTTACTTCGATTAATTGTTAATAAGCCGTAGTTAAAGTAAAGCCGTAATTAATAAAATTCAAATTAAAAAGCAGTTAGTATGCTTCAGGGGGACCAAGTTGGATTCGCGGGAACTTTATTTAGCAATATAATCAGAGTCAATTTCACAATAGCTCAAGTGAGTCGTATAGCCTCTAGTGGGTGAAAAAATGTAAAATCAGCGCGTTTTATAATCACCAAAAATCTACCATAAGAGGAAAGAATACTAAATCTGAGACACAACAATTAACCGTAATGAGCGAATTATAAGACGAAATCAATGATCACTGGAAAACTGTTAACCTAGCGTACAAGGCACAAGTAATTTAATTAAATGCGGGAAAAATAACTAATTAAATAAAACGGGTGCAAACGTGAATTAAACCAAGCGTGAAGTAACTGTGATTATCGATGACATAATTAAAATACAAATTATCTCGTAGGTGAGTGTCAGGAACTGGGTTTCTATTCAGAGGTTACGGTACAGTCTAGAGCAGGTGGTGTGACACGTGTTATCAGCCTGCGCCCCTTTAGGTGAAAATATTTTATAGCGCGCCCGACCAAGGCCACAGAAAGAACGCTCATTTGCGGGGGTTGTTCAAGGTTATTGCATTGCCGGGTAAGGGTTGGAACTTCGGGCCTGAACACACGCCACAAGACACTAGCACTTGCGAGTTCACCAATCACCCTGGGTGATGGGAATAATTAATTGGCACAGCTGTGCTCTTCACTGTAAACTGTGCTCTGCATGTGTCTTGCAGTCGCATGCCGACAATAATTGCCGTTTACCACTTTTCCACCCATTACCTAGTCCTAAATAAAAATGCACTTGGTCGGGGAATTTTCTGAATGTTATCTAATGGGACGTCTAGGCGTTTAACCGAGTCAACACCTTTTGCTTAACAAGAAACATAAAAGCTTTTCTAACCCATTCCCAAACACTGCACCCTTTTGACAAAAATGTAAAATGATGAAAACCTAAAAATTATACCATTCGAAAGGACATATTGGGAAATGCATTAAAAAAAAAAAAACGAAAATAATCACTTAATTAACTTAAAATGCGGGTAACCTAATTTGCTTAATTAATAAAACGTAAAATGAAAAATTAACATCACACGGGAAGTAATTACGTAATTAACGGAAAGGAAAATATTTAATAAAATCATGGCCGCAGTAGTGTCCATTCGGGCGTACCGTCCTGGGGCTGCGGCTTCGTTGGCGGGTTTGCAGTGCACAGCGAACTGCACGTTCACTGTGACTTCCCTGTGCACCGCGGGCCGTCATTCGGTCACATATGGTAGTCCTCGAGTCGTCGGAGTGTCTGCACAAAATTGTCGTTACGTTTTTACGCATGATTGGCTAGCCATATTTCTACCTACAATGAAACCATTTTACAAAAATTTTACAAAAAATCGAAATCTTGGATGCAAGGCCATAAAACAATGTGCACGCTAGAAGCATGCAGGCAGAGTTGTTCAAATACTGGTATTTTTGGAAAACGTAAACGTAAACGTAAATACCTTTTCCAAATCTGAAGTATAAATACTAAAACGTAAGGTATTTTTAAAATACCAAGGAATACGTAAAAAAAAGCGTAAACGTAAAAATTTCAAGAAGTGCCCCATATGAGCAGAGCTTCTGAAAAGACCATTGTTGTGCCATTTTCAACAATGTATACCTACACCATTTCCATCCACATTTTTCACATACGTTTCATAGCAAACATCAAATCTTATTTAAATTTTTGTCTATTTGTTTACAAATGTTGGTGCTGATGGCCTCGCGGTTTGGCAAACTCATGGATAAGCACACTTCTTCATCAAAAATTACATTACTGCAAAACTTCAGCAGGATATGAATGAAACAAACAGTGAATGATTGTATAACCCACAACACATTCCATTTTTCTGCTTTGTATTTATAGGTAACACATTCCTTCACACTGTTCATATTCCAAAATTGACACATTGACTACATTTACAATTGATTGATTACATTTATTTGCAATATTTCCACTGTCAAAAAGACTATTACACAACATAATTGGCATTATTTACGTCCACTTGTATACCTATTTACACAAAATCAATATGTGACTGCGGTAATACAGAACATTTCACAGACGCGTGGTTTCGTGTAGCTGGATTTTTACGTTTTCTCCGTTACCCGGGTAATTGTGCCAGGAAAACGTAACAAAACGTAATGGTATTTTTGGAAAACGTAAACGTAAACGTAAGTATAAATACCCGAATAACCGGGTATTTCGGGTAAACGTAAATACGTTTTTCCAACTCTGCATGCAGGTGAATACAAAAAAATTTAATGGACACGGGTTGCGATGTAGGTATATGTATCTTGAATTTTGACCCTCACAGGGGAAGGATAGATATGTAGCTTTGTGGATATTTGTGGTTATTTTTTTGGGTTATTTTTTTTGGGTTGGGCGGCGGTTCAATACATAGGCTTTGTCAAGGAACGGAACGAAGAAAATGGGCAGAAAATCACATAAATTAGTGATTTTTAAGGGGAAAATACCGTATTTCCTCGAAATACCCCCCCCCCCTCGAAATACCCCCCCCCTCAAAATGGACACTATGAACTTATAAACCCCCCCCTCGAAATACCCCCCCCCTCAAAATGGACACTATGAACTTATAAACCCCCCCCTCGAAATACCCCCCCCCCCCCAAATTTAGTGTATAGAGAACGTAAATGACAAAGGCTGCGGTTTGTCATCCCGACAATGCAGAACACACGTTAAAAACGATGACTCTGTTATGTGAGAACAGTGTTTGTACGTCTACACACTTATAAATGTCTTTAGAGTCTTATAAATGGCGATTTTTGTTGCATTTTTCAACGTCTGCGTACGTTTCAGACGACATTTTAGTACTGGGATTTCAAAAAATTTCTGGCGAAATAATAAACCCCCCCCTCGAAATACCCCCCCCCTCGTTTAACCCCCCCTCAAAATTCTCACTCTGAAACAATAAACCCCCCGGGGGTATTTCGAGGAAATACAGTATATTGAATGTGTGAAAATTTGCAATTTGAAGCAAAAATATTTTTCAATCACAACAATGGAAGCAACAACAAAGCACCAGTTCTGCAAATTGGCAGCTAGAATCTTAAACAACAGGATAAAAAACTTTTTATAGAATTTTACAGACCCTCGAGTTTTTGTAAAATTTTACTAAAATTTTACAAAAATTCAAATTTTAGTAAAATTGTATTTTTATTTTATTAATTTTCCATTTTATTTTATTTTATTTTATTCTTCACTTTTCCATTTTATTTTTATTTTATTTTTATTATTTTCTGAGATTTTGCCAACCCTGCCCTCGAATGACTCTCTGTTAATACGTTTATTGACACGAATCCATTACTTTTTCCATTCATATTTACGTACATCTACTACCATATTATAAAGCCACTATTTATTCGTGTGGTAAGGATGCTCCAACGTAAAAGATAGGACGTTTCTGCTTCTGCCCGATTCGTGTGTGTTTTTACACACAAAGTGGACACTTTTTATCAGCACAAAATGCCCTTTACAATCACGATCCCTTTACAATCTTGACAAACAGGGTTCACATATGGCAGAGTAGCTTTCCAAGAATGCAATTGCACATGTATAGGGGTTGACTTGAGTTTTTAAGGGTTGAGTTTACAATTCAGGGTTGAGTTGACAGGTGTTTATAAATTAGGGTTGAGTTGACTGAAGTTTAAAAATAAGGAGCTGTGTTGACAAAAGTTTACAAATTAGAGGCTGAGTTTATGGGAGTTGAGTTGATGTGAGTTTACCAAATTAGGGGCTGAGTTTATGGGAGTTGACAATAACATTACCATAACCCTTAAGTGAGGCCCCTGGGGCTAAAAAATATAAATTGTGAAATGATGCATTTGTGGGTTTCTGATTACAATGATTTGAAATATGCACTCCATTCTGACAGTACATTACCATAACCATGAAATTGAACCCCTGGGGCCAAAACATTCAAATTGTGAAGTGATGCATTGTGGGTTTCGAATTGCAATGATTTGATATATGCACTCCATTTTGACACTTCATTACCATAACCCTGAAAATGAACCCCTGGGGCCAAAAACTTTAAGTTTGTGAAATAATGCATTTTTGGGTTTCTGATTGCACTGATTTCAAATATGCACTCCATTTTGACTCTACATTACCATAACCTTTAAGTATAATGCCCAGAGCTTAAAAAATTAGAAATTGCACTGATTTGATATATGCAATCCATTTTGACACTACATTACCATAACCCTGAAAATGAAACCCTGGGGCCAAAAAATTTCAAGTTGTGAAATAATGCATTTTTGGGTTTCTAATTGCACCGATTTGATATATGCACTCCATTTTGACACTACATTACCATCACCCTGAAAATGAACCCCTGGGGCCACAAACTTTCAATTTGTGAAATGATGCATTGTGGGTTTCTAATTGCACTGATTTGATATATGCACTCCATTTTGACACTACATTACCATAACCCTTAAAATGAACCCCTGGGCCAAAAATTAACAATTTGTGAAATAATGCATTGTTGGGTTTCTACTTGCACTGATTTGATATATGGACTCCATTTTGACACCACATTACCATAACCCTGAAAATGAACCCCTGGGGCCAAAAACTTTGAATTTGTGAAATAATGCATTTTTGGGTTTCTGATTGCCCTGATTTCAAATATGCACTCCAATTTGACTCTACATTACCATAACCTTTAAGTATAATGCCCAGAGCTTAAAAAATTAGAAATTGCACTGATTTGATATATGCAATCCATTTTGACACTACATTACCATAACCCTGAAAATGAAACCCTGGGCCAAAAAATTTCAAGTTGTGAAATAATGCATTTTTGGGTTTCTAATTGCACTGATTTGATATAATGTATTTGCTTGAATAGTTCCCCCCTTGAATAATTCCCCCCTCAAATAATCCCCCCCCCCTGTAAGACAAGTGAGGAAATAATAATTCCCCCCTCGAGTAATCCCCCCATAAAGATATTTCAACAATTAGTTATGCCAAATTTTAACAAAAATGGCACGTTTTTGTGTTAAACATGTGCATTTTGTAAAATCACTTGATAGAAAAATGCTCAAACATTCTGATGAAAGAATAATTCCCCCCTCAAATAATTCCCACACTTGAATAGTTCCCCCCTCAAAAAAGTCTGGCGACATAATAATCCCCCAGGGGGATTATTCAAGCAAATACAGTATGCACTCAATTTTGACACTACATTACCATAACCCTGAAAATGAACCCCTGGGGCCAAACACTTTGAATTTGTGAAATAATGCATTTTTGGGTTTCTGATTACAATGATTTGAAATATGCACTCCATTCTGACAGTACATTACCATAACCCTGAAAATGAACCCCCGGCGCCAAAAACTTTCAATTTGTGAAATAATGCATTTTTGGGTTTCTGATTGCTCCGATTTCAAATATGCACTCCATTTTGACACTACATTACCATAACCCTGAAAATGAACCCCTGGGGCCAAAAACTTTCAATTTGTGAAATAATGCATTTTTGGGTTTCTACTTGCACTGATTTGATATATGCACTCCATTTTGACACTACATTACCATAACCCTGAAAATGAAACCCTGGGGCCAAAAAAATTCAAGTTGTGAAATAATGCATTTTTGGGTTTCTAATTGCACTGATTTGATATAATGTATTTGCTTGAATAGTTCCCCCCTTGAATAATTCCCCCCACAAATAATCCCCCCCCCCCCCTGTAAGACAAGTGAGGAAATAATAATTCCCCCCTCAAGTAATCCCCCCATAAAGATATTTCAACAATTAGTTATGCCAAATTTTAACAAAAATGGCACGTTTTTGTGTTAAACATGTGCATTTTGAGAAATCACTTGATAGAAAAATGCTCAAACATTTTGATGAAAGAATAATTCCCCCCCTCAAATAATTCCCACACTTGAATAGTTCCCCCTCAAAAAAGTCTAGCGAAATAATAATCCCCCAGGGGGATTATTCAAGCAAATACAGTATGCACTCAATTTTGACACTACATTACCATAACCCTGAAAATGAACCCCTGGGGCCAAACACTTTGAATTTGTGAAATAATGCATTTTTGGGTTTCTGATTAAAATGATTTGAAATATGCACTCCATTCTGACAGTACATTACCATAACCCTGAAAATGAACCCCCGGGGCCAAAAACTTTCAATTTGTGAAATAATGCATTTTTGGGTTTCTGATTGCTCCGATTTCAAATATGCACTCCATTTTGACACTACATTACCATAACCCTAAAAATGAACCCCTGGGGCCAAAAACTTTCAATTTGTGAAATAATGCATTTTTGGGTTTCTACTTGCACTGATTTGATATATGCACTCCATTTTGACACTACATTACCATAACCCTAAAAATGAACCCCTGGGGCCAAAAACTTTGAATTTGTGAAATAATGCATTTTTGGGTTTCTGATTGCACTGATTTCAAATATGCACTCCATTTTCACTCTACATTACCATAACCTTTAAGTACACCTGTGTTCATTTGGGTTTGGACACGTGCACATTTTTTACAAAAAGCTTTATTCTGCCAGAACTATACCACTTTGAAAATTTTGGCTGGTACCCAAACAAAGCCCTAACATTTGTCTACAAAACCCATGGGACACCCCCCAGTATAACGCCATGTGGGCCGCGTAAGCGGCCCACACATTTTTATATACAAAATTTGATTGCTTACTTGGGTTCAGACGCGTTGTTTATACAGCTAATCTTCTGTCTTCCAAGGCCGGATTTTGGCTTTGAAGACAGAAATAAACTCTGGCTAGTTGCCATAGCCCAATTCCTTTAAAAATCAGATTAAAATAGACTTTTTTGCTTCATGGTTCTTGATACTGATTGGGTGAGTTGACAATCATTTTCCCCAGTTCCCTACAAATGTGCATCACTCAAGCACAGTTGACATGCGATTTTGGGCATTCAGCAGTGTGTAGGGCACTGGAAACAACCAGGCCAGCTAGAGAAGGTTGTGGGGAATCTTTTATACACACCCCCATTTGAAGAAACCTCTCAAACTCAAGACGCTTAAGTGCAAAAAAAATATTGTGTGTATCTTACCTTTTTACTACTAAATTTTCCATTTTTCGAATTTTGCATTTTTGCTCTTGAGCGACTCGAGTTTGGGAGGTTTCCTCGAATGGGGGTGTGTATAAAAGATTCCCCACAACCTTCTCTAGCTGGCCTGGTTGTTTCCAGTGCCCTACACACTGCTGAATGCCCAAAATCGCATGTCAACTGTGCTTGAGTGAAGCACATTTGTGGGGAACTGGGGAAAATGATTGTCTACTCACCCAGTCAGTATCAAAAGGCATGAAGTGATAAAAGTCTATCCTAATCTGATTTTTAAAGGCATTGGACTCTGGCAACTAGCCAGAGTTTATTTCTGGCTTCAAAGCCAAAATTCAGCCTTGAAAGACAGAATATTAGCTGTATAACCAACGCGTCCGAACCCAAGTAAGCAATGAAATTTTGTCTAAAAAATGTATGGGCCGCTTTCGCAGCCCACATGGCGTTATACTGGGGGGTGTCCCATGGGTTTTGTAGACAAATGTTAAGGCTTTTTTGGGGTACCAGCAAAAATTTTCAAAGTGCTATAGTTCCGGCAGAATAAAGCTTTTTAAAAAAAATGTGCACGTGTCCGAACCCAAATGGACATGGGTGTATAATGCCCAGAGCTTAAAAAATTAGAAATTGCACTGATTTGATATATGCAATCCATTTTGACACTACATTACCATAACCCTGAAAATGAACCCCTGGGGCCAAAAACTTTCAATTTGTGAAATGATGCATTTGTGAGTATTTTCATGCACTGATTTCAAATATGCATTCCATTCTGACACTACATTACTGTAACCCTGATAATGAACCCCTAGGGCCAAAAATTTCAAATTGTGAAATGATGCATTTTGTAGGTTTCTAATTGCACTGA
The DNA here is from genome assembly GCA_964036195.1 of Sphaerolaimus hirsutus. NCBI lineage: Eukaryota > Metazoa > Nematoda > Chromadorea > Monhysterida > Sphaerolaimidae > Sphaerolaimus > Sphaerolaimus hirsutus. Next base: position 89,756 of record CAXIWS010000162.1, read on the forward strand.
TTTAAAATATGCACTTCATTTTGACTCTACATTACTGTAAGCCTTAAAATAGATCCCCTGGGGCTAATAAATTAGAAATTGTGAAATGTTGAATTTGTGGGTTTTTGATTGCCTTGATTTGAAATATGCACTCCGTTGAATATATGCATTACACCCTCCACCCTTAAATTAAACACCTGCATCTAACAAATTTGAAACAATGCTTTTTTGTAGGATTAGAACACTACAAAACCCGACCGAAGGTCGGAGAGAATCCTGCTAATTCAGACATTCTTATTTAATGTCACGCATAATCAACAATAGGTATGTGAAATTTCCAGGCAATTTTCGCTACTCTTCTTGTCTCTTTTTCTTCCGCTTTTAGGTTTAAAGTTAAAAATGTTGTGGTTTCTAATAACTTTCTTGTTATTTACTCGAATAATTCCCGCGGTGAATTAATTGTATTTTCGGCAGACATTTTTGAGTGAGACTATTCAAGGGGGGGGGGAATTATTCGAGCGGGGGAATTATTCAATTAATAACTGTAATTAAAGTGTGCTATCAATTTACAGGCCGCAGTTGACTACCGCTACAATGTCCATATATATATTGTGGCTACGAGAGAAACTACGGTGGATACCTTAATATGTTGGTTACATAGCTAGTGAACATCCAGATTTAATGAAATCCCTTGGAAATTCTGAAATGAGTATTCAACTGAGAAAAAAAGCAGAGAGAAAACTGGTTTATTCATCGGGGTCGGCTGTAAGAAACGTTTTAACATTATTCGTGCGACTGATTACCATATTTCCTTGAAATACCTCCCTCAGAATCCCCCCCTCAAAATTTGCACTCTGAAAAATAAACCACCTGGTGGCAGTCCCAAGCCCTGTAAAGTGTAAAGTAAAGTGTCAAATGTTTATGATAATGAAAAGGCAGGGTTTATCACTGGTGCATTGGTACCATTAGATGGGGGTTCCACTCTCACGAATGCTTTTGCTGAGTTGTAAGTGGTGTGATCAGTATACTGTAATTGCTTGAATAGTTCACCCCCTTGAATAATCCCCCATGTAAGAGGAAAAATAACTCATGCCCTTGATTGAATTACCCACTCAAGGTATTTATATACCGTATTTCCTCGAAATCCCCCCCATGTGATGATTGTTTTAGAGTGAGAATTCTGAGGGGGGTGGTATTTTGAGGGGGCTTATTATTTCGCCAGAATTTTTTTTGAAATTCCAGTACTAAATTGTCATCTGTAACGTACGCAGACGTAGAAAAATGCAACAATAACCGCTATATATAAGAGTCTATTGTCTTAAAAAAGTATGTAGATGACATAAACACAGTTCTAACGTAACAATTCATTGTTTTAACGTGTGTTTTGCAGTGCCCGAATCACAAACCGCATTTTTTAAATGTACGTTCTCTGTACACTCAATTGGGGGGGGGGGGCTAATAAATTCATAGTGGCCATTTTGAGAGGGGTATTTCGAGACGGGGGTATTTCGAGGAAATACGGTAATAAATTTGTTGCATTAAATTTGAACAGAAACAACATTTTATTGTGTTAATCGAGCATATTCTGTGGAATGAGCGGATAAACACATGTTATTTAGTACTTATTTGAAAATATACTGTATTTCGGAAATTTCGAAATTTTTGACATAAATATTTGTCAGGCTTCAATGCTGGGGATCGAAACTCGGGCGTTCGCGAAAACCTAAACTTTTTTTGAAAATCTAAACAACATTTTTTTGGTCGGGTCGAGTTGAGTTTTTGACAGGCATTTTTGACTCGATACAAGAGTCGAGCCGAGTCGAGTTCAAGCCCCAGCTAGAGCGCTCACCAGAAATCTAGACACAAGAAATATCTGCTATATGTGCTTCTTAAATACATTCGGCGTATCACTCGATTTATTTTTTCACAAACCGCGAGCGCGAATGCCCCACGGCCGGTTCTGCGACGACATTTAATTTACCCGACACGTTTTCTTCGGGCAGCCCGAGTTTTTCTAATTTGACAATATAAATACCCCCTCCAGATTACGTTTTTTACCCGCTGAATCGAAAGTCGTTACGCATTTACACGGGTCACGGGCGGTTTAACATGTGAGTAGTGATGAAAAAGCGCCATGGCACTTGCTCTAGTGCCAAAACAAAAAGTGCCATGGCGCATTTGGCGCTTGGCGCTACTTTTATGTAGCGCCATACCATTAAAAGCGCCACGGTGCTTTCGGCGGTTGGCGCTATCTTGGACCGGCGCCAGGAAAAAAAAGGCCTGGCGCTGGCGCTGGCGCTTATGGCGCTTGGTGCATTTTGCTATGGCGCCATAGGCGCTTGGCGCTGGGGGTCGGAAAAGCGCTTGGCGCCAAACTTCTGGCGCTTTTTACATCACTACATGTGAGATACGTATACCGAGTCGGGCAGCCCGACAAACGTGTCGGGTCAATCAAAGGGCGCACCAGGATGCAGCCGCAAGCGAGCGCGCCCAGCACTTGGCACATGGAGAAGAGAAATTCGGCCATGCTGAACACGGAGATGCCCGCCAGGGGGCAGTCCCAGACCCTGCAAAATGCCCTGCAAAATGTCAAATGTCACGCAAAGTGTCAAAAGTAATGTAAAATGCCATTTTGCAGGGCATTCTACATGACTTTTCACACTTTGCATGACATTTTACATTTTACAGGGCATTTTACAGAGTCTGGGATTGGCGCCAGGATGCCCAGGTTGCCGCCCGTGTACGACACGAACGTGATGAACTGCGTCGAGGGCGCTGTGTTTCCGTTTGTATCTTTAGTGCTTTTCAAGCATCATGCTGCAGTTGCACGTGCAAACGTTACGCACGCAACAAACGTAGTGATGGAAACGCGCGATGGCGCTTTTGGTGATTGGCGCCGCAACCATGAAAAGCGCCATGGCGCGTTTGGCTCTTGGCGCCATTTTGCTCTGGCACTATTGGCGCTTGGTGCTGGCGGTATCAAAAGCGCCGTATTGCTTCTGGCGCTTGGCGCCAGAGTCCTGGCGCATTTTACATCACTAATCACTAGTATGCAAATGGAAATCTAGGTTTGCATGTGCAAAATGCCATTACCGGCATGGCGGGCTCTTCCACGGAGCTTTTGTACAGAGTGTCCTGCAGGAACACGTGCACTTTGACGTAATTAGCCGCGTGGTCGAACTTGCATAGGGCGGCCGCTGTCGCATTGCTCTCTTTTGCTGAGTCGCACTGGGTTATCTGAGGGGGATTGCGTATATCCTCGAATAAGTCCCCCGGGGAGCAATTCTTTCACCCCTATCATGTCGATGTGACACGAATAACCCCCTCCCTTGAATAACTCCCCCCTCCTAAAAGGCACTGTCATCACCCTCACTGAGGGACGAGGGTACTCAAAAACTCATCACATAAATAAATACCTTACCTTTGCTGGGTAGGGCGCATTTGACGTGTCATAGGTGAACACCCGACTCCTGTGAACGAGTTTGAATCAATCAATTTCGCTAGGTATATAACTTAGTGATAGCTCCATTTGTAGATGCATTTTCATTCCATCTGAACGATAAGAAAAAAGTTTCAAGAGTTGATAAAAATTGCTCACTTGCATTCTGGGGGCAGTCCCAAACCCTGTAATGTATAAAGTCAAGTGGGTGACAAAAAATCACTTTTTACAACTTTTTCATTAGACACTTGAACTGCTGGTTTACAATGATTTTTAGGGGATGGTTAAAGGTTTCAAATTGTGTAAAAAACCTTACCTCAAAAATGACTTCATAAGAAAATTTGCTGGGGGTAAATTTAAAATTGTAAATTTTGCCTATTTTTGTTCCTACAATGATGTCATTTTTACAATTTGAAATTCACCCCCAGCAAATTTTCTTATGACGGCATTTTTGAGGGTACAATTTTTTACACAACTTGAGACCTTTGACCCTCCCCTATAAATTATTGTAAACCAGCCGTTCAAGTGTCTAATAAAAAAGTTGTAAAAAGTGATATTTTGGTCAGCCACCTGGGAGAGGGGTTCATGTGGTGGGCGGTTTTGGGTGGGATAATATATTTTTAGAGGATATTTCATGTTTATGTCACATTATCAAACACTCAAGTGTTAAAACAACACCAAACTGTTCATTTTTTTGATATGCATCTAGGTGCTGGACTTGTGGGGACCATAATGTTTTTACAAACTTTTAGCGCTGTGCCCCACACTGTGGTGAGTTGCCAAAAACCGCTTGGCCAGTGTATAGTAGGGGAGGGGTGTTGGCGACACATCCCCAAAAAATTTTAGATCTATACCCCTCCCACAGCTGGAGATACGGGACCCGCAGTGTAAGAAATCAACCGGGGGCCGGATCTGTGCGGGACTTCAGTGAAAACGCTGCAAAAAAAATTTCACGTATACGGCGACCCCCTGTATAGTGAGTTGCCGCTGCCCCATTTATTTATGCAGGGTAGTGGGGGTTGCGCCTATATACCACCCAAGTTTTAGTTTTCCACCCCTCCCACAACCAGAGATATGGCTTGCGAAGTGAAAAAAATAGGCGGCCGGACTTGATCGGGCAGGTGTTTATATATATATGAGTATATATTTACATACACAGCATAATTGACAGCTGGATAGGGATGAATTGACAGATTGGGCTAAATTTGTACGAATCGATACAACATTATGCGATGTGCTCACGCCGCACGGTCATGAACAAGAGCTGCCGGAAAAGGGAAAAGGAAAAACGGAAAAATGATAAGCCGGAAAATGGAAACAGAAACAAAACAATTTGCTGAAATTCGGCTAGAAACAGAACAAATTTGCTGAAATCTTGTTGGAACCAGAAAAATTTTTGCAGAAGTTTATCCACAAATGAAAAAATTGCAGAAATTTTGCTGGAACCTGAAACAGAAAACAGAAAATTGAGCTGCAAAATGAAAAAAAGTTTGAAAAACAGTCAATTTAGCCGGAAAACAGAATAAAACGGAAATTTGACACCATAGTCATGACAATTGCCGCTTTACATGACATTTGACACTACTTTACACTTTACAGGGTCTAGGATTGGCACCAGGGGGGCACACGCAGTCGGGCCACTCCCTCGGGTCAGATTTTTTGCTTCCCATAAACTGATCCAGGCACTTTTTCTCCTTGATTGAGCAAAACGGTGCCTCAACTGTGGCAGGGGCGGGAAATCGTGGGTCGTAGCACTGGCACTGCTTGAATACTCGCACCTGGGGCTCATTTCACAAGTGGACAAGTGGCGGGAAAAGTGATAAGTGGTCACTTTTATTATCGGCAACAAGTATTTTCATTTTGAGATCGTATACCGTATTTGCTTGAATAATTCCCCTGGGGAATTGTGTTTCATCATACTTTTTGAGGGTGGAACTATTCAAGAAGGGGAATTTTTCAAGGGGGAATTATTATTTTGTCAAAATCTTCAAGTATTTTTCTATCTACTCATTTCATGGTATACTCCGCTTACTTTACACCTTGCACGCGTGGTTCCAGCTGGAAGTGTGCCAACGATGGTTAACGAGTGCGAGTTGCATAAAAAGATGCAAATTTGATTGTTGTATAGTGTTATTTATTAACATATTCACATCGATGAATTTTTTTCATCTTTTTACGGAAATCGCATGATTTAATTATCATTGGCACGCTTCCAACACGAGACATAAATCAGTGCGAGGGCAGAGTATCATGTACGCCGAGTATACGTGTTATTAGGTAACAGCATAACACACAATTTTTGTTAAACTTTTACACAACAAATTTATCATATACCTAAGCGGGAATTATTTTTTCCTCACTCGTCTAACATAAGGAAGTATTCAAGAGGGGGTATTCTCCAAGAGGGGAGTTATTCAAGCAAATACGGTACAAAACTTTACGTAGAAAGTATTACGGTAGATAAATTTGCCTATCACTTATACCGACACATCCACTTAGAATATTAGACTTTCACCACTTATCACTTACCACTTTTTCTCATTTGTCCATTTGCAAAATTCACCTGTTGGCAGGTTCGCAGACATCCCTGCGTTTTGTGTACCACCTCACGTAAGATAAATTTGAGATGACAAAGGTATGCTACCGTATTTCCTCGAAATACCCCCCCCCGGGGGGTTTATTTTGTCATAGTGCAAATTTTGAGGGGGTGAAACGAGGGGGGTATTTCGAGGAAACACAGTATTTATTGTTCATAAATCATGCGCAACCACATTTTTATCAATGTTTATCAGATCTTAACAATCTCAATGACTTAAAAATGAACAATTACCTTCATGCTATATGATCCTTCATAGAAGAAGTTTTCCACTTCGTTCACATCATTCACGCACCGGCCGTACTTGCCGCCCAACTGACTCAGGTATTCCTGTATGTGTAAATATTCATTTTTTAACACAAATTTGATGTATTGTTGTTAATGAAACACTTCATCATGACGTCATCGTTAATAAATTAAAGATTGTTCAAAAAAATGTATCTAATGTGAGTTATGGTGGTTATTAAGTGAATGATTGAAGGTTTCTTTATTTTAGCAACAAACAGTTGAAATTTGAAATGTCCGAAATACATTTTCTAAAGTATGCCTACAGCCATATCTCATATGCTCCCTATAGGATAGTGTCATACCGTATTACCTCGAATTATCCCCCCCTTGAATTAACCCCCCCTCGAAATACCCCCCCTAAATTTCGGCTAAGGAAATAATAAACCCCCCCCCTCGAAATACCCCCCCCCCAAAATTGAGTGTAAAGAGAACGTACATGACAAATACCGCAGTTTGTGATCTGTATAGTCAGAACACACGTTAAGACTGATGATTGGGTGACGTGAGGGAAGGGTTTATGTGTATATACAGTTATTAATGCCTAAAAACACATTTACGTCTACGTAAAACCTTGATTTTTCTACGTCTGAGTATGCGGAATTTCTGAAAATTTCTGGCGAAATAATAGACCCCCCCCCCCTCGAATAAACCCCCCCCTCGAATTATCCCTCCCCCCCTCAAATTTTGCTGGCGAAATAATAAACCCCCTGGGGGTATTTCGAGGTAATACGGTAGTTATTTGACATTTTTAGGGAAAAATGCAAAAAAATTAGGCAAACGTTCGTCAAGTCCTCTTAGTTAACGTCTCCAACACATTTTAACAACTGCGGTTAAAACGCCCCCCCCCCCCCAAACTGACAAATCGCAAAGACACGGTGGTGACGGCGCCGGTGCGGGCGAGCACTGCGACGGACTCGCCGAAGAGCATCTCGTTCTGGTCGTGCACGAAGAGCTTGTAGCCGACCGTCTGCGCCCACGGCAGGTACTCGTCCTGGGGGCAGTGCCAGACCCTGTAAAATGCCCTGTCAAGGGTCAAATGCAAAGTGTCTAAAGTCATGTAAAATGCCCTGCAAAATGGCAAACGAACTGTTTTTCCATTGAGCAAGGCATTTTACATGACTTATGACACTCTGCATGACATTTGACATTTTACAGGGCATTTCTCAGGGTCTGGGATTGGCGCCTGGTTCGTGTTCAGGTGCAACGTTAGACCTGCGTCGGTGTCAAAAAACATTTTTTTACAGAAAACGGAAATGGAAACGGACAAATTTTTGTACTTGTGCCGAGAAACAGAAAAATGGAAAACGGAATGTAAAAATATGCATGGAAAAATGCTAAAGTTTTGCCGGAAATGGAAAAAAAGCTAGCAGAAATTTTGTCAGAAATGGGGAAAAATAGCAGAAATTTTGCTGGAAACAGGAAAAAAATTTGAAAAACCTACATGCGGGTTTACCAGCTTAGTTTCAACAGAAAACAGAAAGTTGAGCTGGAAAATGGAAAACGAGGCGGAAAACGCAAATTTTCCTGGAAAATGGAAAATCTGGCAGAAAACATCTTCTGAGGACTGGCTAACGATGGCAAACCCTCTCGAAAAAAGTATATAAATTTTAAAGTATTTTTTCCAAAACGACTTTTTGAATTTTCAAATTTTTTCTGAAAATAGTTTTTGAATTTTGTATTTAGTTTTAGTATTTTCAAATTTTTAAATCTTTTTGATTGCTTTTCGAAGTTTCGAATCTTTTTGTTACTTTTAGATTTTTTTGGCATAAAATTATAGCATTTTTGAATTTTTGGTCTGACCTTTGAATGAATACATCTTTATGTTTTAAAGAATTACCGCTGTTACCGCATAAGTATTTTGCTTCTGCTGCTACAAAAAATCCATGTGAATATGATATTTTTGGTTAAGTTTCTTCATTTTTTACTCATTTTCAGCAAAAACGTTTTCAAATTTTCGAATCTTTTTTTGCCATCGTTACGACTGGCAGAGGTGCGGTGCGGTGCCATATTTCCCGGTGCTTTTGCCATCACCAGTTATGATTCAAGTGGGATCGGTGCCTTCACCTCCCTAACCCACCAACCTCCGGGGCGGCCCATCCACCTGATATCGTTGAGGGCGCTGTTGTTGGGGTTGAACGTGAAGCAGTTGCCCAGCACCGCGTTGTTGAACTTCTCCACGTCCACGCTGCGTTGTTAAGGGGGGGGCGGGGGGGGGGGTGACCTTCCACCAATGACAAAAACCCAGTGCGCATGTAGATCCGGTGATTGGGGGTTAGGGACATATACAGGACCAGAACCCAGTGTGCATGTCTGTAAAATTTTCTCCTACTAGGTGACGGAATGGCGCCATGGCGCTGTCGCCATTGGCGTTGGCTCCAAAGATCCCTGATATTTATGTATGTAAATAATCACGTCGCAGCGAGGGCCACGCCATTTGCAGTATTTTAGAGAGAATTCACAGACAGTACGAGGACCGATTTACTTATACACTACCGTGCAGAATAGTTGAGACTTTTCACACATAGAGAAACAGTAGGCTGTAGGTCCACTGCACTTTTTTCCTTCCCAATTTCGTGTCCCTTGTCCAATTTTGATGCCGTTTGAGTATGTTGTCGTTTGATGCTGGGGCTACAACGAAAAAATTTTGTTTGCTCAAATAAACCCCCAGGCCTGAGATAAGGGGGTCTATAAAAAGATGGTCAATAAATATACAAAAAATGGGCAATCTGGATGAGTGTCTTTGAAGCTTAATAACTCAACCATTTCTTGGCTGATTTGAATCATTCAACACTTCAAATGATTGGGACAACCTGCAGATTCTATTTTTGTGGTCGGTTTAGTGATGTCTAAATTCCGTATGTCAATTTGATCCAGTTTTTGAACATCAAAAAATAAATTTTTTGAACATGCTATCATATACTTTAGACAACGAGGATTCATTTAAAACAGAAATGAGTTCAATATCTCTTTCCAATCAAAAGTTATGGCACTTCAAATTTTTCAATGGTGTCTAAATATTTTATGCTAATTTTACTGGGATTTGCAGCATGAAAATTTTGATATTGAACAGTCTATAACATACTTTAGACAGAGAGAATTAATATGACAAAAACGCTTTTTCAATATCTCTTTCCAATCAAAAGTTATAGCACTTACAAACTTTCATCTTCATTCCATCCAAAATAATTGCACATTACTCATTCACAGTTGGGCCAACATTTCTCCCTAATAGAGCAAGGCCAAAACCTCAAATTTACACACCAAACAGCCCCACCCAGTAGTATGCCTACCCCCATTTCAGAGTTGCTGGCAATGGATGCAAAACTGCAGCAAAAATTAATAAATGCCACATTTCCATATATGCATTGCCATATGCTGATCATGCTTAGAATGTTTCTTGCTGCACACAGAGTTCAGCAATGCAGGCAAGCAATTGCCATGGTGAAAATTTTGTTAAAAAATGAACATAGGAGGTCGATATAGACTTAAAAGTGAGATACTGGGTGGCTACTGCCCAAAACAAGAAAAGTCTCAACTATTCTGAAACATGAACAAACAGAGTTAATATGTTTGCACACTAGGAATATACGCAAATTTGAACTTGAGGGGCGGTCATCCCGGGCATGTGTAGTCAACCCCCCAGGGTACCCATGTATAGTATCCAAATGTTTTGCATATCAACCATTTCGAAATTCTGGCAACATTAATCACGCAGCGCAAAAAGTCTCAACTATTCTGCACGGTAGTGTACAATAACTATAAGTGTGACAAAAAAATGCGGGAAAATGGATCAACATTCGCACCAGGACTAGTGATGCAAAAGCGCCACGGCTCTGGCGCCTGGCGCTAGCGCCAAGGCGCTTTTGGTGCTTGGCGCTATCTTGCTGTGGCGCCATGAATTTGAAAAGCGTCATGGCGCGTTTGGCGCTTGGCGCTATTTTTGCCTGGCGCCCGCAACAAAATGCGTGGCGCTGGCGCTTGGCGCCAAAGTCCTGGCACTTTTTACAGCACTAACCAGGACTACATGCGCACTGGTATTAGCCGCCACACCAACCTCAAATCGCACGGCTGCCCCTCATAGTAGCACCACTGTCTAAACCCCCTAGAAATCTCCTCCATCTGCCAGCTGGAGGCGTCCCTCTGCTCGGGACTCAGGTAGGTGACCGCGTCGAAGGTGGCCGCGTCCGACACCGTCGCGCTCATCGAAGCATGGTCCGTGTCCGGCTGCGAAGGGTGTTGGGGGATTTGGGTTGGGGTTGGGAATCTGATTCGACTTGACCCCGACCCGACCCGAGACACACTTTTTGACCCCGACCCGACCCGATACCCAAAACCGACTCTACTACCTGAACCCGAACCCGATACCCGACTTCAATACCGAAACCCGCAGTCAATATCCGAAAATACCCGATAAAATTTCCAAGAGTTCAATCTTTCAAGCACTTTGGAAGTGTTGTGAATACAACTTTCAGTTGTTTGGCCCGTTGTAATTTACTGTATATCTTCGAATAAGACCCCCTTGAATAACACCCACCTGTTGGCCGAGTGAGGAAAAATAACTTTCCCCTTGAATAACCCCCCCCCCCACTTGAATAACTTGAAGGTTAAAATTTGGAAATGGTCAAAAACTTACCGATATATCCAGTGTCTCTAATATTGTAAACACTGAAATACCAAGCGGTGCAGCAGCTGAAAAAATAGTAGCATTACCCCCCTTCCCAAAAAATAGCAAAATAAGTGCGCTGGTCATATGAAGAGTTTCATTCCAAATGTGCACAAGCGCCAAATCCAGAAAAATCGAGTTAAGCGTGGATTTGACTTCCACGTATAGTTTTTCACATTTTAGCAAAAAAATTAGGGTTATAGTCCATTTCGTTCCCGAGATACATTGGTACCGTTTTTCAGAAAAATCACAATGTTCACATCGAAAGTGCACGTATCCATCTCAGATCCCCTATGAAAAACAGAACTGTCATATCGTAAGTGCATATATCCATCTCGGACCACCGGAGTTTCATTTCATAAGTGCACATATCCAAAAAATAGTTTCATTTCCAAAAGTGCACGCGTGCTCCGGATCACTCGCGAAGAGCCGGCCGGATTTCCCCTACAAAAAAAAGTGTCATTTCCATATGTGCATACGTGAATTTCCAAATCTATTTTGCACTATATATCGAAAATGTGTGTATATATAGAGCTGAAAATTTAGGTCGAGGTACTTTGCGACATGAGCTTTCTAATGGCAGACTCAGTTTTGCTCCAAAATGCATAGTCTAGCATTTATTTCACTTTGAATTGCAAATATTCAGATTTACTCCCTATTTTGGGTGTTTTCCAAAATATGACATAACTCCCAAAATATTTGCTGGCCGACAAAATTTGTGGAATAGAAAAATGTAGACAAATGTTCAAGGTATCTGAAAAGTGCGGGGCAAGCTTTTTCGCCCAAACATGGCGCTGTCGGGCCACTGCCAAATTATAAAACGCGATTTTGAATAATCAAAAAATCTGGATATGTGCACATTTGGAATGAAACTCTTCATATATCGTCTTTACTTGAATAATTCCCAGGGGGAATAATTACTTCGTCAGACTTTTTTGAGATGGGAACCATTGGAGTGGGGATTATTCAATGGGAGGAATAATTATTTTGTCACAATTGTCAAGCATATGTCATGAATTTGTGTATTCTGCTGTTTTTTGTCTATAGGGACCCAGAGAAGTTTGCTGTGCATTGCTTTTCCCTATCACACTGTTTTATTACCTGCTTGTCTCTGGTGTGCACTGCACAGGGCCCAGAGGTCCAAATGATGCCTTTCAAATTAGGGGAATTTGTCCGAAGACCAGATGGTTTAGCAGAGCGTGTAGTGATCTGCTCGGAGATCACGCTGCTCTGTTTCCCGCGGCACGCACAGCGCTTACACTTAGCACAAGCAGCGCAGTAATTAAAAGCGGATGTAAATTAGCAAACATAAAATGAGTACAAGTTAGTATCAATACTCAAGAGGGGTCCAAGTTAATTGAGAAGAGCGCTTTATTTGGGCGATGGAAATATGCTAAAGCAGTAAAGTTGAAGCAAGTCGTATTTCAGAGTGTAGTTGTAGTGATCCAAAAAACAACAATTAGCTACTTATAAGGCATAGACAAATACCATCAGACCACAAATAGTCGACACAATGTCTGCGGGGGTTATTCACGTTGTTAGTTTACAAAATTAGCTTGTGGTTTACATTACATGAATTATTATTGCATTTGGCTGTCTAAAAATTTGTGGGGTGGTCTTTTCCCATCGTAAAAAGTGGTCTTACACATATTTCTATAAACATGTTTGACTAAATATGCTTTATGCCAGTTTTTGTTCAAATTATGCACAACATATTGATCGAACTTCATAAGGAGGAGGGTTATTCAAGGAGGAATGATTCAAGGGGAATTTAAATTTTTCCGCTAGTTTTACACGGAGGATTCATTATTTCCTCACTCACCTTACATGGGGGAATTATTCGAGTGGGGAATTATTCAAGTGGGAACTATTCAAGTAAATATGGTAATAACCTTTTCAAATATAACTAAATACAAATGTGAACAAACGCATTAAACATCCTTCCCCGACACCAATTTCATCTGTATACTCCGGTCCACAGGTGCAAATATACTTTGTATTGTCATTTGGGTCTTCAGTGCATATTGCCGCAGGGTCCACCGTGTTGCAGGAAAATTCTGACAGGCAGCTACCTGTCGGCGGCAATTTACTCAACATTAAAGTTGTTAAAAGTACGGAACTTTTTCAAAGCATGCATAAAGTATTTTGTTTTTACTCACCCGCAAGTGCAGAAAATATGAAGTAATTTTTTTAACTTTTACTCATGAGTAAATGAGAGTAAAATACTGTACCCAGAAAGCGTACCTAAATGTGGGTATTTTTTCTCAGAAAAGCAAAAAAGTGAGTAAAATGTCCCTTTCTTTCTGGAAAACGTAGAAGGGAGGATTAGGAATGTTTACCCTGGACAACAAAAAGCTGTTCTTTATGAAAGTCAGGTGTTTCAATTCGCCACAGGTTTCAGCCATTTCAATTCGTTCTTGTTTTTTAAAATCAATTTTATGCACCCCAAGTAAATGTCTCAATTACGTTTTCAGTACTTGCGTACTTTCAAAAAGTACGCGAGTAATTGAGTATCGGTATTTTTTGGAGGACGTAAACATATTTACGCAGTACTCGATAATACGTATTTATCGAGTAAACACAAATACATTTTAACAACTCAGATACTTTTTCAAATACTCAGTACTCGAGCAGCCATACTTTTTGAGTAAAAGTAAATACGCACACCTAACCAACTGTGCTCAACATAAAGTCAAAAAAGTCTGATGAAGATTATACCTAATTTCCATAGTTGTTAAAACGTATTTACATTTACTCGATCATACATATACTCGCATAATGCATAAATACATTTACGTTTCCTCCCCAAATATTTACAGGTACTCACATACTCACATACAGAAAATGTCATTTTGCCAGACAGAAAGTAACAAACAGGACATTTTCCTAAAAAATACTCATCAGGAGAGAAAAACACATATTTGATGTATTTCCGACTAAAAGTTGAAAAAAACACCAATTTTAACGTTATTTTTATGAGAAAAATACTCACTCTTACGTTTTCTGTGAGAAAAATACCCATTCTTACGTTTGCCCTGGAAAAATACTCAATTTTACGTTTTCTCTGGAGAAAAGTATTTTACTCACTTTTACGCAGTGAAAAAGTAAAAAATAAATTTTTTACGTTTTCTGTACTCAGGTAAAAATAAAAATACTTTACGTTTATGTTTACTATGAAAAGAGTTCAGTACTTTTAACAACACTGCTAATTTCCCAGTATAACTATTCGAGAATATACGGATTCATGATGGAATGGCGCCATGGCGCTGGCGCCATTCCCTCTTTATTCGCTAATTCACTTCTCAGTTATAAATTCACTAAATATACATGGTTGAGCTGAAAAGTCCCTGGACAGTGCTCGCCATTCGCGCTGGGGGTAAGCTACGGTCATAAAATTTTGACAGGTTAAGGTATCACGTGTTTTGAGTTTTCACCTAAAATTTTACCCCTCTAGCTCCTCCCACTGCGGAACTGTGGGGTTACAATTTCGGTCATTTTGTACTGATGTACACATGGTGCTCCAGCTCAATGCTGCTTCAAGTTGTGATCATGAAACTTTGGCTAGTGTAAGCCAGTGTGTTGGCAATGTTCTGATAGTATTCAACACTTTCATCAACATCATTGCTATTAAGGTAAAATTAATATGCAGATCAGGGTGATGTGCTAGAAACGTGGGAACTGTGATGGATGTTTTTGGTGATCATCTGAGATCATGTTGTATTGCAGTGATTTTAATGTTGTTTTGAAATGTGCTGTAAATAAATTATGTGAATTAAATTTCATTTGTGTTTCATTACTAATATGTAGTGGACACATTACCTGTGTTCAACAGCAGTGAGTAGACCCTAGCAAGGGGGCTATTTTGAGAAGGAGAGGCAGAATGATGAATTTGGTAGTGAGAGTAGTGACAGTAATGACAATATGGACTAAACTTCCGATATCATAGCTAATGTTGGTTGGGGCTGGCACATAGCCTACACTGGTGACTTACACTAGCCAAAGTTTCATGATCACAACTTAAAGCAGCGTTGAGCTAGAGCACCATTTGTACATCAGTACAAAATGACCGAAATTGTAGCCCCCACAGTTCCGCAGTGGGAGGAGCTAGAGGGGTAAAATTTTAGGTGAAAACTCAAAACACGTGATACCTTAACCTGTCAAAATTTTATGACCGTAGCTTACCCCTAGCGCGAATGGCGACCACTGTCCAGGGACTTTTCAGCCCGACCATGTGCATTCCTTTCAACATTTAAATCACACTCTGGTAAATACCTGGACCGGTGCAGGTGATGCTGCAATAAACTCCGCATACACCCGGACCACAATCCAGAGTGTGTCCACTCCTGCTGACCAACGCTGTCGCAGTGCAGCCCGTAGTGTAAGCTGAAATTGTGTGAAACCATTATTTTTTTTTTACATTATCAGTGACTATTGAAAATACCGTATTTAAAGATATTTGAAAATACCGTTGAAAATACCGTAAATTCGAATTATCCAGCTATTTACACCCCGACAAAAAATAAAATTTTTCAAAAGTTAATAATTGGCGTGTATGGGTTGTTTGCATGTTAATTAGGTGAATTATCACCAAATTAACATGCACAACATTTTTGCAAGACGGTTACATGCGCTGATGCATTTTCTTTGGGGGAGTGTATAATTTTGTTTGGATTTGTCTGAATTTTGGCATGGGTGTACTCCTTTGCTTAGTGAGTTCACATGCAAAATTTCAGCTCAGGGCGATATTTCATATTTTATTATCTCAGTGAATCATATTTTATTTACACTTTAATTTTCATCGATCACTGTATTTTTGTATAGTGATAGAAATCCTGCCGGGGGCCCGGTCCCCGGCAATGTCGAAATGGCCCCGACCAGGGTCAAACGTCCCTGGTGAGAAAAATTTTTTTCAGTAAACAAAGAATTTTGGTCCCCGACCAGGAATGTTCATCCCTGGCAGGGGACTAAAAATTTGTCCCCTGCCGGGGACGAACGTCCCCGGTCGGGGACAAAAATTATTTGTTTACTGAAAAAAAATTTTTTCTCACCGGGGACATTTGACCCCGGTCAGGGCCATTTGACATTGCCGGGGACTGGGCCCTGGCGGGATTTCAATCACTATACAAAAATACAGTGTTTAATGAAAATTAAAGTGTAAAAAATAGGATTCACTAATCGCCCTGAGCTGAAATTTGCCATGCAAACTCACTAAGCGAAGGAGTACACACATGCCAAATTTGAGCGAAATTGAAATAAATTTACACACACCCCAAAAAATATGCATGGGTGTGTGTAACCGCGTTGCAGAAATTTTGTGCATGCAAATTTGGTGTTAATTAACCTAATTTACATGCAATCAACCCATACACACCAATTACTGACTTTTGACAATTTTAATTTTTTGCCGGGGACCAGTCCCCGGCCAGGGCCTGTGTAAATAGCCGAATTATCCCCCCCTTTAATTGACGACCAACCCCCAGCCTCGAAATACCCCCGGGTATGAACGAGCTGAGCAAAAGGTAAACCCACCTCGAATTTGCTGCTGCGAAATGATAAACTCCCTGGGGGTACTTCGAAGAAATACGGTAATTTATTTGAGTGATACTTTTAGAAAATGCATTTAGTAATTTTTTAGAAGTAGGTATCCATTGAGTTGAAAAATTTAGACACAAATTCCCCTTTATCATTTTTTTGTCAGACATCTTTGAGGGGTATACTATTCGAAGGGGGATATTTCAGGGGGCGGGGGTATTATTTCGTCAAAATTTTCAAGCATGTTTCTATCAACTCATTTCATGAAATATGCTTAATAAATACAATAACATGTCATTTTTGTTTAAATTAGACACAGCAAATTGATAAAAACGCTGCAGGGGGAATTATTCAACGGGGTGATTATTTCCTCACTCGTCTCACAGGGGGGGGGGAGGGGTTGTTCGAGGGGGTGGGAATTTTTAGTGGGCAATGGGGGGAGTACTATTCAAGCAAATGCAATAACAACCTGATGCCACCGAATAGCCATTATGTTGGCACATCCAGTTGGCAGCGAGATGTGGCTCACATGGTGGGCCAATGGGGGGTTTGTCGCACCACGTCAACGCCCTGTATTTTTGTAGCGAAAATTACTAGAGAAATGAATTACATGGGGCCAGTTCCGCAAAATGAGATGTGAGACGTGAAATGGCAAAGGCGAAGTAAAAGCGCCAGGGGAAGTGAAACGGCAAGTGAATTGGCAAGTGAAATGGCAAAAACGACGAGAAATTACTTTTTATTTTTTTACTTCGCTTTTGCCAATTCACTTGCCGTTTCACGTCGCCTCTGCGCTTTTACTTTGCGTTTGCCATTTCACTTCTCACTTATCATTTTGCGGAACTGAACGATTTTGCTTCCCGCTCAGGCCAATTGAAGCTTATTTTGGCGCTTGGCGCTAGTGGTATCGAAGACGCCATTAATGCTGGCGCTGGCGCCAGAGTTGTTGAAACACTGGTATTTTTGGAAAACGTAAACGTAAACATGAATACTTTTGCCAAACTTAAAGTATAAAAACTAAAACGTAAGGTATTTTTAAAGTACCAAGGAAAGCGTAGAAATTGAAACATAAATGTAAACATAAGGATAAATACCGAAATACCTAGGTATTTTGAGTAAACGTAAATACATTTTTGCAACACTGCTTTGCGCCAAAGTCTAGTCCATTTTAAATACTTTCACAAGTCAACGAGTACGAAATAACGTGGTCTCAGAAAATACTTTATTACCTTCCAAAAATGGTTGGATTTTGGATGACATATGGGTCAGGTGGATTGCCAATCACAATTGCATCTGTGAAAAAAAGAACATTTAGATGTTTCAAATGAACTGTAAATATTGCCATCAATAAGTTACCTTCTGGTCGATATGTTACCAAAATGAATGCCAAAACCAAGAACCTGTTCTTTTTCTCAATTTTCTGGTATGGAATCATAGTTTACTAATTTACAAAAACGTAAAACGTAAACCATACGCCCACGGTTTGGTAAATTCTGCGTGTGAATACTCTGCGGACCGCACACTATGCATTTTTCTGAAGGAAACACTCTATCATGACGTCATCATAAATAAAAACAGTAAAAAAGAAAAGTCATTTCGGTAAAACACATTCATTGTTTGTACGTGACTCCGCCTTTTTATTTTTAAATAATTTTCTTTGTTGTGAAAGTGCATACATAAGTATCATGTGCGCACGTTATCGACCAAGACATAATTAATTTTGGGTGCATACTTTGCGGTCCACCGAGTATAAATATGTGAATGGATTTTAAAGGATATTTATTCTTAATATCTCATCGAAGTAGTCCTGGCTGGCAATGGCCAAAATACAATTCACATATACCTTGTGGACCGCAAATCATTTATGCACCTAAGGTATGTGCCTAAAATTACTTATGTTTTAGAGGATAACACATGAGCACATACTTGGCATATTACCTCCAATGTAATGTGCCATTTAATTGAATGAATAACTTTTGTCCTTTTGGAATGTAACAAAATAAATGAAAGGCGTACCTTTTATTGAAGGTATACCTCTAATGTAAGGCACGACTGGATGTGTGCCAAAATGCAGAAATCATAAAACCAGTGGCAACACATGATCGACAACGATGAAAATAGTGCCAATAGGGCACCGAGACAACTCTGTGTCAACTTGTAATTCACCATTTTGTTACTTTCCAGTTTGATAAAACAATATGCATTTTGTTCACGGTTGGCTCAATGTTTGCAAAATCAGGTGAAGAAAAATGAAGAAAACAATTGAAGGTATATGATCAATTGGATTGTAGGTAAAACAGTATTTACACACTTTCAAAAAAGGAAGAAAAAAAAATTTTAAAGGCGGAGTTGTTTAAAGGCGGAACAACCAACACACGTTTCCCCTTAAATATAATTTACGTTCTTTTTGTGGGACACTTTTTGTTTTATTAATGATGACGGTATTGGAGTGTTTCCTTTGGAAAAATGCATACCACGCGATCCGCGGAGTTATGCAAATCAATTTACATAACCATTTGCATTCCGTGTGCAGGGCACTTACACTAAACGGATTTGGTTAAAAGATAGACTACCGTACTCATGTGAAGCAAAAAATTGACAAAAAATGTACAGATGTCAAAGAAACTGCATGTTGTTTTAGTTAAGGGAACGGTATCCATGCAAAGTCTCATGAATAATGTGATGAAGTTAATTGTGTTCTGAATGCCTTACTGGCGGCAGAGTTGTTAAAATTACTGAACTTTTCAAAGTTAACATAAACTTAAAGTATTTTATTTTCACTCACCCAGATAAGAGAAAACGTAAAGTAATTTTTTTACTTTTACGCTGCGTAAATGGTGAGTAAACTTAAATACCAGTATTTTACTCAGGTAAAATGTAACTGTAAAATTTTTTTCTTGACTTTGTACCCAGGAAGATGTAAAAATGAGTAAAAGTGTAAACCAGTGTCATCGCTTTCCTACCCATCTCAACTTCTATCATTTCCGCTGCCATTTTTGCAGCTGTTTGAATTTTTTTGAGTGGTTTTTGCTTTTTTACACCCCAAATTTTTCTCAATTACGTTTTCTGTACTCACGTACTTTCAAAAAGTACGCGAGTAAGTGAGTGCCGGTACTTTTTGCGAGGGGAAACTAACACATATTGGCGCATTACTCGAGTATACGGATTTATCGAGTAAACGTAAATACGTTTTACCAACTATGCCTGGCGGCTTCATAGAGCAATACGTGACAGATGCAGGTTCATTTTGAACTTTAACAATAAGAAATAGTACAAAAAATATCTGAACATAGGCAGTTAGACACATGAACCGGTGATTTTGGAGGTCGGGGGGGGGGGGGGGTCGCATTAAATTTACTCATACAACATGCCGAAAGGGTTGGAGGGGTCTGGAATTATTATTCATTTGTTTTATTTAAAATAAATTTGCACCCTCGAACATGGTTGGTTTTAGTAAAATTCTTTTTACTAAAATTGTATTTTATTTTTATTAAAATTGTATTTTATTTTAATTTTATTCATGTTTCATTTTATTTTATTTTATTTTATTCTGAAAAGTCATTAATAAAATAAAATGAAACCATTTTACAAAAATTTTACAAATATTTTACAAAAATTTTACAAAAAATCGAAATCTTGGATGCAAGGCCATAAAACAATGTGCACGCTAGAAGCATGCAGGTGAATACAAAAAAATTTAATGGACACGGGTTGCGATGTAGGTATATGTATCTTGAATTTTGACCCTCACAGGGGAAGGATAGATATGTAGCTTTGTGGATATTTGTGGTTATTTTTTTGGGTTATTTTTTTTGGGTTGGGCGGCGGTTCAATACATAGGCTTTGTCAAGGAACGGAACGAAGAAAATGGGCAGAAAATCACATAAATTAGTGATTTTTAAGGGGAAAATATATTGAATGTGTGAAAATTTGCAATTTGAAGCAAAAATATTTTTCAATCACAACAATGGAAGCAACAACAAAGCACCAGTTCTGCAAATTGGCAGCTAGAATCTTAAACAACAGGATAAAAAACTTTTTATAGAATTTTACAGACCCTCGAGTTTTTGTAAAATTTTACTAAAATTTTACAAAAATTCAAATTTTAGTAAAATTGTATTTTTATTTTATTAATTTTCCATTTTATTTTATTTTATTTTATTCTTCACTTTTCCATTTTATTTTTATTTTATTTTTATTTTATTTTTATTATTTTCTGAGATTTTGCCAATCCTGCCCTCGAATGACTCTCTGTTAATACGTTTATTGACACGAATCCATTACTTTTTCCATTCATATTTACGTACATCTACTACCATATTATAAAGCCACTATTTATTCGTGTGGTAAGGATGCTCCAACGTAAAAGATAGGACGTTTCTGCTTCTGCCCGATTCGTGTGTGTTTTTACACACAAAGTGGACACTTTTTATCAGCACAAAATGCCCTTTACAATCACGATCCCTTTACAATCTTGACAAACAGGGTTCACATATGGCAGAGTAGCTTTCCAAGAATGCAATTGCACATGTATAGGGGTTGACTTGAGTTTTTAAGGGTTGAGTTTACAATTCAGGGTTGAGTTGACAGGTGTTTATAAATTAGGGTTGAGTTGACTGAAGTTTAAAAATAAGGAGCTGTGTTGACAAAAGTTTACAAATTAGAGGCTGAGTTTATGGGAGATGGGCCCCTGGGGCTAAAAAATATAAATTGTGAAATGATGCATTTGTGGGTTTCTGATTACAATGATTTGAAATATGCACTCCATTCTGACAGTATATTACCATAACCATGAAATTGAACCCCTGGGGCCAAAACATTCAAATTGTGAAGTGATGCATTGTGGGTTTCGAATTGCAATGATTTGATATATGCACTCCATTTTGACACTTCATTACCATAACCCTGAAAATGAACCCCTGGGGCCAAAAACTTTAAATTTGTGAAATAATGCATTTTTGGGTTTCTGATTGCACTGATTTCAAATATGCACTCCATTTTGACTCTACATTACCATAACCTTTAAGTATAATGCCCAGAGCTTAAAAAATCAGAAATTGCACTGATTTGATATATGCAATCCATTTTGACACTACATTACCATAACCCTGAAAATGAAACCCTGGGGCCAAAAATTAACAATTTGTGAAATAATGCATTGTTGGGTTTCTGATTGCACTGATTTCAAATATGCACTCCATTTTCACTCTACATTACCATAACCTTTAAGTATAATGCCCAGAGCTTAAAAAATTAGAAATTGCACTGATTTGATATATGCAATCCATTTTGACACTACATTACCATAACCCTTAAAATGAACCCCTGGGCCAAAAATTAACAATTTGTGAAATAATGCATTGTTGGGTTTCTACTTGCACTGATTTGATATATGCAATCCATTTTGACACTACATTACCATAACCCTGAAAATGAAACCCTGGGGCCAAAAAATTTCAAGTTGTGAAATAATGCATTTTTGGGTTTCTAATTGCACTGATTTGATATAATGTATTTGCTTGAATAGTTCCACCCTTGAATAATTCCCCCCTCAAATAATCCCCCCCCTGTAAGACAAGTGAGGAAATAATAATTCCCCCCTCGAGTAATCCCCCCATAAAGATATTTCAACAATTAGTTATGCCAAATTTTAACAAAAATGGCACGTTTTTGTGTTAAACATGTGCATTTTGTAAAATCACTTGATAGAAAAATGCTCAAACATTCTGATGAAAGAATAATTCCCCCCTCAAATAATTCCCACACTTGAATAGTTCCCCCCTCAAAAAAGTCTGGCGACATAATAATCCCCCAGGGGGATTATTCAAGCAAATACAGTATGCACTCAATTTTGACACTACATTACCATAACCCTGAAAATGAACCCCTGGGGCCAAACACTTTGAATTTGTGAAATAATGCATTTTTGGGTTTCTGATTACAATGATTTGAAATATGCACTCATTTCTGACAGTACATTACCATAACCCTGAAAATGAACCCCCGGGGCCAAAAACTTTCAATTTGTGAAATAATGCATTTTTGGGTTTCTGATTGCTCCGATTTCAAATATGCACTCCATTTTGACACTACATTACCATAACCCTGAAAATGAACCCCTGGGGCCAAAAACTTTCAATTTGTGAAATAATGCATTTTTGGGTTTCTACTTGCACTGATTTGATATATGCACTCCATTTTGACACTACATTACCATAACCCTGAAAATGAAACCCTGGGGCCAAAAAATTTCAAGTTGTGAAATAATGCATTTTTGGGTTTCTAATTGCACTGATTTGATAAAATGTATTTGCTTGAATAGTTCCCCCCTTGAATAATTCCCCCCACAAATAATCCCCCCCCCTGTAAGACAAGTGAGGAAATAATAATTCCCCCCTCGAGTAATCCCCCCATAAAGATATTTCAACAATTAGTTATGCCAAATTTTAACAAAAATGGCACGTTTTTGTGTTAAACATGTGCATTTTGAGAAATCACTTGATAGAAAAATGCTCAAACATTTTGATGAAAGAATAATTCCCCCCCTCAAATAATTCCCACACTTGAATAGTTCCCCCTCAAAAAAGTCTGGCGAAATAATAATCCCCCAGGGGGATTATTCAAGCAAATACAGTATGCACTCAATTTTGACACTACATTACCATAACCCTGAAAATGAACCCCTGGGGCCAAACACTTTGAATTTGTGAAATAATGCATTTTTGGGTTTCTGATTACAATGATTTGAAATATGCACTCCATTCTGACAGTACATTACCATAACCCTGAAAATGAACCCCCGGGGCCAAAAACTTTCAATTTGTGAAATAATGCATATTTGGGTTTCTGATTGCTCCGATTTCAAATATGCACTCCATTTTGACACTACATTACCATAACCCTAAAAATGAACCCCTGGGGCCAAAAACTTTCAATTTGTGAAATAATGCATTTTTGGGTTTCTACTTGCACTGATTTGATATATGCACTCCATTTTGACACTACATTACCATAACCCTAAAAATGAACCCCTGGGGCCAAAAACTTTGAATTTGTGAAATAATGCATTTTTGGGTTTCTGATTGCACTGATTTCAAATATGCACTCCATTTTCACTCTACATTACCATAACCTTTAAGTATAATGCCCAGAGCTTAAAAAATTAGAAATTGCACTGATTTGATATATGCAATCCATTTTGACACTACATTACCATAACCCTGAAAATGAACCCCTGGGGCCAAAAACTTTCAATTTGTGAAATGATGCATTTGTTAGTATTTTCATGCACTGATTTCAAATATGCATTCCATTCTGACACTACATTACTGTAACCCTGATAATGAACCCCTAGGGCCAAAAATTTCAAATTGTGAAATGATGCATTTTGTAGGTTTCTAATTGCACTGATTTAAAATATGCACGTCATTTTGACTCTACATTACTGTAAGCCTTAAAATAGATCCCCTGGGGCTAATAAATTAGAAATTGTGAAATGTTGCATTTGTGGGTTTTTGATTGCCTTGATTTGAAATATGCACTCCGTTGAATATATGCATTACACCCTCCACCCTTAAATTAAACACCTGCATCTAACAATTTTGAAACAATGCTTTTTTGTAGGATTAGAACACTACAAAACCCTACCGAAGGTCGGAGAGTATCCTGCTAGTTCAGACATGCTTATTTAATGTCACGCATAATCAACAATAGGTATGTGAAATTTCCAGGCAATTTTCGCTACTCTTCTTGTCTCTTTTTCTTCCGCTTTTAGGTTTAAAGTTAAAAATGTTGTGGTTTCTAATAACTTTCTTGTTATTTACTCGAATAATTCCCGCGGTGAATTAATTGTATTTTCGGCAGACATTTTTGAGTGAGACTATTCAAGGGGGGGAATTATTCGAGCGGGGGAATTATTCAATTAATAACTGTAATTAAAGTGTGCTATCAATTTACAGGCCGCAGTTGACTACCGCTACAATGTCCATATATATATTGTGGCTACGAGAGAAACTACGGTGGATACCTTAATATGTTGGTTACATAGCTAGTGAACATCCAGATTTAATGAAATCCCTTGGAAATTCTGAAATGAGTATTCAACTGAGAAAAAAAGCAGAGAGAAAACTGGTTTATTCATCGGGGTCGGCTGTAAGAAACGTTTTAACATTATTCGTGCGACTGATTACCATATTTCCTTGAAATACCTCCCTCAAAATCCCCCCCCTCAAAATTTGCACTCTGAAAAATAAACCACCTGGTGGCAGTCCCAAGCCCTGTAAAGTGTAAAGTAAAGTGTCAAATGTTTATGATAATGAAAAGGCGGGGTTTATCACTGGCGCATTGGTACCATTAGATGGGGTTCCACTCTCACAAATGCTTTTGCTGAGTTGTAAGTGGTGTGATCAGTATACTGTAATTTCTTGAATAGTTCACACCCTTGAATAATAAACCATGTAAGAGGAAAAATAACTCATGCCCTTGATTGAATTACCCACTCAAGATATTTATATACCGTATTCCCTCGAAATACCCCCCCCCCCGTGGGATGATTGTTTTAGAGTGAGAATTCTGAGGAGGGTGGTATTTTGAGGGGGGCTTATTATTTCGGCAAAATTTTTTTTGAAATTCCAGTACTAAATTGTCGTCTGAAACGTACGCAGACGTAGAAAAATGCAACAATAACCGCTATATATAAGAGTCTATTGTCTTATAAAGGTATGTAGATGACATAAACACAGTTCTAACGTAACAATTCATTGTTTTAACGTGTGTTTTGCATTGCCCGAATCACAAACCGCATTTTTTAAATGTACGTTCTCTGTACACTCAATTGGGGGGGGCTAATAAATTCATAGTGGCCATTTTGAGAGGGGTATTTCGAGACGGGGGTATTTCGAGGAAATACGGTAATAAATTTGTTGCATTAAATTTGAACAGAAACAACATTTTTTGTGTTAATCGAGCATAATTCTGTGGAATGAGCGGATAAACACATGTTATTTAGTACTTATTCGAAAATATACGGTATTTCGGAAATTTCGAAATTTTCGACATAAATATTTGTCAGGCTTCAATGCTGGGGATCGAAACTCGGGCGTTCGCGAAAACCTAAACTTTTTTTGAAAATCTAAACAACATTTTTTTTGGTCGGGTCGAGTTGAGTTTTTGACAGGCATTTTTGACTCGATACAAGAGTCGAGCCGAGTCGAGTTCAAGCCCCAGCTAGAGCGCTCACCAGAAATCTAGACACAAGAAATATCTGCTATATGTGCTTCTTAAATACATTCGGCGTATCACTCGATTTATTTTTTCACAAAGCGCGAGCGCGAATGCCCCACGGCCGGTTCTGCGACGACATTTAATTTACCCGACACGTTTTTCTTCGGGCAGCCCGAGTTTTTCTAATTTGACAATATAAATACTCCCTCCAGATTAGGTTTTTTTACCCTCTGAATCGAAAGTCGTTACGCATTTACACGGGTCACGGGCGGTTTAACATGTGAGTAGTGATGAAAAAGCGCCATGGCACTTGCGCTAGCGCCAAAACAAAAAGTGCCATGGCGCATTTGGCGCTTGGCGCTACTTGAATGTAGCGCCATACCATTAAAAGCGCCACGGTGCTTTCGGCGGTTGGCGCTATCTTGGACCGGCGCCAGGAAACAAAGGCCTGGCGCTGGCGCTTCTGGCGCTTGGTGCATTTTGCTATGGCGCCATAGGCGCTTGGCGCTGGGGGTCGGAAAAGCGCTTGGCACCAAACTTCTGGCGCCTTTTACATCACTACATGTGAGATACGTATACCGAGTCGGGCAGCCCGACAAACGTGTCGGGTCAATCAAAGGGCGCACCAGGATGCGGCCGCAGGCGAGCGCGCCCAGCACTTGGCACATGGAGAAGAGAAATTCGGCCATGCTGAACACGGAGATGCCCGCCAGGGGGCAGTCCCAGACCCTGTAAAATGCCCTGCAAAATGTCAAATGTCACCCAGAGTGTCAAAAGTCATGTAACATGCCGTTTTGCAGGGCATTTTACATGACTTTTGACACTTTGCATGACATTTCACATTTTACAGGGCATTTTATAGGGTCTGGGATTGGCACCAGGATGCCCAGGTTGCCGCCCGTGTACGACACGAACGTGATGAACTGCGTCGAGGGCGCTGTGTTTGCGTTTGTATCTTCAGTGCTTTTCAGCATTATGCTACAGTTGCACGTGCAAACGTTACGCACGCAACAAACGTAGTGATGGAAACGCGCCATGGCGCTTTTGGTGATTGGCGCCGCAACCATGAAAAGCGCCATGGCGCGTTTGGCTCTTGGCGCTGTTTTTGTCTGCCGCTAATTACGAAACGCCTAGCGCTGGAGCAAAAAGCCCCATGGCGTGTCTGGCGCTTGGCGCCATTTTGCTCTGGCACTATTGGCGCTTGGTGCTGGCGGTATCAAAAGCGCCGTATTGCTTCTGGCGCTTGGCGCCAGAGTCCTGGCGCCTTTTACATCACTAATCACTAGTATGCAAATGGAAATCTAGGTTTGCATGTGCAAAATGCCCAAACAAGTTACCGGCATGGCGGGCTCTTCCACGGAGCTTTTGTACAGAGTGTCCTGCAGGAACACGTGCACTTTGACGTAATTAGCCGCGTGGTCGAACTTGCATAGGGCGGCCGCTGTCGCATTGCTCTCTTTTGCTGAGTCGCACTGGGTTATCTGAGGGGGATTGCGTATATCCTCGAATAAGTCCCCCGGGGAGAAATTCTTTCACCCCTATTATGTCGATGTGAAACGAATAACCCCATCCCTTGAATAACTGGCCCCTAAAAGGCACTGTCATCACCCTCACTGAGGGACGAGGGTACTCAAAAACTCATCACATAAATAAATACCTTACCTTTGCTGGGTAGGGCGCATTTGACGTGTCATAGGTGAACACCCGACTCCTGTGAACGAGTTTGAATCATTCAATTTCGCTAGGTATATAACTTAGTGATAGCTCCATTTGTAGATGCATTTTCATTCCATCTGAACGATAAGAAAAAAGTTTCAAGAGTTGATAAAAATTGCTCACTTGCATTCTGGGGGCAGTCCCAAACCCTGTAATGTACAAAGTCAAGTGGGTGACAAAAAATCACTTTTTACAACTTTTTCATTAGACACTTGAACTGCTGATTTACAATGATTTTTAGGGGATGGTTAAAGGTTTCAAATTGTGTAAAAAACCTTACCTCAAAAATGACTTCATACTAAAATTTGCTGGGGGTAAATTTAAAATTGTAAATTTTGCCTATTTTTGTTCCTACAATGATGTCATTTTTACAATTTGAAATTCACCCCCAGCAAATTAATTATGAAGGCACTTTTGAGGGTAAGATTTTTTACACAACTTGAGACCTTTAACCCTCCCCTATAAATTATTGTAAACCAGCCGTTCAAGTGTCTAAAAAAAAAGTTTTAAAAAGTGTGATTTTGGTCAGCCACCTGGGAGAGGGGTTCATGTGGTGGGCGGTTTTGGGTGGGATAATATATTTTTAGAGGATATTTCATGTTTATGTCACATTATCAAACACTCAAGTGTTAAAACAACACAAAAGTGTTCATTTTTTTGATATGCAATTAGGTGCTGGACTTGTGGGAACCATAATGTTTTTACAAACTTTAAGCGCTGTGCCCCACACTGTGGTGAGTTGCCAAAAACCGCTTGGCCAGTGTATAGTAGGGGAGGGGTGTTGGCGACACATCCCCAAAAATTTTTAGATCTATACCCCTCCCACAGCTGGAGATATGGGACCCGCAGTGTAAGAAATCAACCGGGGGCCGGACCTGTGCGGGACAGTGAAAACGCTGCAAAAATTTTTCACGTATACAGCGACCCCTTTTATAGTGAGTCGCCGCTGCCCCATTTATTTATGCGGGGTAGTGGGGGTTGCGCCTATATACCACCCAAGTTTTAGTTTTCCACCCCTCCCACAACCGGAGATATGGCCTGCGAAGTGAAAAAAATAGGCGGCCAGACTTGATAGGGCAGGTGTTTATATATATATGAGTATATATTTACATACACAGCATAATCAACAGCTGGATAGGGATGAATTGACAGATTGGGCTAAATTTGTACGAATCGATACAACTTCATGCGATGTGAACAAGAGCTGCCGGAAAAGGGAAAAGGAAAAACGGAAAAATGATAAGCCGGAAAATGGAAACAGAAACAAAACAATTTGCTGAAATTCGGCTAGAAACAGAACAAATTTGCTGAAATCTTGTTGGAACCAGAAAAAATTTTGCAGAAGTTTATCCACAAATGAAAAAATTGCAGAAATTTTGCTGGAACCTGAAACAGAAAACAGAAAATTGAGCTGGAAAATGAAAAAAAATTTGAAAAACAGTCAATTTAGCCGGAAAACAGAATAAAACGGAAATTTGATACCATAGTCATGACAATTGCCGCTTTACATGACATTTGACACTACTTTACACTTTACAGGGTCTGGGATTGGCACCAGGTGGGCACACGCAGTCGGGCCACTCCCTCGGGTCAGATTTTTTGCTTCCCATAAACTGATCCAGGCACTTTTTCTCCTTGATTGAGCAAAACGGTGCCTCAACTGTGGCAGGGGCGGGAAATCGTGGGTCGTAGCACTGGCACTGCTTGAATACTCGCACCTGGGGCTCATTTCACAAGTGGACAAGTGGCGGGAAAAGTGATAAGTGGTCACTTTTATTATCGGCCACAAGTATTTTCATTTTGCGATCGTATACCGTATTTGCTTGAATAATTCCCCTGGGGAATTGTGTTTCATCATACTTTTTGAGGGTGGAACTATTCAAGAAGGGGAATTTTTCAAGGGGGAATTATTATTTCGTCAAAATCTTCAAGTATTTTTCTATCTACTCATTTCATTACGTGTTATTAGGTAACAGCATAACACACAATTTTTGTTAAACTTTTACACAACAAATTTATCATATACCTAAGCGGGAATTATTTTTTCCTCACTCGTCTAACATAAGGAAGTATTCAAGAGGGGGTATTCTCCAAGAGGGGAGTTATTCAAGCAAATACGGTACAAAACTTTACGTAGAAAGTATTACGGTAGATAAATTTGCCTATCACTTATACCGACACATCCACTTAGAGTATTAGACTTTCACCACTTATCACTTACCACTTTTTCTCATTTGTCCATTTGCAAAATTCACCTGTTGGCAGGTTCGCAGACATCCCTGCGTTTTGTGCACCATTTCACGTAAGATAAATTTGAGATGACAAAGGTATGCTACCGTATTTCCTCGAAATACCCCCCCCCCCCGGGGGGTTTATTTTGTCATAGTGCAAATTTTGAGGGGGTGAAACGAGGGGTATTTCGAGGAAACACAGTATTTATTGTTCATAAATCATGCGCAACCACATTTTTATCAATGTTTCTCAGATCTTAACAATCTCAATGACTTAAAAATGAACAATTACCTTCATGCTATATGATCCTTCATAGAAGAAGTTTTCCACTTCATTCACTTCATTCACGCACCGGCCGTACTTGCCGCCCAACTGACTCAGGTATTCCTGTATGTGTAAATATTCATTTTTTAACACAAATTTGATGTATTGTTGTTAATGAAACACTTCATCATGACGTCATCGTTAATAAATTAAAGATTGTTCAAAAAAATGTATCTAATGTGAGTTATGGTGGTTATTAAGTGAATGATTGAAGGTTTCTTTATTTTAGCAACAAACAGTTGAAATTTGAAATGTCCGAAATACATTTTCTAAAGTATGCCTACAGCCATATCTCATATGCTCCCTATAGGATAGTGTCATAGTTATTTGACATTTTTAGGGAAAAATGCAAAAAAAATTAGGCAAAAGTTCGTCAAGTCCTCTTAGTTAACGTCTCCAACACATTTTAACAGGTATGGTTAAAACGCGTCCCCCCCCCCCCCCTCCGACTGACAAATCGCAAAGACACGGTGGTGACGGCGCCGGTGCGGGCGAGCACTGCGACGGACTCGCCGAAGAGCATCTCGTTCTGGTCGTGCACGAAGAGCTTGTAGCCGACCGTCTGCACCCACGGCAGGTACTCGTCCTGGGGGCAGTGCCAGACCCTGTGGAATGCCCTGTCAAGGGTCAAATGCAAAGTGTCTAAAGTCATGTAGAATGCCCTGCAAAATGGCAAACGTACATTTTTCCATTTTGCAGGGCATTTTACATGACTTTTAACACTTTGCATGACATTTGACATTTTACAGGGCATTTCGCAGGGTCTGGGATTGGCACCTGGTTCGTGTTCAGGTGCAACGTTAGACCTGCGTCGGTGTCAAAAAACATTTTTTTACAGAAAACGGAAATGGAAACGGACAAATTTTTGTACTTGTGCCGAGAAACAGAAAAATGGAAAACGGAATGTAAAAATATGCATGGAAAAATGCTAAAGTTTTGCCGGAAATGGAAAAAAAGCTAGCAGAAATTTTGTCAGAAATGGGGAAAAATAGCAGAAATTTTGCTGGAAACAGGAAAATAACAAAATTGAAAAACCTACATGCAGGTTTACCAGCTTAGCTTCAACAGAAAGTTGAGCTGGAAAATGGAAAACGAGGCGGAAAACGCAAATTTTCCCGGAAAATAGAAAATCTGGCAGAAAACATCTTCTGAGGACTGGCTAACGATGTCAAACCCTCTCGAAAAAAGTATTGAAATTTTTAAGTATTTTTACCGAAACGACTTTTCGAATTTTTGACTTTTTTCTGAAAATAGTTTTCGAATTTTCGTATTTAGGTTTCGAATTTTCAAATTTCCGAATCTTTTTGATTACTTTTCAAATTTTTTGGCATCAAATTTCGTAATTTTTTACTCATTTTCAGCAAAAATCGCCAAAAAAATTCGTTTTCGAATTTTCGAAAAAAATCGATTTTTATGTATTTTTTCACTGTGTGATTAAAAATTCGAAAGGTCCTGAAAAATTCGAAAACGTTTTTTGCCATCGAATCTTTTTTTGCCATCGTTAGGACTGGCGGAAGTGCGGTGCGGTGCCATATTTTCCGGTGCTATTGCCATCAATAGTTATGATTCAAGTGGGATCGGTGCCTTCACATCCCTACCCTACCAACCTCCAGTGCTGCCCATCCACCGGATGCTGTTGAGGGCGCTGTTGTTCGGGTTGAACGTGAAGCAGTTGCCGAGCACCGCGTTGTTGAACTTCTCCACGTCCACGCTGCCGTGTTAAGGGGGGGTGACCTTCCACCAGAGTTGCGAAAACGTATTTACGTTTACCCAAAATACCCGCTTATTCGGGTATTTATACTTACGTTTACGTTTACGCTTTCCAAAAATACCGTTACGTTTTGTTACGTTTTTCTGGGACAATTACCCGGGTACCAGCGAAAACGTAAAAAAATATGTGAACGGAACCTTATTATTTGACAAATGTAGTGTTATATGGTCAGTTCAACATGCTTAAATGTTAAGAGGTTGCCAATTCCGCAAGTGGAGAACTAGAACAATTTATCAGTGAGACGTCAATTTATTAGTGAGAAGTGAAATGCAGGTAACAAGACAAAAACGTTTTTAGTGCGTTTTCTTGTGACCTTGCCACTTGCCCCTTATAAATTTACAGGTTTTTTACTTATCACTCGCCATTCAACTTGCCATTACCTCTCACTTATAAATTGTTTGTTTTTTTAGTTCCCCACTTAAGAAATTGACACACTAGTTCACACTTAACTACACCCACTAGTTGACAACGACGCCAAATGTCAACCGCTTCCAATTCAACTCAATATCCTGATCCCATCATTCTGTTTAAAATATAGGTAATATCAATGTCAATGAAGATAATAGGAACGTAAATAGATAATGTTGTAAAAACGTTGTTTTTATATTAACTGATAGTGGTAGTGCTTAATAAAATTTTTTACGTTTACGTTTTATTTTACGTATTCCCAGGTATTTTAAAAATACCTTACGTTTGAGTATTTACGAGGACTGATTTACTTATAAAATAAATATAAGTGTGACGGGAAAATGCGGGAAAATGGACCTACATGTGCATCGGGTCTAAATGTGCACCAGGACTAGTGATGCAAAAGCGCCATGGCGCTGGCGCCTGGCGCTAGCGCCAAAGCAAAAGGCGCCATAGCGCTTTTGGCGCTTAGCGCTATCTTGCTGTGGCGCCATGCGTTTGAAAAGCGCCATGGCGCGTTTGGCGCTTGGCGCCATTTTGCTCTGGTGCCGTTGGCGCTTGGCGCTAGGGTCAGAAAAGCGCCATGGCGCTTTTGGCGCTTGGCGCCAAAGTCCTGGCACTTTTTACATCACTAACCAGGACTACATGCGCACTGGTATTAGCCGCCACACCAACCTCAAATCGCACGGCTGCCCCTCATAGTAGCACCACTGTCTAAACCCCCTAGAAATGTCCTCCATCTGCCAGCTGGAGGCGTCCCTCTGCTCGGGACTCAGGTAGGTGACCGCGTCGAAGGTGGCCGCGTCCGACACCGTCGCGCTCATCGAAGCATGGTCCGTGTCCGGCTGCGAAGGGTGTTGGGGGATTTGGGTTGGGGTTGGGAATCTGATTCGACTTGACCCCGACCCGACCCGAGACAAACTTTTTGACCCCGACCCGACCCGATACCCAAAACCGACTCTACTACCGGAACCCGAACCCGATACCCGACTTCAATACCGAAACCCGCAGTCAATATCCGAAAATACCCGATAAAATTTCCAAGAGTTCAATCTTTCAAGCACTTTGGAAGTGTTGTGAATACAACTTTCAGTTGTTTGGCCCGTTGTAATTTACTGTATATCTTCGAATAAGACCCCCTTGAATAACACCCACCTGTTGGCCGAG
Source organism: Sphaerolaimus hirsutus (assembly GCA_964036195.1). Taxonomy (NCBI): domain Eukaryota; kingdom Metazoa; phylum Nematoda; class Chromadorea; order Monhysterida; family Sphaerolaimidae; genus Sphaerolaimus; species Sphaerolaimus hirsutus. Next base: position 123,090 of record CAXIWS010000162.1, read on the forward strand.
TGAGGAAAAATAACTTTCCCCTTGAATAACCCCCCCCCCCCACTTGAATAACTTGAAGGTTAAAATTTGGAAATGGTCAAAAACTTACCGATATATCCAGTGTCTCTAATATTGTAAACACTGAAATACCAAGCGGTGCAGCAGCTGAAAAAATAGTAGCATTACCCCCCTTCCCAAAAAATAGCAAAATAAGTGCGCTGGTCATATGAAGAGTTTCATTCCAAATGTGCACAAGCGCCAAATCCAGAAAAATCGAGTTAAGCGTGGATTTGACTTCCACGTATAGTTTTTCACATTTTAGCAAAAAAATTAGGGTTATAGTCCATTTCGTTCCCGAGATACATTGGTACCGTTTTTCAGAAAAATCACAATGTTCACATCGAAAGTGCACGTATCCATCTCAGATCCCCTATGAAAAACAGAACTGTCATTTCGTAAGTGCATATATCCATCTCGGACCACCGGAGTTTCATTTCATAAATGCACATATCCAAAAAATAGTTTCATTTCCAAAAGTGCACGCGTGCTCCGGATCACTCGCGAAGAGCCGGCCGGATTTCCCCTACAAAAAAAAGTTTCATTTCCATATGTGCATACGTGAATTTCCAAATCTATTTTGCACTATATATCGAAAATGTGTGTATATATAGAGCTGAAAATTTAGGTCGAGGTACTTTGCGACATGAGCTTTCTAATGGCAGACTCAGTTTTGCTCCAAAATGCATAGTCTAGCATTTATTTCACTTTGAATTGCAAATATTCAGATTTACTCCCTATTTTGGGTGTTTTCCAAAATATGACATAACTCCCAAAATATTTGCTGGCCGACAAAATTTGTGGAATAGAAAAATGTAGACAAATGTTCAAGGTATCTGAAAAGTGCGGGGCAAGCTTTTTCGCCCAAACATGGCGCTGTCGGGCCACTGCCAAATTATAAAACGCGATTTTGAATAATCTGGAATCTGGATATGTGCACATTTGGAATGAAACTCTTCATATATCGTATTTACTTGAATAATTCCCAGGGGGAATAATTACTTCGTCAGACTTTTTTGAGAAGGGAACCATTGGAGTGGGGATTATTCAATGGGAGGAATAATTTTTTTGTCACAATTGTCAAGCATATGTCATGAATTTGTGTATTCTGCTGTTTTTTGTCTATAGGGACCCAGAGAAGTTTGCTGTGCATTGCTTTTCCCTATCACACTGTTTTATTACCTGCTTGTCTCTGGTGTGCACTGCACAGGGCCCAGAGGTCCAAATGATGCGTTTCAAATTAGGGGAATTTGTCCGAAGACCAGATGGTTTAGCAGAGCGTGTAGTGATCTGCTCGGAGATCACGCTGCTCTGTTTCCTGCGGCACGCACAGCGCTTACACTTAGCACAAGCAGCGCAGTAATTAAAAGCGGATGTAAATTAGCAAACATAAAATGAGTACAAGTTAGTATCAATACTCAAGGGGGGTCCAAGTTGATTGAGAAGAGCGCTTTATTTGGGCGATGGAAATATGCTAAAGCAGTAAAGTTGAAGCAAGTCGTATTTCAGAGTGTAGTTGTAGTGATCCAAAAAACAACAATTAGCTACTTATAAGGCATAGACAAAAGTAGTGTGTGTCACCCCTAAATGACACGCTTTTTCACTTACTTCCTAATATTAAGCTACCCTTTTTTCAATTTTTTACCTACTGACCTTTTTTGATGCAAAACTGGCCTCATATATCGATGCACAATAAACTGGGGTCACATTTTACCGACCCAGTGACCTACTAACCTAGTGACCTACTTTCAACACAGTGACCTACTAACCTAGTGACCTACTAACCTGGCGACCTACAGTGACCTACTAATCTAGTGACCTACTAACCTACTGACCTAGTGACCTACTGACCTCTGTTTTAGTGTAGTTTGAAATGGTATAAAACCACGTGCTGTAGGTAGAAACAGTCAATTGAAATCACATTTCTCCCAAACATGACTGAGCGAAGCGAATATAAATTAGTTGACAGCCCACCACCTCCTGCACAAGATCAAAAATCTGTTGAGTTTTCATCAGATGAGCTAAGTGAGGACGACATTGCTGAGAAGATCCAACCACCAGATGAAATAACTTTGAATACTCATTACGAGTACCTGAAAGAAAATATTTATGAGATTGAGAATTCTGAACCAGAGTGGAAAAGTTTATTCAAAATTGAAGAACCGTGGTTAGAAAAAAATGGTAAGTTTTATACAAATTATTATGTATATAATGTCAAGTTTGTAAATGCATTAGAAGATAAAATAAAGGATCCCATATATTTTTTGGAATATGTGTTAGCAAAGTGTCTTGAAAAAGTATATAAAGATTTTTTCTCTGATAAAGGTGAAGATGAAAATAAAAAGTTGTACATAGGAATAAAGGTCATGTCAAAAAGTTTTGATCGAGGGTATATACTGTCTAAAATTACTCACATACAACACGTTTCAATAGAGTCAATATTAAATAGAGTAGAAATGATTTTTCAATCTGCAGGTTTAGAAGAAGATAATTTGCTTAACGGTTTTTCAGTTAATATCACTACTGTAGAAAATAAAAAAATGATAGCAAAAGGTTTCGACTCATTAACAAAGTTATTACCAGATATAGACAGTAAAATAAAATATCATAAGCGTGCACTTTATAATCCTCCAATTATTCATTCATTGAGAGATCAATGTTTAGCTATATGTATTTTTATGGGTCGTCAAAATTTGGTTGCAACTGCATACAAAAAAATGAACATTTACCAAAGATTCAAAAGAAGAAATAGAAGGGGGTTGTTTAGTATGTTAGAAAGACATGTAAAGTTTTTTATTGAATACGCCGCATTAAGGTTTAATTACGATAGAAATAAAAGTGATCTGCATGAAAACATAAAAATTTTGACAAAAGCTATAAATTCTTACCCACCAACGTACAAACATATGAATTATGGGTGTCGAGTGTGGTCTATTCAAAATGGCGGTCTTGAGCTTCTCATTGAAGAAAAACCAGATAAAAAAGTTGTTTGGATTGATTTATTACACGATAAAGAACATATAGTTTTGATTAAATCAATTAGTGCACTCGCAAATTGCTACCGTGTAACAGATTGTTGTCATAAAATAATGTTCAAAAGAGACTCTCTTTGTAAATGCAGCAAATCTGCATGTCCCATGTGTTATGCAACAACGATATGTCCAATAGAAAAAGGTAAAAATACAATAAAGTGTGAATTATGTAAAAGAAGTTTTTATAACAAAAATTGTTATGATAATCATTTAAAAAATACGTATCCAGATAAATCAAATGTTCCGATAACAAAGATATGCGATTCAGATGACACATCTGATGACGATATTATAGTGACTGAAAATGGTGTTCAAAAATTAAATACTAGCAATTCTTCATCATGTCAACCGCTTACTGTTTGTCAATGTGTACAGTTTTGTTTAGAATGTAATAGAAAAATAATAATGTCTCAAAATCATGAGAATTGTGGTTTTACAAAATGTACATATTGTAAGCAGTTTATTCCCAGAGAAAAAAATTTCAGAGAACACCAGTTTGAATGTTATTTTCAAAGACCTATACCATATGAGCATAAATTTCCAGGTAAAAAATTCGAGTTGATTTTTTATGATACAGAAACTTTTCAAAAGTCTTACGACATAAGTGAGGAAGGTCATAGAGTTTTTGATGACAAGTCAAAAAATGTAGTGCGTATGGTTCACTCAACTTATGCAATTTATTGCGTCAAAAGGTGTAATTTCTGTTTGTTTGATAAAAAAGCGTGTGAATCGTGTTTAAAGTGTATCAAATTTTTTTATGGTTTAAATGCTGTGAATGATTTTTATTATTTTTTGATGGACTATAAACAACACTCCAATTTAACTGTAATTGCTCATAATTTGAGTTTTGATCTGTGTGAAATTTTGTCCATTTTTATAAAAAATGGGCATATTCCCCATATATTGTTATCAAACGCACGTAGAATTTTTTATATGAAATTAAACAATAGAATAAGTTTTCTGTGTTCACTAAAATATTTTCCCATGAGTTTGTCGCAGGTCGGTGAGGCGTTCAACTGCAAAGTTAAAAAAGGTAATTTTCCACACGGTATTATCACCAGGTTTAATTTGAATAGTGTTTATGAAAGATTACCATCTTTGGAATATTATGATTATGATAATATGAAAATTGATGAACAAAAAGTATTTTTGGAGTGGTATGAGAAAAATAAAATGAAAGAGTTTAATATTAGAGATGAATGTTTTGAGTATGTCAAGTCAGATGTGTTGGTTTTAGAAGAAGCTTTTTGCAAGTTTACTAAAGAAATTTATCAAAATTTTAAAATTATACCACATTTGAATTCTAAAAGTTTAAGTTCTTTAGCAAACTTTATATGGAAATATGAACATTTGGATCCTTATACTATTATACACACACCACCTCACAATAGTTTTAACATTGCAGATAATCAATCTGTATGGGCATTAAAAAGCATAATCGCACTCTCAAAATATTACAATTACCCATATATTCAATATTCTAGGTCTCAGGGTGGTGAGAAAAATATATCATGTTACGATAATGAGTTTAACGTTATACGAAATTTTAAAATTGATTGCGTTGTTTACAAAGATGCGGCAAAAACTGAAATAGATTTTTTTATCGAAATGCTAGGATGTCCATACCATGGATGTAAATCTTGTTTTAAATCCAGATATTCAAAGTTTCGACAGTCGCATTTATCACATAAAGAAAATTATGATTTTACCATGAAAAGAATCGGTATGATTGAAAGGGAAACACGTAAACGTGTCGAAAAGTGGTGGACATGTGATATAGAAAAATTACAAAAAGAAAGTGTAGAATTTTCAAAGATTTTTAATGCTGTCAAAATCAGACCACCTTTAAATATGAGAAATGCTTTTTTCGGGGGAAGGACCGAATTATTTAGTTGTTTTGCATCTACAAACCCAACCGGTAATTTATTTTGTGATAATTTACCATTAGAGTATAATTCAAATGATACAATAAATGCTATAGATGTGGTGTCAATGTACCCTGCAGCTATGAAGAAATTCCCAATGCCAATAAAAGCACCAAGAGTGTTAACTCAAGAAGAATTAAAGTTTCTCAAAGGGTATAAAAACAAAAGGCTGCCTTTTACAGCCGGTGTTTTGCAAATTGATATTTTACCACCAAATGATTTATTGTTACCATGTTTACCAATTAAAATTGATGAATTTTCAGTTTATACTTTGTGTTTCACATGCGCTCAAAAATATGTCAAAGGTAAAGACCAGTTACCTCCTCCTGACGGTTCATATGTCTGCAAATGCAGCAAAAAACAAAGAAAAATGTTTGGAACGTGGTCTGTAAATTGTATTAATATGGCGTTAGAAAGAAATTATGAAATTTTGAACGTGTATGAAGCATTGATTTATGACAATGTAGCTCAATGGACACCAGAATCACCGAATGATGGTATTTTTAGTTCCTTTATAGATAAAATTTTTTCTCTCAAAGTTTTATCTGCTAAACATAATTTTAAAACTTATCAGGATAAAATAGATTTTTGTAATAGATTTTATGAAATTGAAAAATGTTGCTTAGATCCTGATAAGTTTGAAGAAAATCCAGCTAAAACTAAAGTATGCAAATTGTTATTAAATAGTGCTTATGGACAGTTGGGATTAAATTCCCAAAAGTCAAAATACGTTTTTTTAAAGGATACAAACAAGTTTATGGAAACAGTGTTTTCTCCATTTAATGAAATTGATGAAATTTTTATTATGAACCAAAATGTAGCTAGAGTTAAGTTAACAACATCAAATGAATATGTACAGAATTCCACAAATTCATGTTTAATTTTAGCGTTATATATCACTAGTTATTCTAGGGCAATTTTACAACGTTTATTAGAAAAGTTTTCATATAATCAGTTATTGTATTCGGATACTGATAGTTGCTATTATGTAGCTAATAATCAAAGTGGTTATTTTCACCCAAAAACCAATCCCGGTTTTCTAGGTGAATTAAGTTCTGAAGTTCCAGAGTCACAATTTGTAAGTGAATTTGTAGGTATTGCAAATAAATTTTATTCAATGACCTATAGGTCAAAGGCTGAACCAGAAAGTGCATATACTGTTTTAAAGGCAAAAGGTGTAAGAATGACAGCTAAAAATAAATATTTATTGCAAAGTAATGAGTTGAAGAAACAACTGATTTCATATTTTTCACCACAACACTGTTCGCCGCATTACTTATATACAAGAAATCTTCAGTTTAGGAATAACCCTAGTCTATTGTCAATCACTACAAATACAGTTGATAAAAAAGTTCATGTTCAGTTGAAAAAAAGGTATCATTATTGGTTTGGCAATAGACCATATTCTATTCCTTGGGGGTATTCCGGAAAATTACCGCACAATGTCTGAAAAGTATTTTAGTGAAAGTGAAGCTGGTTTCGCTAACTATTGTCAATCTTATTTAATTATTGGTCCAAGTAAATCTGGTAAGAGCAATTTTTGTCTCAAATTTTTGGAAGCAGCTTTGAGCGGCTCATTAAGTTTACCTCATATTCCTGACAAAGTAATGATTTGTTCTGGTAGCAATCAGAACAATCACCCTGTATATCAACAACTTCAATACAAGTATCCAGGCAAAGTAGAGATTTTGGAGAGAAACAAAGTTCCATCATTGACATCGTTAGAGGACACTAATTTGGCACAAATTGTTGTATTTGATGATATGCAGTTGGTACTACCACGTTGGTACACAAACAGGCTTATAACTAATACGGTGAGTCACAGTCAAAAGTTGATTGTTTTACTACAATCCCATGACCCTTTTTTGGATCATAGTTTAAAAATAATTAGGAGAAATTGCACATTTCTAGTGTTATTCAGATATCCAACTGAACATGTAGTTCAAAATCTTGGTTCGAGTTGGTTTGGTGGTAAATCTGAACAAAAAAGGCGATTTATTCAAGCATATATTGACGCAATTAAACAACCGTTTGGATATTTAATGGTATCTTTTCAAAATGTTAACCCCATTTTTCAGGCCAGATCAAACATATTTAAAGAACGTGGAGCAGATCAATTAGTATATGACATTGCAGCCAATAATTTGGGAGAAAACAGTGAAAATTATTTCACTGTTTCACAAAAATAGTGAGAGAACAAAGAGAGTTGTTCCACCATCTACAATGAAAAGTGAGAGAACAAAGAGAGTTGTTCCAAGAATCAAAAAATGTAGAAAAAAATTGGAGAAAATGATATCAAAACAAAGTGATTTAAAATTAAAACATTTCTTTAAGAGAACTAGTGATAATGTGATTTGTTCTATACTAGATATATCATATAATGTTGTAAATAATGGTGAACTTAAAAAGCTGCTCAGCAATTCAGTTAAGAATTCATTAGTGTATTTTTTACCATTATTAAAATTATTGTCATCTTGTCATTCTATAAAAAGGGCTAGACAGCTACTTATAAAACACGCATCATTGCATTTAATGAGGATACTTATCAAAGGTGTTATTTCAAGATTATTATGATGGAACAAAGATCAAATTTAAGTGTGAATGATTTCAAATATGTTTTAAAGAAATTTGTAGATCAACAAACAGGCAAAGAACAATTTCAAAACTTGATCAATGATATTATGAAAAGTAATCAGTTAACAGAAAGACAGAAACTTCATTTATTAATAGCGGCTAGAAATAAAATTTCTAACATTTTAAATTCAAAAGGAGAAAATAAAGGAGATTTATTCTCTACAAATAATGTAACAACAATAACAACATCTCCAACGTCACCACGCCAATCACCACCACCTCGTCAATCATCACCACCTCATCAATCAACGCCACATTATCAATCACCACCCATTCAATCATCACGTCATCAATCACCACCTCAACCCTCACCACAAGACGAGGCTTTTTTTACTCCAAATACACCGGGTGTTGTCCAAAGCGCCAGTAAAAAAAATAGTGGTGTAAAAAAAGAACATTATACCAATCATTGATGAAAAGTAGACAGCGAAAGTTTGCCAAGCTCGCCAAACATCAAAATACACCTCAGAAAAATGACGATCCTTTTTCTGTTGCAGTTAATGACCCTGTTTCAGTTAAGCGTGAATTACAATATGATGATGATGGATTTTCTGATGATGAACCAAAAATTTTAACCCCACCACTTAGTCGTAATGAACCGTATCTACAATTTGATGAAGACGATCCACCACAAGTTATTAAAAAAATGAGAGATTTTCATAGTATTTTTAAGAGTAAAGTACCAGTTAATATACAAAACCAAATCGTTAGCCCAAAAAATAAAAAACCGCTGGTCAATACAAATTATTCGGAAATTTTGAGATATTTGGCAAAAAAACACGCTGGTTACAAACCAAAGGCATCAAAAGCGATTGTTCCTCCACCAATAGGATTTGATGAGTTTACAGAATATGTATATAAGACCCAAAGGCATACAAGGGCAACTCACCAACAAAAACTCAAGAAATTGATTGGTAAAGGAATTACATTGGGTAGGCGACATAGGAAAAAAAATCCATTTGCTTGGCATCAGGTAAAATGCCGTTGACTAAAAAACAAATATCATTATTGAAATATATATGGTATGGAAGGTATAAAAAAGGTAAGATAAAGGCCAAAAACATAACTCAAGGACTATTATCTCGTGGAGAGGTGTTGTATAATGAGGTGAAAAAATATGATAAAAAAATAAAACGTAAACAAGTAAATCAATGGTTGAAGAAACAAGAAGGTTACATTTTTACCAAACAAGCAAAACGTTCAAGATTCACGCGCCCAGTTATTAGTACAGGTTTATATGATTGTATTAGTATTGATTTGGCATTTTTAGGACCCCCCAAAACTAATTATGGAAATACAGCTGTGTTATTAGCAGTATGCACTTTTTCTGATATGATTCATTTTAGGTTGTGTAAAAATAAATCTGCTAATCACATTACTCAAAAGTTTGAAGAAATATTACGAGAAATTGAGGCTAGAGGTGGTTCAGTAGAGACCGTTTTTTGTGATTTTGCTGCTGAATTTCTAAGTAAGCAATTTACAGAATTTCTTAAAAATGAAAGAATCACTTTCACACCATTGGCGTCTTATCAGAAAAACTCTCCAGTAGAAAAAGTTATATCAACGATAAGAATGAAATTGGCTAGGTTTTACGCAACTACCAAGAATAGACGGTATTACTTTGCATTGTCCAAGATAGTCGATTCTATAAATAAGACCCCCAGAAAGTATTTAAATAACAAAGCGCCTGTTCAATTAACCATTTTTGATGATAGAGAAATTTTCAAAAAACGATTCAGACCGAAACTTGATCGTGGATCTGTAAAAAATATTCCAAAAAGTAAAAGACCCAAAGTAAAATTTGCACTAAATGACCCAGTCAGGGTAAGAATTCACAAAACATTTGGCAAATCTACTGACCAAAAATTTTCCTCAAATATTTATTACATTGCAAAGATTAAGGACACATTTATTCCATATACATATCACATTTCAAAAATAAAAGACGCATCTCAATCAGAAATTTTGCCAAAAGTTTATTATTCAGGTGATTTGATAAATGCCTTCCATGATGGCCCCGAGTGATCCATATAAGGAAACAACATCTGTTGAACCATTTATTTCACACATTGACAAAAAGGCGAATTCATGCACCATAAATAAAAAACTTATTGTACAAGCTGGTATTACATTTGTACAGTGTATTACAATATTAATAGTGTTGGTATATTTAACATCATTTATGCCCCGTGAAACTTTATATGAAAAATCTCCAGATATTTTGAGAGCATTTTTGCGAATTTTTGATAGAAAATCCAACCAAGAACAAGTTTATGACTTGATTTTTGCAAACCAAAAAAATATTTCTATAACATAATGGAAGCAAAAGCTAGTGAGTATCATATTGATCTAATTGTGGAACCTAATGAAGGTTCATTTGCCGAGAATATGGTATTTGATTTTCCAACAAATAATATTCGTTTTAATTTGTCACAAAATTGGGAAGTTTCATTGTCTTACCTAGCATTTTCTCACCTCGACAGAACTGAGTGTTTATTGGAAAAAGAATTAAAAAGTTACCTGATTGTTTTTGACTACAGTGGAAAATTTTATGTTGGTAAAGTAAATTTTGCACAGCTCATGGTTAATAATAAAAAATTTCTCAAACTTCCAACTAATCAAGATATAATCAAATGTATTAAAGACGCTTTCAATAATGCTGTTGAATGCAACGATTTGAAGGAATTGAAGAACCAAATTGGAAGTCTTTATTATCCACATTTTTTTGAAATCATATATGATCACCAGAATTCACTTTCAAATAAAACAAAAACTATTAGAAGAAAACGTAGACATGTACCTTTTGAGCGGGGAACACAAGATCATGATTGGTCAATTAAACAAGTCGGTAAAGCAGTCTATTTGTACACTACAAACCCTCTAAAACCTTCTACTGAAACTGACGAGAAACAGACACCCAAATTGGATTTTATTCAATATCATAAAGATGACTGTTTCATGGTAAAAACAAATGTTCAAATGCTATTTGTTTCAGAATCACTGAGAGATTTTCTTTCACTTGAAAGTGATTTATTGGAAAATGGCTCATTTTTATACCCACACTTGGGTCATTTTCGTGGTTCTCAACAGCTATATATAGCTGAAATTTCGTCGCTTCAGAAAACATTATTTGGATGCAATAAAGTGTCATTGGGCAACATTTTATTGGATAGTTCAAAAGTTATTCAAAGTGTTGAGTTTAGACCTGTAGTCCAAAAATTTTTTCCATTTGATTCAGTATATACTAATAGATTGACATTTACTTTTTTCCATGAAAGTGGAAAGGTTGTTAAATTAGCACAAAATACGCAAATATTTATGTCACTAACTTTAAGAAGGAGACCATTGTTGCAATAGTTCAGTATGGACAATCCGTTAGATGCACAAGAGTGTGCCAAAATACATAGATTTAATTATGGTGTTTTTAAAATGCCAGATCCATCTTTTTACAAGAACAATATTGAAAAAAAATCAGATTTCATGGGTATGGTCGGCTTGGGGCCAAATGATATTCATATAACTAGACCATTATCAGAACCGATTATTACAAATGAAAGTCAAGTACCAATAAAAAGTGATAATAATGTAAAAAAGAAATATAGAAAAAAGCGAACTAAAGCTGTTGGAAAAGGTAGCAAAGCCAAAGGTAAAGGAAGGAGACGGGGAAAAAGGTTCAATTTTCTCAAAAAAATGTCAAAAGGAATGGGGCGCCGCCAATCATCCAGAAAAATGGGAAAAGGTCGTAAAAAACGTAAAAATAAAAAATTCCCTGTAACTATTCCAGTCTTCCCTAGGTAAATATTATTTAAGAGTGGAATGTAACATTATTTTTAGTCAGTTTTGACTTTTCTTCAAAATGGCAGCATCTAGCTCAAATATAGATGGATCTACAGTTTTTCAACCACAAACTATATTGAAACAGAAAGTTGATCCTACATCATCTTTCATAACTTCAAATGAGGTGTCATATTTTAGTGCACCTCAAATTGATTCCACTTTTGTTCAATCACAATTATTAGAAATTCCTCTGGCTATTCAACACAATGATTACAATTCCTCATGGACATTTACTCTGGATTCAAGCCAATATTACATTGATTTATCAAACATTTTTGTTCGCATGAAGTTTCAAGTCGTTAATCATGATGGATCTGAAATCGCTAGTCTTATGGGAGACCCACCTGTTTCTATAGCTCAAAGCGTAGCATTAATACCGGGTTTTGGTGCTACAATTTGGCGTACAGTAAAACTTTTCAGTAAGGACGCTTTACTTGTCGATGTGACAGACAACTACGCATATCTTACTCACTTGAAACATAAATTATTATCCAATCAAGACAAACATTACAAGGAACTCGAGACTGAAGGATTTTTCAATGAGGATTACACAAAGATTAGACGACCTGAAAGTGAAGGTTATATGAAAAGGGCATCACAAATCACTGGTAGCCGTACATGCATCACTTATTCTAAACTAGCGTTAGACTTATTTTCAAGTCGTCGTTATTGGCCTGCTGGCTATAGTTTAACTTTTGAATTAGTAAGACATTCAGATCAATTCTGTATAGAGTGTTTAGATACCGCTGTTCAAGATCTTGCAGCGAGATACAAAATAAAAATTAGTAAAATACAGTTGTTTGCCCTGCATTTACAACCAAGCGCTGAGTGCGCTGTTGGTGTGGAGCAAGCAGCTATAGCTCGTCCATTGAAATTACATTTTTTAAACACTCGTGTGATAAGGGTAAATGTACCGGGTGGTTTGACACAAACTTCACAGCAAGCAATTTATGTAGGAAAATTACCTAGTTTTTGTATTGTTCAAATGTTGAATGGTGACAGTTATTTGGCTAATGATGTAACAAAACCTAAATTTAGTTTTCCACCACAAAAAATTGAGAGAGCGACCATGTTGTTTGGGGCCGCCAGATTTCCATTGATACCCTATTATTTCGATTATGATAATGACGAACCATCCGATATGGGTTATGGTTTGGCATTTAGGGAATTATGCCGCAGTTTGAAGAAAAACTTCAATGTTGAAAATTCTATTTCCTTTTCCGAGTATAAAAAAAATATGTTTGCTTTATGTTTTGATCCAGTTGTTTGCAAGGTTGACAATACTATGAGTGATTTGTTTTCCGTAGGTTCACTTGGTCTAGATTTTTCGTTTAAAAGCCCCACACCCACTAATGGATTGGTTATTTTAGTTTACTGTTTTTCAATTGCGTCATTACATTTACATGCTGACCGCACTATTTTGTCAAACGCCAATTACTAGAGAAAGCTTTGGTGGTGACAGTGGAGTAGAGGTGTATGGTTGGTGGCGAGGGGAGAGGGGGTGTTTGGTATGTGTGTTTCAGTGATTGGAAATGGAAGTGCTAGACGTTAAGATTATAATTCAAAAAGATTCAGTTTTGAAGAATAGTGCCAAATGCATTAATTTAGATGACAAAGAAATTGGTAAAATTCCTGTTGGTAATGGGGTTATTTGTTTTCTCAATTATCCGCAAGTGACGTGGGGGCACTTTATTTCATTATATAGAATTTCTCATGATCATATATTTATATTTGATTCACTTGGTAGGAAAAATTTGACACAGCGTGTTATAAATGATATTAAAATGCAATTTACAAACACTTGCATTTTTTCAATAAATGAAAATATTGTACAAAACAAAACTGCAGATACCTGCGGTTTATTCGCATTATCTTTTATTAAATTAATGATATTGAGCAAAACAATAAAATCCAAAAATGTTGTTTTGCAAGTGATTTCTCTTATTAGTAGACATAATATTAAACAATTATTCATTTCACTTTTCAAGACAATTCCATTTGGGAAATTGTCAACTGGTGCGAAAAATGTAATAAATGATCACAAATATTACATCAATATCGTCCATGGTAAAACACACGCGCACACACACACACACGCGCGCACACACGCACACACGCACACACACACACACACACACACACACACACACACGCGCACACGCACACACGCACACACACACACACACACACACACACACACACACACGCACACGCGCACACGCGCACACGCACACACGCACACGTGCACACGCACACACGCACACGCACGCAAAGTATCTACGTGAGTGCGCGTCACACAATAAATTGGTTGTAGGCGCGGGCGCATGTTTTTTTCTCTTTTTTTTTTCTTTTTTTCTTTTCTTTCTTCTCTCTTTTCCTACCTTTTTTCTTTTTTTCTTTTTCTTTTTTTAGGTTTTTTAGGTTTTTTTTTGTAAAAAAAGGGTGCGGGGCCCCCTATTTTTTACTTTTTTACCCCTAACCTACAAAAAAATTTTACCCCTAACCTACAAAAAAACCTACAAAAAACCTTAAAAAAAAAATACAAAACCCCCCCACCAAAACACCCCCACAAAACGCCCCCCCACAAAACGCCCCCACACAAAACGCCCCCCACAAAACGCCCCCTACAAAACGCCCCCCCACAAAACGGCCCCCCCACAAAACGCCCCCCACAAAAACTCCCCCCCAAAAACCCCCCAAAACCCCCCAACAACCTCAACAGGATTTCGCCGCCGCCTCGACCCCCTCGACACTCCCTCGAAACCCCCTCAAAACCCCCACCGGCAGTGCATGTTTCAGGCGTGCTGTTTTTGTGTTGCTTTTTTTGTGGTGGGTGGTTCGTTTGATGCATATTTTTCACCCATTATAAAATTGGTATTTCAAATGCAGATACCGCGCCGCCATGTTTATTACACTGCCATGACACAAAAAAAAGTAAATGCCTAACAACTCTGGAATCAATCAAAAAAGTAAATGCAACATGAAAATTGTGCACATGCATTCTGGTAAAGCTAAAAACAGTGGAATGCCAATCATGTAAAGCTAAAAACAACTAGAGATTGCTACATAATAAAAGGTTCAAATGAGTTTCCAGTAATTTTATCAGCAAACTCATTTGACCCCAAATAATTATGCTGAATGCCACAAATGAATAAATCAACAGGCAGCACAAAATGACTCTGCGGACCGCATGCTATGTATTTTTTTATACACACGTAATTTTGGAAGCATACGGTAAGCTGAGTCAAGAAAAACAGACGGCCTACAAGAAGAGACGGGGTACCTAAAAACCAGGCAGACCGCATTATATGCATTGAAAGCAAGTAATTTTGGACGCATACTTTGCCGTCTACCGAGTACACAAGTGAAAATACCAAAAATACTGGGCGGACCGCGTGCTATGCATTTTTTGCCGGTTAGCCGAGTTGACCAAAATATTGGGTGGACTGCTTGCTATGCATTTTTCACGGTCAGCCCCGGCACACAAGGCGCACTTTGCTGCGCCATAAAAAACAAAAATAGCCGCACAACAGCGGCACAAAAAACTGCACAACAGGGTAAATGCAAAAAAATAAATGCACAATTGCGACAAAAATCTAGTCGCCCAACTAAAAATAGACACACAAACGCGGCACTAAAAATAGACGCACAACTGCCGCCGCCGCCCCGCCGCAAAAAGTCATACAATGGCGGCACTAAAAACGAACGCCCGCCGCCGCAGCACAACTGCGGCGGCGCAAAAAAGTGTGTCAGTGACATAAAATTGCACTCTACCGGCCGTATAAAAAGCTACCCACTGACACACACTTAACATCACTAGTCCGCATGTAAACCCATCTCGCATGTTACTGAAAATGTGACAAATAGCCATTTTGGGGGAAATTTACTAGTAATTTGCGGGGGTTTTATTCAGGGGAAAGTTTCCAAATGTCCTGGGTGTAGATAGGTGGGTGGTTTGAAATGGGGTCACTCACCCCCCCTCCTTTTCTTACTCGGGTGTAATGGGTCTACATGCGGGCCAAAACATCACTACCCCGGCCATCACTACCCCGCCACTGCCGCCGCGGTCGTCGCTGCACGCCGCACCACTTCTCACACTGTAGGTTAAGGGAGGGAAAAATTTGGGTTCAAATGTCAGGGATCGGAATTGCGGTCAGGATTGGGGTTTCGGGATTGGGATCGGGGGGGATCGGGGTCATGGGGTCGGGATCGGGGTTTTGGGATCGGAGTCATGGGGTCGGGATCGGGGTTTCGGGATTGGGATCGGGATCATGGGGTCGGGATCGGGGGGGTCATGGGGTCGGGATCGGGGGGTCATGGGGTCGGGATCGGGGTCGGGATCGGGATCGGGATTGGAGTCATGGGGTCGGGATCAGGGTTTTTGGGGTCGGGATTGGGTTTTCAGAGTCGGGATCAAACCTGGGTTCCCATGCCTGTTGTACAGCATGCGGCCCAACCTGGCCGAGGGCGCATTGAAGCTGGCCGCTCGCTGCACGCTGTGTCCGACGGACCTATTGCCGGTTCCCACGGGCCCGTTGTCGCCGGCCACGTACTGGAAACCGCTGGCGGCGCCGATGTACTGGCCATTCCCATCGATGAACGGGTTGCGGTGGCCAGACACGTTGTACACCGAAGCGTTGTGCTGAGCGACCCCCGAAGCGTTGTGCTGAGCGACCCGGGCGTTGTGCACTTCGTCTGAAATGCGAACAGATTTTTCACAGGAATTTTACTCAACTTTTTTTTCATGTCGACTCACTGTGTCGATTCATTATTGACAAATCGGCGTGATCATCGCATCGAATCAACGTGAATTTGTGTCGATTCAAATCGGCATCGACTCGATGCGTTGATCACGCCGATTTGTCGATAATGAATCGACGCAGTGAGTCGATGCCGATTTGAATCGACACAAATTCACGTCGATTTGATGCGATGATCACGCCGATTTGTTGATAATGAATCGACGCAGTGAATCAACGTGAATTTGTGTCGATTCAAATCGATTTTATTTGCATCGATTCATTGCATTAATGTATGACATTTTACAGGGTCTTTTCACAGACACTTTGTATGACATTTTACAAGGAATTTTTCATGGACACTTTGCATGACATTTTTACAGGGTATTTTTCACGACTTTGACATTTTACACGGACGTGACTTGGAAACTTTGCATGACACAGGGATGTGACTTGGACACTTTGCATGAAATTTTACAGGGATGCAACTTGTACATTTTGCATGACACAGGGACGTGACTTGAACACTTTGCATGACACAGTGACGTGACTTGGACACTTTGCATGGTCACTTTACACGGTAATTTATAAATGATCACCTACCACGCAGCATATTGATTTCCATCATCATATTCTGCTGCTGCTGGGCGGAGTCTCGGATCATGGTTTGCTGCTGGGTGGTCATATCTTGCACCAAATTGAACGATAGGGTTAGAATGTTCAAATATCGAGTGATTTTGAATATCGAAAAATGAGAACGATGAGGGTGGAATGTTCAAATATTGAGTGATTTTTTGAGTATTGAAAATTCAAGTTTTTTCATACTTTCTCAATAACATTTCATATTACTCTAAAATCGAATATTGATATTGAAAAGTTGTAAATCTCTAACGCTAGCGACCAAATCCTGAAAGTTCATGCCCTGGCGCCCAGCAGTGTTTACACAGTTGAAATCGATCAGCTGGATATCGTCTTTTGTCACCTTGGGGCGATTTTGTTTTGGGTCGAATCCAGCGCGCCAGTCTTTGCACTTTTTGAAAACCCACTGTAATGGGGTAGGGCGGATTTTTTAAATTAATTCACAACCGAAAATAACTGTTTTAAATGAGCTACCTGAATAAATTTCCACAAACAGCCAAGAATCGCCGAAGTTGTATTGGTGCTGAGCCCTTGCAGAATAAATCCGACCAGACTGACAAACGTGAAAAGTTGACTGTATTCTTCGTGATTTTCATTGATGTGATCGATCTGAAATTTTTGATATGGATATATTTGATAAAAAATAATCATATATACTGTATTTCTTCTAATATAAAGGCATACCTCCAAGAACAGTGCCCCCAATAGAGGGACTTGTTTTTGGCAGCTTACAAAAACAATAGAACGGCAACCTCCAATTGAACGGTACCTCCAATAGAATGGCGGGTATAAATTATGTTGGGAATGTACCAAAACACAAAAATATGTAGAAAATGAATTGTGATAATGTTCAAACCATTCAATTAGCCGCTAAATGTTAAATTTTTGGCTCAAGCTTCATGCAAAAAAAAGGCTCATGTTCACATGAGAAACGTATGCAAAATCAGTGAAAAATAGAACAACAGCCTCCAATAGAACGGCACATCCAATAGAATGGCATGTAAAACAAATAACAAAAAAATAGAATGGCGCTCATCTATTAGAAGAAATACAAAAGTTATATATACACATGAATGGTGGACATTCTATGTTAATAGTTAGTATGTAGTGGACATTCTATGCTAATGTACCTTGCGTTTTTCCTGCACCGCATCACCATTCACCATGACAGATTTTGCCCTCTGCACCACAAGGACTGGGTCAGATTTTATCATGGATGTTGTCTCAGTAACAGCCATAGTGGATGTTGGCACCGTTGAAGAAACTCTGTTAGAAACACATTCATTTAGAGAGTTTCTAATACATATTTTTGGTCAAAAATCTTCACAATCGACTCACACTGTATGGCAACTAGGTGCAAACTGCTGACACAATTCATTGAAATAGCTCTTATCAGCCAAAATCATATTTGCGGCCACATAAAAATCACATTTTGGGGGGTGTGGGGTGGTCTGGGTGGGGTGGAATAAGAATGAAGGGGTTCTAATTTGAAATTCAAAAATTTATGGATTTTTCAAACCAGTATAGACCTGATTCAATTCCGGATTGGGGCACGGTTCCAGCATGGGGCACGGTTCCGGTGTGGGGCATGATTCCGGGGTGGGGCATGGTTCTGGGGTGGGGCATGGTTCCGGGTCGGGACACGGTTCCGGGGTGGAGCGTGGTTCTGGGTCGGGACACGGTTCCGGGATGGAGTGTGGTTCCGGGACGGGACACAGTTCTGGGGTGGGGCACGGTTCTGCGGCGGGACACGGTTCTGGGGTGGGGCACGGTTCTGGGGCGGGACACGGTTCTGGGGTGGGAAGGGGGTCTGGCTCTGGGCATGGTTCCGGGTCGGGGCATGCATTTGGTTCGGGACATGTCTCCAGTTTGGGGCACGGTAGAGTGGGAGTAGTGGGCCGCGGTGGAATCTAAAAATACGTGATTAAAAATTGAAATGTACAAAACATTTCAACCAAAATCACACAATGACACACCCAAATAATCTGTGGGGTCACCCTTTCACACGGTGCTTCTGTTGCACATGGACATGCCTTTGCACATGAGTCACAATTGCATGTGACAGAATACACGATGCACCTTTTGAGTTCACCATCTTTATCCTTATATGTGGCATATCCCTTTGGTGGGTCGATTGGTGAAGATTCAGTAGTCGTAATAACCAACATTGTAGTGTCAATGCTTTCACCATCATCAACACTGCCATCCGTATGACCAACACTCACAGTGGATGGAGTTGTTTGCTGCATTGCAAATATCATTTTATTCACTATCCACCATCTGACCCAGTACTCAAGTATATGATACCCATGATACTCAACACCTAACCAGATAATTTTATACGATGTCCATCAATATACAATATCCTATACTCAAACTTGATAGCTAGAATGAAAATAGAGTTCAAATGGGTTACATTTTTATGATCAAAATGGGGTTCTGGTTAGGGTTCAAACGGAATCCCCCCGATTCAACATTCCTTGACCACAATACTGATTCCAATTCCGTGACCCCAATCCCAGCCAACCCCGATCCCGATCCCATGACCCCAATCCTGATCCCGAAAATCCAATCCCGATCCCGTGACCCAATCCCGACTAATCCCAATGCCGATCCCATGATCCCAATCCCGACCCCGTGACCCAATCCCGATGCCGATTCCGATCTCCCAACCCCAATCCCGGGAACCCAATCCCAATCAATCTCAATCCCGATCCCGAAAACCCTGATCCCGATCCCATGACCCAATCCCGACCAATACCGATCCCGATCCCAAAACCCCAATCCCGATCCCGATCCCAAAACCCCAATCCCGATACCGAAACCTCAGCCCCGATCCCGATCCCGTGACCCCAATCCCGATCCCGATCCCATGACTCCGATCCCAAAACCCCAATCCCGATACCGAAACCTCAGCCCCGATCCCGATCCCGTGACCCCAATCCCGATCCCGTTCCCAATCCCAAAAAAGTCAACCCCGTTTGAACCCTAGTTGGAGTAATGAGAGTTAGCCATTTGAACACCACTTCTACACTGATAGTAAAAAGAAACCAACCACTTTACTGGTCATCTTTTTCATCAAATTTTCAACCGTCGTTTTTGCCGTGTCGCTGATCTTGGATTTGGTGTCGGGTTTGTTGTCGAACAGCTTGACGGGTTTGCCAACAGCCGAAGCGCTGGTCGCAATAACGGCCCCACTGTAATCCACCTACAATGTTTTCAATAATTATTCTTCAAAAATTGGTCATAAATATTTAAATAATTTACTCAAAATTGTTCATAAATATTTAACAATTTATTCAAAATATTTTACACACTTAACACAACTCACAATGCAATCAATCGATGCGCTGGGAAAAATGTTCTTCATTTCCTTGCAAAGCTCTTTGTAGGGCACCTTGACATCGACATATTTGATCGAATTGTCGCTCAAATAACTGTAAAAATTTATAATTTTGTGAATTGTCGCTGAAATAACTAAAAAACAAAAATTTATAATTTTTCATATTTCAAAAGATTTTTTCTTTTTGCTAAGAACTCACCCACTCAAATCATACTTCGCCTTCGCCTCACATATCGCCTTGTCACCGAAACAGTTGCAAAACATGTCGTCACAGGGGCCGTCAATCTTAAAGCAATTTCATGACCTACACAAAGTAATGTAAAACATTTGGTAAACATCATGCAGATACCTTATAACACCTCGCATGACATTTGCCATTTTACAGGGTGATTTCTAAAAGCTGACATGACTTTTGCCATTTACAGAGTATTTTACAAAATTTTTGACATTTTGCCTGACATTTGTCACTTTACAGGTC
Source organism: Sphaerolaimus hirsutus (assembly GCA_964036195.1). Classification (NCBI taxonomy): domain Eukaryota; kingdom Metazoa; phylum Nematoda; class Chromadorea; order Monhysterida; family Sphaerolaimidae; genus Sphaerolaimus; species Sphaerolaimus hirsutus. The sequence continues at coordinate 143,753 of CAXIWS010000162.1, forward strand.
ATTTTACACTATTTATGACACTTCATAATTTTACATGGCATTTTACGAGACATCGATGATTTGTGTGAAATTTGTTATTTTACAGGGTATTTTACGAGACTTTCACGCTTTGCGTGACATTTGTTATTTTACAAGGTATTTTACAAGACTTTTACGCTTTGCATGACATTTGTCATTTTTTACATGGTATTTTACAAAACTTTTTAACTTAACATGACATTGACCATTTTACAGAAGATTTTTCATGAGTTTTTGACACACAATGTTTACCATGTTACATTACTTTGTGTAGGTCATGAAATTGATACCTGGCTACTGCAAAACTGCACCAAAAACAGAAACATCAAAAAATGCTGCAGCTTCATACTAGGTGCTCTTCTGGTAGCGGCGGATCCCCCAAAAAATCTGCTGCAGCTGTAGTACGACCCGCAGTTGAGCGCCGACAGATGGGGACCAGTCTTGCTGCGGTCAATTTGAAAAATTTTATTTTACAATATCAATAAATTTTGATGTCGACTCAAATTGATTTTATTCGAGTCGATTCGCTGCGTCGATTCAATATCGACAAAAATCTAGGCGATCGACGCAGACAATCGACGTGAATTTGTGTCGATTCAAGTCGATTGTCTGTGTCGATCTCGTCGATTTGTCAATGATGAATCAATGCAGACAATCGACGCCAATAAAATCGATTTGAATCAACCCAAATCTAGGCGATCGATGCAGACAATCGGCGCCAATAAAATCGACTTGAATCGACACAAATCTAGGCGATCGACGCAGCCAATCGACGTGAATTTGTGTCGATTCAAGTCGATTCTATTTGCGTCGATTGTCCGCGTCGATCGCCTAGATTTATCGATATTGAATGAACGCGGCGAATCGACTCGAATAAAATCAATTTGAGTCGACTCAACATTGTTGAATTTTCTCATTGCACACCCGAAATTTCCACCACCCCCAGATATCAAAAATTAAAATTAACCTGTATCTATAAAAAATCCGTGGCGATGGGACGGTGGGCTGCAATCGTCTCAGAAGATGTCACCATCAATTTGCAGGTAATAAATCCGGATATAAATATATTTCTGCATGGGAAAATTGGAAATTTTAGTGACTGTTTACGGTCATTGATGTGTTGTGATAAACTACCTATATTTATAAACATGACAAGTAAAACTGTTTTGAAATGAGAGACATCATGCATGAAGGAAAACTTTTAGATTGATAATTAAACTGAAACTATGCTGAAATTAACGTGTATACTGATCAAAATTCCACCGTAATTTACTGAATAAAAACCTGGGGAGTGTTATGACACCTACAAACTGTACCTATGTGAACTAATCTTTATAAATCGATAAAGTATGAAAACAAAACCAAAATCTCTGCATGAACTAACATTGCATTAGCGGCGAGTGTAGTGCGTCAAATGTCGTGTGATAAGCCGTTTTTTCGGGATCAAAACTATTTCGAAATATGTTGAGACACTCGTACCAAAATATTCAAAAATGGACATGAATACGCTAAATATGTGAAAATAGTGTGGATTTTGATGAAAAATGAGTGAAAAATGATTATACATATAGCGGTGTTCAAAAACATTAATTTGGCGTGGAAAAAATGAGAGAAAAATATGAACTTTTTTTCAACATTTATATTTATAAATTGTTTTTTCTCTCATTTTTTCCACGCCAAATTAATGTTTTTGAACACCGCTATATGTATAAACATTTTTTCACTCATTTTACAACAAAATCCGCACTATTTTCACATATTTAACGTATTCATGTCCATTTTTGAATATTTTGGTACGAGTGTGACCCCCACTTTCAAACTCGATAATTATGAATGAATTTATGTTTTATGCATACAAAGTGCATTTTTTACATATTACATGTGTAAAATCAACTTTTGAGAAATCATTTTATGTGTGAAATTGTTTTGTTTTTTTCCGACTTTTACCTAGATAATATTACTTACAAATTTTTCATACCGCATTTAAAATAAATATTTCACACAAGCGTTCTGGTGCCGCCCCACTAGTTTTCACCATGACTTCGTGTGAAAACTAAAATTTTCATATGAAAACTGCTTAAATAATTTTACTTAATTTCAAGCTGAATTAAAATTAATTTAAGTTCAAAATTTAAAAAATTTGTTATGTAAGTCATATATCATAAATTAAGGGTAAGTTGTATGTCACCATGTGACCATTTCAGTTTTTACACGAAGTCACAATGAAAACTAGTGTGTATAGGGCCGCCATTGACGCCTTGAATGTTCTCTTGATACTATAATTTCAATGTAAGACAAATTTCATTTTTCAAACACACTAAATTCACATAACATCAACAAAATTAGCCATATGGTTCATCCAAATGGCTAAGATATACAAAAGTAACAAATTTTCACCAGAATTCAGATCAAACATTGTGATATGGAAAATAGACCTCAATCGATTCAATCCATATTGATTATTTGATCTCAAAAAATTAGACAATAGATATTGATGAATAAGTGGAGAGTAAGGTCTAACAAAAAAATCGGCCAATCGCCTTATCATAGTTACTGTTTGAGATGCTGGAGACCAAAAACTATTAAAAATCCATTCTCTAACAGCTCTATTAGATCTAAATGTTTCCAATGCCTGCTGTATTATCCTCATCATGTTCTGTTGACCACATTGATTATTTGATAACATGAACATCAATGTGAACTGTGCAACATACCTACCATACAATGCCTGTATAATTTTGATAAAATTTTATTTTTTTTCAATCATTTCACACTCCCATATAACTCACAAAAACTGAAACAATCAATGTGTCATCAATGTTGAACTCATTTGCAACATCCCTGTTCCATGTTTCAAATCTTGGAATAATACCATAGGTAAACAATAAAATTCACTCGAAAAGCACACTTAAATTTTTAGCTAAAAAGCTATCAATTTTAGGATAAATTTTTGAGTGAATTTTATGGCTTACTACTGACTTGAACGCAAAAGCTGCCCCAAATTTCTGAGTTTAATTATACAAATTATACTAATATATGAAAACTGATATGTAAAACGCTTACCCAAATCTGTTAAAACATGTTAATGGTCGCAAGTCCATAAATCTCAAATATGGATGTGCATCAACATTTATTGCAAAATTTGGGCGAAAAATAGGTGTAAATTGATTATAAATATTGGTAAATATTCCAATTTGTCCAACTCTATTATTTGGATTTACGGTATTTACATTGTTAGATTGCCTCAAAATTTCTCTGTCGCCACCATTTATTGGCCTGAATAAAATATAAGATAATTAGTTATCATTATACTTTCAATTTCAGCTACAGCAAAATTGAGTGTGTGATACATTGGGAAGCCTGCTGGATGCGCGTGAAGCGTCTTCACACTGACGCTTCACAATCGCTTCACACGCTTCTAAAACGTAGAAGACACTTCATGCTGCTCGGTAGTTCCACACAGTTCATTCACATACACATTTACGCACCAGCGCAATGCTAAGAAGTGTGAAGTGTCTTCTACATTTTAGAAGCGTGTGAAGCATTTGTGAAGCTAGGTGAAGCATCAGTGTGTTCCACACGGTTCACTCACATATACATTTATGCACCCAGCGCAATGCTAAGAAGTGTGAAGTGTCTTCTACGTTTTAAAAGCGTGTGAAGCGTTTGTGAAGCGTCAGTGTGAAGACGCTTCACGCGCATCCAGCAGGCTTCCCAATGCATCACACACCCATTTTTTAGTGAGACCAACATTTCTTGGCCAAAAAACTGTCCAGGTATATAGATATTTTGTGAGACATCATTTAAGCCCTGATCCATTGCAAAACTCTCTTGACACACTTGTGCTTGTGAAATTACTGAAGCAGCATTTACATTTGCATGTCTAAGTGTTGATGTCGATACGTGATTTTGATTGATGTGTGGGGTAGTTCTCTGTAAAAAAATTAATAAAAGGGAAATTTTCAAAAATTTTCATGCACAAAATTTTTCTTACATGATTAGGATTTACAACTTGTATTTGACGTCTCAATACATTTATCCCATTCAATTGAAAGTTCCTTGATGCACCATTTAAATTACATTGTGTAGGTTGAAATTGTCTAGAAGTTGAAGCCCCATCATTCACACGATGCACATCATGCTGTCTAGCGGATAAAATTTCATCATTGACCCTTTGGACAGCTTGGGGCGTAGATGTGGATGTCCCGCCATTCACCCTGTGGACATCATCATTCCTAGGGGTTGGTGCTCCAACTGTTACCCTCTGGATGTCAGTATATTTAGAAGATGATGCACCATCATTGACCCTCTGTACATCAATATGCCTAGAAGTTGACGCCCCACCATTCATCCTCTGGATATCCTGCAGCCTAACTTCAACTGTTCCACAAGTTATGTGGGTATTTTGCGTGCTTTCAATGTGGATCGTGGAAACGGGTTCAGGGATGTTTGGTAAAATTGGTGTTATATCCGGAGAGGGGGGAATTTCATTGCTCACAGGAATTGCTGTTGAATCGTTATTCACAGAAGAATTTACAGGAACATTTGCAGAAACGGGCTCATTATTCAGAGGGGGGGTTGCCAGGGGGTTCCCATAAACTGAATCATCGTTCTCATGGGTGTTTACAGGAAAGTTTACAGAAACTGGATCATTATTCTCAGGTGTATTCGATGGATTTGGTTCAGTGGATTCTTCTTGTCCATTTGGGTCTGTGTCTGATAAAAATACACATATACAAAAAATATGAGAAAAACAAAAACACTTTATAATACCTGGGTGACTTATAAAAAAGAATTGGTCCAGACCATTTAAATCATCTTCATGTGGGTTTCCTTCAGGTGGCCTGGAAAGAATACATAAGCTCATATACGTGTGTTTGCTACTATATTTCTTCTAATAAAAGAGCTCCGTTCTATTTCTTTTGTCATCTTTTTACCTGTCGTTCTATTGGAGGTGCCGTTCTATTGTTTTTGTGAGCGCGAAATGTGCCAAAAACATGCCGTTCTATTGGGGGTATACCGTTCTATTAGAAGAAGTACAGTAATTTCCTACCACATTTTTTTTTTTGTAAATCGATTCTCAAAAAAAATGGTATACAGCTAATTGATGAAATACCTATCTAAACCACTTATTAAAACTATCAGCAACAACTCACCCCTGATTAATTAACAATGAATTTGGGATCAAACATAGCAATAGGCTTATTACCGTGAAAAAATTCATCCTGCACAAATGAAGTGAAATCAAAATTTTCATGAGTAGATTGTAAAACTCATCAAGGTCGACCTTGGGTTCATATTATGTGTCACTTAACATTCTCTATTACAGTAAACCCACAAAAAGATCACATAGTAAGCCGCCATAATTGTAGGCCATAGTTGGTCAACACTACGGCAATTATGGTAATAAATAGGTTAATTACAGTATTAAAAGTGGGTTACTAGGTCATTTTTTTGAAAAAATAGGTTAGTAGGTCATCCTAATATAAGATCCCTTTCCAAATAACTATATAAGGAGCCCCTTTTATCAGATAAACCATTGTTCTCAGTTTACAACAGAAATAAAAATGGAAACCACAACAAGCAACGGCTACTACTCACCCACCCAACCCCCTTTTGAGTAAGTTTTTTAATTGTACTATGTTACTTACTCATACAAACTGATTGATCTCTCTTGAATAGTTCATCTCTCTCCAACATAGTTTATATACCTTATATCCTCGAATAAGTCCCTCTTGAATAACTCCTCCCTCGAAAATAATTCCCCTCCCCAGGAATAACCACCCACCCTTGAATAACTCCCCCACAAAAATAATTCCCCTCCCAAGGAATAATCACCCACCATTGAATAACTCCTCCCTCAAAAATAATTTCCCCTCCCAGGAATAACCACCCTCCCTTGAATATTTCCCCCTCAAAAAACTTTATGCAGCGAAACCGCGCCGTCCGACACAACTGAGCAACCTACCTCAACTGATTCGGTGGAGCGTCGCCACATGGCCGATTCATGCATTCAACGCGAGGAACCCAACTCAACAGATCGTTTCGAGTCACCTGCTTCCCCGGATACGACAAATGAATTCACCACGTTGGAGTCAATGATGTTAGTTTGCTTTCAAAATTCTTGCGAGCACACGCTTGTTTACCGTCAGAATTCTGTAAACTCGTAAAATGGATTTGCACCCATTTGAGTTTACTGTAGTCTTTAATTTGGAATCCCCATCACATATATGTAATTTTGGTAAACTCAAATGGGTGCAAAGCCAATTTACGAGTTTACAGAATTCTGACGGTAAACATTCATTTGCAGAGCCTATAGATAAAACTAGTGTGCTTCAAAACCCGCAAAAATAATGTTTCAAGCGCTTTTGACTACGCATAAAATCACGTTGTGGGTTGTACTCAGAAGTATATAGATATACTCACCCAAATGTACTCAATATACATGGACATCTACCGGACGGACCGGTAGCAACATTTTGAAAGGGTGTTTGTAAAAAAACACCCGAAATAATTCCTACGTTTATGTTGCAAGTTGTGTCAAATGTTCTGTAAATGACAAATGTCACACAAATCATCAATGTCTCGTAAAATGCCGTGTAAAATTATGAAGTGTCATAAATAGTGTAAAATGACCTGTAAAGTGACAAATGTCGTGCATAGTGTCAAATTCATGTAAATTGCCCTGTAAAATAGTATTTCCCATGTAAAGTGGTACAGGTCAAGTAAAATACCATGTATAAAATTACAAATGTTATGCACAGCGATAAAGCTTTATAAAATGTGCTGTAAAATGACAAATGTCATGCAAAGTGTCAAAAGATGTGAAAAATGTCCTGTATACGAATGAATAGTGTATAAAGTTACAAATTCTTGTAAAATGTCCTGTAAAAACAATGCCACGCAGGACACAGCCACCAGATTCAACAATGGATGCTGAACCAGAATATTCGCCAGCAAGCCCTTGCGGTGCAGAATATTCACCTGCCAGCCCTCTAGCAGATTACAGCTCCGACGGCGAGACGTGTAAGAGTGAAACGTCACAAAACACTGACGAGATGGGCTCTGATCCCAACTACATCGATGTTGAAGAATCCAGTCAGGCTAGCGAACGAGATGAAGATGATGTTGTTGATGACAATATGGACCATTTGAAAAAATCTATGGAAAAAAACTTCAGAAAGCTGAAAACTTCCTTCAAAAATTTTGAAATGTTGCACAAAACATTGAGTCAAAACAAAAAGGTTTCACATTTCATACTTTATATACATATTTTAAAAATATTTATAACCTTTACATTTTTATATCAAGAAAATGACATCAGCGGAATTAGCCATGGGTCACTATTTACCTCTGGATTTGAAAATTCAAATGGTGGAAAAAGGTATGATTAAAATGGCTGAATGTGTCAGCCAAACGAAAGACATAGCTATGGATGATGTCATGTCAATTGTGATGACTGGTGAAGGTTTGAAAGATATGAAGCAAATAAGGGAATACTTGGAAACTGAAGTTTGTTGATCACAACTTTACACTTGCAATAGCACTTAGCATATTCTATTTGAAATCTCAGTATGATACACTCGAAAAATGGGCGATGAATAGATTGAATGACTTAGAAGAACGCATCAAATATTTCAACAGAAACATTGCAAAAATTGTCAAAGCCGAAGTTTTTGAAAGGAGGGATGGTAAATTGCGGGAATTGAGAGCTAGATACCCTGTTTTTGAGCTAGCTAGATGTGGGAGTGATGATACACTTTGCTCTGATGGCCACACAGAAGAGTGCGTGCCCATCAAATACAGTATGTATTTGTTTTTTGTTTTGTAGTGGACATTGGTCAATTCTTCAATTTTTTTACTTCAGTTTTGGCCAAATACAAAAAACTGAGAATGGATCACAAGCGTGCTGTAGCGGCTGGAAGAATCAAATGTGATCAGTGTATTGACAGTGTGCGCGGTCAGCCTGGTAGAATGTGTGAAATTCTACTCCAATGTATGTCACACAAATAAATTTATATGAAAACATTAAATACATTAGCATACATATTTCAGTGGAAAGAAATAGGATCGATGAAGTGGACGAGCACAAATTGCTATCTGTAACCGGACATTTTGAATGCACACAATGTGCACTGGCTGAATTTGATGCGATGGATGACATCACTGGCAACGTTGGTGAGCCGGCTGATGGCAGTGTTGGGAAACTGCCTGATGGTGGCGATGGTACGCCGGCCGCTGGCAACGTTGGTGCGCCGACCGCTGGCAACGTTGATGCGCTGCACGATGGCGTCGTTGGTGCACCGATCGATGGCAACGTTGGTGCGCCGGCCGATGGCGGCGTTGGCGAGCTGTTTGGGGGGTGCAATGGTGAAGCGACAGATGGTTGCATCGATGAGCTATTCAATAGCGATATTGATGGTCCGACCAATGGTTACACAGAAGCTGAAATGGAGGAAAACTGAAATTGTGATTCTATTACGATAAAATATTTATTTGTGAACAATTTTGAATTGACTTTGGTGAACTGATTTATATTGAGTTGACTTTGGTGAACTGAATAATTTTGAAATACCATTTTTGAATACAATATTAATTTCCACGTAATTTGTCAATAAATGGATGTTTTACTCAGCTCAGTTTATTGTGCATCAAAAATAGGTCAGTAGGTAAAAAATTGAAAAAAGGGTAGCTTAATATTAGGAAGTAAGTGAAAAAGCGTGTCATTTAGGGGTGACACACACTACTGACAAATACCATCAGACCACAAATAGTCGACACAATGTCTGCGGGGGTGATTCACGTTGTTAGTTTACAAAATTAGCTTGTGGTTTACATTACGTGAATTATTATTGCATTTGGCTGTCTAAAAATTTGTGGGGTGGTCTTTTCCCATCGTAAAAAGTGGTCTTACACATATTTCTATAAACATGTTTGACTAAATATGCTTTATGCCACTTTTTGTTCAAATTATGCACAACATATTGATCAAACTTCATAAGGAGGAGGGTTATTCAAGGAGGAATGATTCAAGGGGAATTTAAATTTTTCCACTAGTTTTACACGGAGGATTCATTATTTCCTCACTCACCTTACATGGGGGAATTATTCGAGTGGGGAATTATTCAAGTGGGAACTATTCAAGTAAATATGGTAATAACCTTTTCAAATATAACTAAATACAAATGTGAACAAACGCATTAAACATCCTTCCCCGACACCAATTTCATCTGTATACTCCGGTCCACAGGTGCAAATATACTTTGTATTGTCATTTGGGTCTTCAGTGCACATTGCCGCAGGGTCCACCGTGTTGCAGGAAAATTCTGACAGGCAGCTACCTGTCGGCGGCAATTTACTCAACATTAAAGTTGTTAAAAGTACGGAACTTTTTCAAAGCATGCATAAAGTATTTTGTTTTTACTCACCCGCAAGTGCAGAAAATATGAAGTAATTTTTTTAACTTTTACTCATGAGTAAATGAGAGTAAAATACTGTACCCAGAAAGCGTACCTAAATGTGGGTATTTTTTCTCAGAAAAGCAAAAAAGTGAGTAAAATGTCCCTTTCTTTCTGGAAAACGTAGAAGGGAGGATTAGGAATGTTTACCCTGGACAACAAAAAGCTGTTCTTCATGAAAGTCAGGTGTTTCAATTCGCCACAGGTTTCAGCCATTTCAATTCGTTCTTGTTTTTTAAAATCAATTTTATGCACCCCGAGTAAATGTCTCAATTACGTTTTCAGTACTTGCGTACTTTCAAAAAGTACGCGAGTAATTGAGTATCGGTATTTTTTGGAGGACGTAAACATATTTACGCAGTACTCGATAATACGTATTTATCGAGTAAACACAAATACATTTTAACAACTCAGATACTTTTTCAAATACTCAGTACTCGAGCAGCCATACTTTTTGAGTAAAAGTAAATACGCACACCTAACCAACTGTGCTCAACATAAAGTCAAAAAAGTCTGATGAAGATTATACCTAATTTCCATAGTTGTTAAAACGTATTTACATTTACTCGATCATACATATACTCGCATAATGCATAAATACATTTACGTTTCCTCCCCAAATATTTACAGGTACTCACATACTCACATACAGAAAATGTCATTTTGCCAGACAGAAAGTAACAAACAGGACATTTTCCTAAAAAATACTCATCAGGAGAGAAAAACACATATTTGATGTATTTCCGACTAAAAGTTGAAAAAACACCAATTTTAACGTTATTTTTATGAGAAAAATACTCACTCTTACGTTTTCTGTGAGAAAAATACCCATTCTTACGTTTGCCCTGGAAAAATACTCAATTTTACGTTTTCTCTGGAGAAAAGTATTTTACTCACTTTTACGCAGTGAAAAAGTAAAAAATAAATTTTTTTACGTTTTCTGTACTCAGGTAAAAATAAAAATACTTTACGTTTATGTTTACTATGAAAAAAGTTCAGTACTTTTAACAACACTGCTAATTTCCCAGTATAACTATTCGAGAATATACGGATTCATGATGGAATGGCGCCATGGCGCTGGCGCCATTCCCTCTTTATTCGCTAATTCACTTCTCAGTTATAAATTCACTAAATATACATGGTTGAGCTGAAAAGTCCCTGGACAGTGCTCGCCATTCGCGCTGGGGGTAAGCTACGGTCATAAAATTTTGACAGGTTAAGGTATCAGGTGTTTTGAGTTTTCACCTAAAATTTTACCCCTCTAGCTCCTCCCACTGCGGAACTGTGGGGTTACAATTTCGGTCATTTTGTACTGATGTACACATGGTGCTCCAGCTCAATGCTGCTTTAAGTTGTGATCATGAAACTTTGGCTAGTGTAAGCCAGTGTGTTGGCAATGTTCTGATAGTATTCAACACTTTCATCAACATCATTGCTATTAAGGTAAAATTAATATGCAGATCAGGGTGATGCGCTAGAAACGTGGGAACTGTGATGGATGTTTTTGGTGATCATCTGAGATAATGTTGTATTGCAGTGATTTTAATGTTGTTTTGAAATGTGCTGTAAATAAATTATATGAATTAAATTTCATTTGTGTTTCATTACTAATATGTAGTGGACACATTACCTGTGTTCAACAGCAGTGAGTAGACCCCAGCAAGGGGGGCTATTTTGAGAAGGAGAGGCAGAATGATGAATTTGGTAGTGAGAGTAGTGACAGTAATGACAATATGGACTAAACTTCCGATATCATAGCTAATGTTGGTTGGGGCTGGCACATTGCCTACACTGGTGACTTACACTAGCCAAAGTTTCATGATCACAACTTAAAGCAGCGTTGAGCTAGAGCACCATTTGTACATCAGTACAAAATGACCAAAATCGTAACCCCCACAGTTCCGCAGTGGGAAGAGCTAGAGGGGTAAAATTTTGGGTGAAAACTCAAAACACGTGATACCTTAACCTGTCAAAATTTTATGACCGTAGCTTACCCCTAGAGCGAATGGCGACCACTGTCCAGGGACTTTTCAGCCCGACCATGTGCATTCCTTTCAACATTTAAATCACACTCTGGTAAATACCTGGACCGGTGCAGGTGATGCTGCAATAAACTCCGCATACACCCGGACCACAATCCAGAGTGTGTCCACTCCTGCTGACCAACGCTGTCGCAGTGCAGCCCGTAGTGTAAGCTGAAATTGTGTGAAACCATTATTTTTTTTTTACATTATCAGTGACTATTGAAAATACCGTATTTAAAGATATTTGAAAATACCGTTGAAAATACCGTAAATTTGAATTATCCAGCTATTTACACCCCGACAAAAAATAAAATTTTTCAAAAGTTAATAATTGGCGTGTATGGGTTGTTTGCATGTTAATTAGGTGAATTATCACCAAATTAACATGCACAACATTTTTGCAAGACGGTTACATGCGCTGATGCATTTTCTTTGGGGGAGTGTATAATTTTGTTTGGATTTGTCTGAATTTTGGCATGGGTGTACTCCTTTGCTTAGTGAGTTCACATGCAAAATTTCAGCTCAGGGCGATATTTCATATTTTATTATCTCAGTGAATCATATTTTATTTACACTTTAATTTTCATCGATCACTGTATTTTTGTATAGTGATAGAAATCCTGCCGGGGGCCCGGTCCCCGGCAATGTCGAAATGGCCCCGACCAGGGTCAAACGTCCCTGGTGAGAAATTTTTTTTTCAGTAAACAAAGAATTTTGGTCCCCGACCAGGAATGTTCATCCCTGGCAGGGGACTAAAAATTTGTCCCCTGCCGGGGACGAACGTCCCCGGTCGGGGACAAAAATTCTTTGTTTACTGAAAAAAAATTTTTTCTCACCGGGGACATTTGACCCCGGTCAGGGCCATTTGACATTGCCGGGGACTGGGCCCTGGCGGGATTTCAATCACTATACAAAAATACAGTGATTAATGAAAATTAAAGTGTAAAAAAATAGGATTCACTAATCGCCCTGAGCTGAAATTTGCCATGCAAACTCACTAAGCGAAGGAGTACACACATGCCAAATTTGAGCGAAATTGAAATAAATTTACACACACCCCAAAAAATATGCATGGGTGTGTGTAACCGCGTTGCAGAAATTTTGTGCATGCAAATTTGGTGTTAATTAACCTAATTTACATGCAATCAACCCATACACACCAATTACTGACTTTTGACAATTTTAATTTTTTGCCGGGGACCAGTCCCCGGCCATGGCCTGTGTAAATAGCCGAATTATCCCCCCCTTTAATTAACGACCAACCCCCAGCCTCGAAATACCCCCGGGTATGAACGAGCTGAGCAAAAGGTAAACCCACCTCGAATTTGCTGCTGCGAAATGATAAACTCCCTGGGGGTACTTCGAAGAAATACGGTAATTTATTTGAGTGATACTTTTAGAAAATGCATTTAGTAATTTTTTAGAAGTAGGTATCCATTGAGTTGAAAAATTTAGACACAAATTCCCCTTTATAATTTTTTTCTCAGACATCTTTGAGGGGTATACTATTCGAAGGGGGATATTTCAGGGGGCGGGGGTATTATTTCGTCAAAATTTTCAAGCATGTTTCTATCAACTCATTTCATGAAATATGCTTAATAAATACAATAACATGTCATTTTTGTTTAAATTAGACACAGCAAATTGATAAAACCGCTGCAGGGGGAATTATTCAACGGGGTGATTATTTCCTCACTCGTCTCACAGGGGGGGGGGTTGTTCGAGGGGGTGGGAATTTTTCAATGGGGGGAGTACTATTCAAGCAAATGCAATAACAACCTGATGCCACCGAATAGCCATTATGTTGGCACATCCAGTTGGCAGCGAGATGTGGCTCACATGGTGGGCCAATGGGGGGTTTGTCGCACCACGTCAACGCCCTGTATTTTTGTAGCGAAAATTACTAGAGAAATGAATTACATGGGGCCAGTTCCGCAAAATGAGATATGAGACGTGAAATGGCAAAGGCGAAGTAAAAGCGCCAGGGGAAGTGAAACGGCAAGTGAATTGGCAAGTGAAATGGCAAAAACGAAGAGAAATTACTTTTTATTTTTTTTACTTCGCTTTTGCCAATTCACTTGCCGTTTCACGTCGCCTCTGCGCTTTTACTTTGCGTTTGCCATTTCACTTCTCACTTATCATTTTGCGGAACTGAACGATTTTGCTTCCCGCTCAGGCCAATTGAAGCTTATTTTGGCGCTTGGCGCTAGTGGTATCGAAGACGCCATTAATGCTGGCGCTGGCGCCAGAGTTGTTGAAACACTGGTATTTTTGGAAAACGTAAACGTAAACATGAATACTTTTGCCAAACTTAAAGTATAAAAACTAAAACGTAAGGTATTTTTAAAGTACCAAGGAAAGCGTAGAAATTGAAACATAAATGTAAACATAAGGATAAATACCGAAATACGTAGGTATTTTGAGTAAACGTAAATACATTTTTGCAACACTGCTTTGCGCCAAAGTCTAGTCCATTTTAAATACTTTCACAAGTCAACGAGTACGAAATAACGTGGTTTCAGAAAATACTTCATTACCTTCCAATAATGGTTGGATTTTGTATGACATATGGGTCAGGTGGATTGCCAAACACAATTGCAACTGTGAAAAAAGGAACATTTAGATGTTTCAAATGAACTGTAAATATTGCCATCAATAAGTTACCTTCTGGTCGATATGTTACCAAAATGAATGCCAAAACCAAGAACCTGTTCTTTTTCTCAATTTTCTGGTATGGAATCATAGTTTACTAATTTACAAAAACGTAAAACGTAAACCATACGCCCACGGTTTGGTAAATTCTGCGTGTGGATACTCTGCGGACCGCACACTATGCATTTTTCTGAAGGAAACACTCTATCATGACGTCATCATCAATAAAAACGGCAAAAAAAGAAAAGTTTTTTCGGTAAAACACATTCATTGTTTGTACGTGACTCCGCCTTTTTATTTTTAAATAATTTTCTATTTTGTGAAAGTGCATACATAAGTATCATGTGCGCACGTTATCGACCAAGACATAATTAATTTTGGGTGCATACATTGCAGTCCACCGAGTATATGTGAATGGATTTTAAAGGATATTTATTCTTACTAAATATCTCATGGAAGTAGTCCTGGCTGGCAATGGCCAAAATACAATTCACATATACCTTGTGGACAGCAAATTATTTATGCACCTAAAGTATGTGCCTAAAATTACTTATGTTTCAGAGGATAACACATGAGCACATACTTGGCATATTACCTCCAATGTAATGTGCCATTGACTTGAATGAATAACTTTTGTCCTTTTGGAATGTAACAAAATAAAAAAAGGCGTACCTCTTATTGAAGGTATACCTCTAATGTAAGGCACAGCTGGCTGTGTGCCAAAATGCTGAAATCATAAAACCAGTGGCAACACATGATCGACAACAATGAAAATAGTGCCAATAAGCCGGAATTAGAGCTCAGCGTGGATCGACGTGAAATGACGACGTGAAATGACGTCGTGAAATTAATTACACGAGTGTGGATCATGCTACGGGTCTACAATTTTCTAAGGATAATATATGAATCAATACCTTAATCGTGTCCAATACTGAGTGTTATCAGCCACAACTAGAGCAAATTGAAAAATTCAATTTTTATCATTTCACGTCGTCATCATTTCACGTCACAGTGTCAGGGAACAACTTGACATTTCACGTCAGACTATTGCTTGCAATAGTCTGACGTGAAATGAAAGTTAGTTCCCTGACGTAAAATGATGACATGAAATGATAAAAATTGAATTTTTCAATTCGCTCTGGTTGTGGCTGATAACACTCAGTATTGGACACGATTAAGGTATTGATTCATATATTATCCTTAGAAAATTGTAGACCCGTAGCATGATCCACACTCGTGTAATTAATTTCACGACGTCATTTCACGTCATCATTTCACGTCAAATCGACGCTGAGCTCTAATTCCCGCTATAGGGCACCGAGACAACTCTGTGTCAACTTGTATTTCACCATTTTGTTACTTTTCAGTTTGATAAAACAATATGCATTTTGTTCACTGTTGGCTCAATGTTTGCAAAATCAGGTGACGAAAAATGAAGAAAACAATTGAAGGTATATGATCAATTGGATTGTAGGTAATACAGTATTTACACACTTTCAAAAAAAGGAAAATATTTTTAAAAAAGGCGGAGTTAACTACAACCAACACACGTTTCCCCTTAAATAATTTTTTTCTTTTTGTGGGACACTTTTTGTTTTAATAATGATGACATCATATTTACAAGTATTGGAGTGTTTCCTTCGGAAAAATGCATACCACACGATCCGCGGAGTTATGCAAATCAATTTACATAACCATTTGCATTCCGTGTGCAGGGCACTTACACTAAACGGATTTGGTTAAAAGATAGACTACTGTACTCATGTGAAGCAAAAAATTGACAAAAATCGTCCAGATGTCAAAGAAACTGCATGTTGTTTAAGTTAAGGATACGGTATCCATGCAAAGTCTCATGAATAATGTGATGGAGTTAATTGTGTCCTGGATGCCTTCCTGGCGGCAGAGTTGTTAAAATTACTGAACTTTTCAAAGTAAACATAAACGTTAAGTATTTTATTTTTACTCACCCCAGATTAGAGAAAACGAAAAGTAATTTTTTTTACTTTTACGCTGCGTAAATGGTGAGTAAACTTAAATACCAGTATTTTACTCAGGTAAAATGTAACTGTAAAATTTTTTCTTGACTTTGTACCCAGGAAGATGTAAAAATGAGTAAAAGTGAAAACGAGAGTCATCGCTTTCCCTACCCATCTCAACTTCTATCATTTCCACTGCCATTTTTGCAGCTGTTTTGATTTGTTTTAGCGGTTTTTGCTTTTTTACACCCCAAATTTTTTCTCAATTACGTTTTCTGTACTCGCGTACTTTCAAAAAGTACGCGAGTAAGTGAGTGCCGGTACTTTTTGCGAGAGAAGACGAACACATATTGGCGCATTACTCGAGTATACGGATTTATCGAGTAAACGTAAATACGTTTTACCAACTATGCCTGGCGGCTTCATAGAGCATCGTCACAGATGCAGGTTTATTTTGAACTTAAACAATAAGAAATACGGTAGTACTAAAAATAGCTGAACATAGGCAGTTAGACACATGAACTAGTGATTTTGGAGGTCGGGGATGGGGGGGTGGGGGTCGCATTAAATTTACTCACACAACATGCCCAAACGGTTGGAGGGGTCGCTTTATTTGGAAAAATCGGGTGGGCGCGCCAGCGCCATCCCTCGCTGCCGAGGGAGGGTGCAAGCGACCCACCCATAATATGGTCAGACACACCAAAATGCGGAAATCGCAAATTTAAAATCGCAATAACTTCGGAACGCAATGCGCTAGTGCAGAACCGACTGCACCATTAAAAAGCCCGTGTCGAAAAGTACCACCATGCAAATTTTCAGATCCAACGGTTGAGTTCGGAGGAAGTTATTACGCATTTTCTTTTTCAAGTAGTGTTCTTGTTGTTGTTGTTGTTGTTCTTGTTCTCCCGAAAATCTTCAAACTGCAATAACTTCCTTGAAACACGACCGATTTTCATGGTTGATGGCTCATTTGAAAAAGAATATGATGCCATTTCTTATTTTCGGCATTTTTTTTCACAGGCTCCGCCCACTTTGGTACGGTATCCGTTTGAAATTTTCAAACCTCAATAAATTTAAAATTTGAATACAAATGGGGCAATAAAAAAAATTTGTTGATGTGTGCCATGACTAGAGCTTTAAAATGAGCCAATTTTTGGCAATTTTGGTACAGATTTACAAAAGTTATTCAAGTTTGCTTATTTTGTGTAAAATGCGCAAACATGCCTGAACTACTGCTTCATGTGATACTGAGCATGTGACCTTGCATGCTGATTACTATCAGGTCATAAATGTCTAGTGGTTGATGTCAAGTCAAATGTCAAGTTATAAATGTCAAGTCAAATGCCAAGTGATAAATGTCAAGTGATAGATGTCTAGTGATAAAATATTAAGTGATAAAATATCAAGTCAAATATCAAGTGATAAATGTCAAGTCGTAGATTTCAAGTGAAATGTCAAGTGATAATTGTCAAGTGATAAATTTCAAGTGAAATGTCAATTGATAAATGTCAAGTGATAGATAGTTATAAAATATCAAGTGATAAAGTATCAAGTCAAATTTCAAGTGATAACTTTCAAGTCAAATGTCAACTGATAAATTTCAATTGAAATGTCAAGTTTAATGTCAAGTGATAAATGTCATGTCAAATGTCAAGTCAAATGTTAAGTGATAAATTTCAAGTGAAATGTCATGTCAAATGTCAAGTGACACATTTCAAGTCAAATGTCAAGTGACAAATTTCAAGTGAAATGTCAAGTTTAATGTCAACTCATAAATGTCAAGTCAAATATCAAGTCATATGTCAAGTCAAATTTCAAGTGATAAATGTCAAGTAAAATTTCAAGTGAGAAATGTCAAGTCAAATGTAAAGTTTAATGTCAAGTGATCAAATATCAAGTCAAATGTCAAGTTATAAATGTCAAGTCTAAAGTCAAGTCAAGTCAAATGTCAAGTGATAAATGTCAAGGTGAATATACAGTGATAACTTTCAATTGAAATGTCAAGTCAAATGGCAAGTGATAAATTTCAAGTGAAATGTCAAGTAATAAATTTCAAGTGAAATGTAAAGTCAAATGTCAAGTTAAATGTCAAGCTTAATGTCAAGTGATAAATGTCATGTCAAATGTCAAGTTTAACGTCAAGTGATAAACTTCAAGTGAAATGTCAAGTTTAATGTCAAGTGATAAATGTCATGTCAAATGTCAAGTAATATGTCAAGTAACAATTTTCAGGTGATACCTGTCAAGTTGTTTATGTCAAGTGAAAACTATCAGGTGAAAAAATGGCAAGCAGTTCATGTCAAGTCATAAATATCAAGTGATGCCATTCAGTCATAAATGTCAAGTGGTTTATGTCAAGTTATTGTCAAGTGGGTAATTTCAAGTCATAAATGTCAAGTGATAACTTTCAGGTTCTAAATGTCAGGTTGAAAATCTTTTGAATCTTAGTATTTGGCTTCTTGACTATAGATTGTATTGCTCACTGCCACATTTGGCATTTGCTTGATTTGCAATAACTTATAAACTTTTGGGCCTGTGGCCCTCAAAAAGAAGTATATCTGATAAAAAATGGCTAAAGCCAACAAAAAGTGGACACTGCACCTAGCCATGTGTATGCTTTTGAATGCACAAAAGTAATATATCATATACCATGCCATTTTCTGATTGAGCTATCAAAAGATGTATATCAAGGGAAATGTACACAAATGCTAATAATATAGGCTATCAACACAGCAAACTGCATCACAAGAAACAATTTCACCAAACTTTTGCATGGCAGCGTGAGCTTTTTGTATCTTTAATGTTTGCAGCACTTTGACACAGCTCACGCTGCCATGCAAAAGTTTGATGAAATTGTTTCTTGTGATGCAGTTTGCTGTGTTGATAGCCTATATTATTAGCATTTGTGTACATTTCCCTTGATATACATCTTTTGATAGCTCAATCAGAAAATGGCATGGTATATGATATATTACTTTTGTGCATTCAAAAGCATACACATGGCTAGGTGCAGTGTCCACTTTTTGTTGGCTTTAGCCATTTTTTATCAGATTATTAATTTGTTTGATTAAAAATAAATTTCAAATTCAAATGACTCTCTGTTAGTACGTTTATTGACACGAATCCATTACTTTTTTCATTCATGTTTACGTACATTCAGACAGGCTTATTTAATGTCACGCATAATCAACAATATGTGAAATTTCCGGGCAATTTTCGCTACTTTTCTTGTCTCTTTTTCTTCCGCTTTCTGAGGTTTAACGTTAAAAATGTTGTGGTTTCTAAAAAAAACTTTCTTGTTATTTACTCGAAAAATTCCCGCGGTGAATTATATTTTCGGCAGACATTTTTGAGTGAGGCTATTCAAGGGGGGAATTATTAGAGCGGGGGAATTATTCAATTAATAACTGTAATAAAAGTGTGCTATCAATTTACAGGCCGCAGTTGACTACCGCTACAATGTCCATATATATATATACTAGCAGGATTCTCTACGACCTTCGGTCGGGTTTTGTGGTTCTCTACAATTAATACCATTGGAGGAAATATGATACTTTAGTTAAGTTTGCCCACATGCTAGGCATGTGTTTTGAAATGCGGTATGTAATGTACCAACAATAACAAGACCAATACCAAAGATGCAATCAAATCAAATCAAATAAAGTTTACTCGGCTCGGACCTCTAGAGTCTAATGCAAGTAAATAAAACAACACACATTGAACATCCATCGATTACTTCTACTTTGCGGCCTTACACAGGTGAGTTTTGACATAGCGCATAAACATATGGGAACGTTGGAGAAAAACGATACAAACTGCAGGAATATTAAGAAGATTTCTAAAGTAAGTGAAAAGAAATAAAGTGAACGCGGCAGACAACATTGCCAGTAACACCGATATAAACACTCTAATACCCCACGACCCAGTTTTGAACTGCTCGTAAAAGCGATGAGCAACATGGCGATTGCGTGTTTCACATTGAGGTAAACTAAAAGAAAAAATAAAAAGACACATTCACAAAAGATGAATCATTCGATCCACTTTCCAATACGTTGTTAATATTTTTGACCTTTTTGAGAGATACTTGTCCAAGAAAAATGAAAATTTCCTTTGTCCAGCAGTGTATTTTCAGGATTGTTTTCCTTGTTTTGTTCTATGTTGAATTGAATTGAGTCTATCCAAAATTTTTGCCATGAGAAATGTGATTTCCGCATTTTCCAGACTTTATACACACTCATTAACCATCATTTACACGAGATCACCTAATTACACCCGTCGTTGTCCGTTCCAATCATATAATACCATCATTGAACACATTAGTGAGTTGTGTCGCAAAACTCGTATCCTCCTTAAACTATCTACAAAATATTGCTACATCTTTGTACATTTCCTTTGGTGGCTGAGACCTGTTGGTCTATCCTCACAAGTTAGGCATCCCGCTCGCGAACGATAAACCGTCACAGCGTTCAGCCCTCCCGGCGAGGACACCAGACAGTATCTCCAAGTATTCCGATGCTTGGATACGCATTTTGTGGCACACTGCGGCATCAAACACTTTACTAGGGATTTGTCTCTCATTAATATGGGGATTTTGTCGTGATATTACAGCCGCCGCTGCCTCGGGTGTGTAGAGCACCTCTCCACACCGTCGGCTGCAGCAGTCTTCACTAAGCGACCTCACCCAAGCGTTACGCCAGAGTGTCACCGTTGGATGTTGGCACTGTCCCAAATAATGGGTCAGTGTCATCCAAAATGACCACCCTAGTTCTTCGCATAATGGACAGTTAATCCATTGCCTAGTGTTGTTGTGCCTAAAGCGTAATTGTTGTATTTTTGGAAGCCACCCGTGTCTCCCTGCAAACCATGTGTGTTCATTTGTTTGTAGTGTTTCTGGTATAAGCGGAGTTATCTCGTCTAAAACTTGGTTTTCTTTTTGCACACTTCGTAGTCCCGATGTCCTAGATTTCAGACCGACTTCCCACCCATAGTGTTTGCATGCTGTTAGTATTTCTCTTTTTTGACAATTGTGTGAGTTTTCCAATCCTACCTCTTTCTTTGCTCCAATTGCACGTCCTCGCGGTGAGTTTTTCCGCATCGTCCCCGCGTTCCCCCTTTGACTTTGAACTCCCCATATTGTTGCAGCTAATTTTGTTGTCCCCGAAGCTTTGTTCGAATCCAGATAATCATTATATCTAATCACGTTGTACTTGTACCAGCATTCCATCGTTCTGATATCCCAATCCATTCCTAACAGTTTGTTTGAAATATTTCTCCCTACCCCGCCCAATTGTCTGTACAGCCCTAATTGTAGGGCTGTCATTTGCTTAAGCGCCGTTTTTGATATTCCCGTTATCTCACTGCTGTACATAACTGTACTTGCTACATACGCCCCCCAGAGCATGTTCAACGCCCAGATTTGCCGTCTGCTGTGTTTAGCCACTTCCTTAGCTAGGAACCTACCCTTTGTGAGCTTGTCCAAGTAGCCGGATTTTTGTGCTTGAAAAGGATCTCGTCCACTCCCCAATTTTGTCCCCAAATACTTTGTTTCATCACACTCTTTGATAACTTGTTGGTTCCCATCTTGACCCACCCCCAATTTCCAGTCCCTGAGTGGGTCCGCTTTTCTTCTGAAATGCATTACCATGCTTTTCTGTTCGCTGATCCCGACTCCCCATTCGTAACTCCAGTCCGTGAATGTGTCCATTACGCACTGCAGATCGTGATCGGTGTTTGCCATGAGTACAACGTCGTCCACAAAGAAGCCCGCCGGTATTTTTCTCCCCCCTAGTTTTGCTCCTATCCCCAGCCGCTCCAGTTTGGTTCGCAAGTCTGCCATGTACAGGACATATAATGTTGGACTTAGACAGCACCCCTGGCGCACCCCTAGTGGATAGTCTAGGTTTTCTGTGCTGACATCGTTGTATTGTAGGTAGCATTGCTGACCAGTGTATGTCCCTTTTATGGCCGCTGTTAGTTTTTCGCCGTACCCGTAGTCCCTCAATTTGATCCACAGGCGATCTCTGTTCACTCTGTCAAAGGCTTTAACTGCATCCACAAAACAGGCTGACAGTTTGTTTCTCTCGGCTAGGCATCCCTGTAGTATCACGTGATTGTTCGTTGTTCTTCTATTTGCTCTAAAGCCCGCCTGCATATCGCCGAAGGCATTGCTTATTTCAAATGCATTCATAAGTCGCCTATTCAAGATTGAGCAATATAGCTTGAGTATGTTGCATTGAATTCCTACTGTTCGATAGTTGTTGACGTCTGATTTCGAACCCTTTTTGTGTAGCAAGACAAGTTTGCAGGTTTTTGCTTTGTTTGGTATATCTTCCCGGCCGTTGAACCACCGGTTCATTTGCTTGGTTAGAGCTGTCAGCAAATGTTTCCCAGGCATTCTGATCATCTCATGAGAAATCCCCGTCGTACCTGCAGACTTTCCCAGCTTCAGTTTTCTGCATGCCTCTAATGTCTCTGCCTGTGATATTTCCCTCTCCATCTGTTCAGATAGATCTTTATCTATCACACCTTTCATACCGTGATCTGTCTCAAAGCACATTTTTTCTTTGTTCGGTGCCTGGATTCGCTGCCAGAATTCCACTAACACTTGTTTCAATTCGTCGTCATCCTTGCACACCCTTGACCCATTTTTTAGCATTGGGTATTTGACATCTGAGTCTCGGAGTTTTGCTGCCAACTTAAACAGATTTGTATTTTCAATTCCATATTTCAACTCAGTCTCTAGAACCATGTCTTTCTTTTCTTCTCTTGCAGCTCTTTCAATCTCTCTGATACTCCGCAGTCCGGCTCTCCGTTCGTTTCTGTACTCTGTTAGCCCTAATCGCCCCTCATGCAGCGCTCTGCGTTTCCTGGTCAGAATCCGTTTTGTTTCTCTTATCTTTTTGATGTGCTTTGATTCCTTCTTTGGCCCCTGCCCGACACCGAACCACTGCTCCGCCCATTGCTGTAAGAAATCAAGCAGGGCAGAGTAGCTGTCCGGTGCCCTTGTGACTTCCAGGATTTTTTCGATCTCCAATAGGAACTTTGTTGATTTATCTTTCCCTCTTACTGACCACCTCGTTTGTTGCTTCTGTGACTCCCTTAATTCCCCCCCATTTGATTCTATTTTGATATCTATTTCCAATGCACTGTGATCCGATATCAGTGGGCTTTTCCCATGTCCAAGATTTTTCATATCCGCAGTAACTGTCATGGCCTGATTATCGATTGTGCAGTAGTCAATCCGTGTTTTGGTCCTTCCTGACTCAAATGTCCACCATTGCCCGTTGACGTCATCTAAAACTGCCATGTCGCAAGCGTCCAACCATCCTGTAACTAACCTCCCCGTGCTGTTAACAGTCTCACTGCACCTACCTTGTCCTAATAATGCCGGTCCTAACGATGCGTTGAAGTCCCCAACCACAATGGTATCCCTACCCGAGCCTCGGTTGCCTCGTATCTGCTCTGATATTGCATCCAAGATCTTGGCATTTGAATCTTTTTGATGTTTGTCTCTTTGGATCCTTCCCTGATCTAGTAAATACAGCGCTACAATATCCACCTTCCCTGCCAGTGTCGATATTGTCATGGAGACTGTATTACTCTCTAAACCCCCCTCAGTAATGGATCCCTGCATATATGCCGAGATTGATCTCTTTATATATACGAGGAAGCCCCCATTGTTGTGTTCAGGCTTAGGTATTAGTGTCAGATCATACCCAGGCACCTCTGTAGTTTCAAGTCCTGTTCTCACATTTGCTTCACCCAGAATGACAACGTCAAAGCGTTCACTTCTCAGCATTTCTTGTATTTGTTCATGCTTATTTCTTGCTGATTGCACGTTTTGGTATATCAACTTTAATTGATTACCCCATGTCACCCCCTTTTTAGTTTTTGTTTGTTGTTCTTTGTTTACTTTACCTAACTTCACTTCCGGTTTTTCTTTCTTTAGGATACCCGTAATCCTGCCTATTGTTTGTTGTTTTTTGGTTCTCGGACCACGAGCAACGGTGTCCTCATTTGCATGTGTTCCTACCCCGACTGTTACATGTGATATTGATTGGTGTGACTCATCAAGGTTTTTCTTGGGTCTACCACGTCGTGTGTAAAGTGCCCTTTTCCATTTTACCCATATTATTGAGAGACATACCCCTATCCGTTCCACAATATCACAAACGCCAGATGAGAAACGCCGCCGTATTTTTGCCAACCGCCTAATCCACGCCGCAGACGCCTCTGCACACCGCCCGATAGACACTCTGCACAGTAAAATTACGTGGTAATTTCCCCGTAACAGATATCCTATCTCACGCCCCTCATATACCGCCCCCATTGTATTTGACGATTTCGATAGATGCATATGTAAAATCCATATTCCCCCTATTGCAAGCAGTCCTAACAACATACCAGTGCTGCTGACGCGACGAGCTAGCGCCGAGAGTCGCCGTATGGGCGGCCGCGCGCTCCGCCCACGCCTCGATATCGGGAAAATTCTCCGCGTCCGTACGCACCTCGACCCTGCTGGTATCCGCCGCCGTAACTGCAAAAAGCTTTGTGGTTTCTCGAAGGCACTCATGCAAATCCCCCACAGTGAAGTAAATGCCATTGGTCTCCTGCCCTTTTGCCACAAAAGGGCAAGGGCGGGAAGCCAGTGGCACATACTGACATCTAATGAAAGTCCACCATTCTTTCTTCCCCGCACTAATGAGAACAGCCCTACAGTCACTATGGTCAGATTGCAATATTGACATAAAACCCGTAATCCCTCCCATATTGTGTACTTACCGGTCTCGGTAGTTTCGCGTTCCGCCACCGGCCACTTCCGAATGTTGGGTTTCTGACCTGCCACTACGCCGGCTGCCGTTTCTATCGGAGCCACGATCAGCCCCTTCGCGCCGAGAACTCCGATCCTTGCCAGAAGTTTAGCGATCTTTCGATTTCCGTGAATGACTTCGTTCTCGCTCGGCATGCGGCCGCTTAGAGCTTTTCCGGCTGCTGCGTTCTCGTGGTACCTGAGTTGCGGGCTAGGTTTTGTCATTGTCCTACTCCTACCTATTTCGCACCCATCACCAAAGTTGCACCAAAAGTGAGATGTGTTATGAAAGAAGCAATGAGTGGAATAGGTACTTGTAACGCCAATGCGCTCTCTTTTTACTCTATTATCTACCCACCAGTTGAGACTCGGTTTCCCTTTGTTCCAGATTGCCAGCACTATTTCCCGGGTCATCAACCTTGCGATGTAGCCATTTCCGTACGGGCTCAGGTGGAGGCCATCGGTGTTCAGCATGCCGAAGTATTGTTCCTCCACGCACTGCACCGGCGGTCGCTGCTGGTGCATCGCGGGCTCCGCCAGGTCCCCGGTCCTGTCCATCATATATGCGAAGTTGGTCTTCATGTACCTCAGCGGTGCCACGATGCTTACGCCGCGGATACGTTCGCAGGTGATTTTCAGGGCATCTTCGATCAGGATCCCTATCTCCATGATGGATCGGTGCGCATCCTTGTCCATAGCCAGCTTCGGTTGCGCCGGATAAAGCGGCTGCGTGAAGCACCCCACTATCGGGATGTGCGCGGCGTTCTTCTCGTCCAGCCAGTAGCGCAGCCATGCCAGCGACGTGTAGATGTTGGCCACGAACTCCTCAATCCAGTGTGTTCTCTGGTCGCGCACTACCAAAAACACTGTGTCGTAGTAGTCCAATACGCACTTTATCGCCACCACGTTGACCATGTCCCACTGCATTACATCCCAGGATCCCATTATGATGTTCAATCTGCAGCCTCTGTACATCGACGCGCATTGGGAGACCCTGACCAAATCTGGGCGCCGCTCCGCCTCTGTGTGTTGCACTGTCTTCTGTAGTCTCTGCTGCAATTGGCCCCTGAAATTGTCACACGCGGTACTGTCCCCACTCAGCCACACTGATAGCGGGCAGTGGCTGTAGGGCACGCCGTACATGTGATACTTGAAAGTCATTTGCGGGTCCCGTCCGGTATCTATTTCATCCCGGCTGAACCTTGAGTCAAACGGACAATAAACTGCCGTTTTCTCGGTCCAGCTGGGACGATACCAGTCCTTTTTGAAGTTCAGGTTGTCCTTGCTCAGTTGCTCTTGCCAATCGCCCTCGTTGTACTTGAGCGTTCTCATGAAATCCTTAACCATCATCGGGTTTTCTCCGGGCACCTCGACCAGCACGCCCCATTCAGCATTTCCTCCCCTACTGTCATTCCAGAGTTGATATTTGGCTCTCTGTAGTGCTGTAGGTGCGTAACTTGCCACCGCCGTAGCCACCCTGCTTCCGCTCTTGCGCATGGCGTGACCTATCCACTCTTTTAGCCTACTGTTTTCTCCGATTTTGAACCACTCCCTCACCTTGTTCTTCTCCTCCTCCTCAGTCTCCGACTCCGAGCTGGACTCCGACTCGCTCTCTTTCCCTGACGATTTAGCCGCCGCACTCTTCGACTTGCTGCGCCGTTCTTTCTTCATCCTCGTCGTTGCCGATTGCGCGGGTTTTTGTTCTGCGTGATAATCACCTACAGTTTTCATGTACGAAGTATCCTTATAGTATACCTCTCCTTGAAAAGTCAGTGACTTAATTTCCCCATCTTCGAGTTGATCTCTTCCCCCCCCAAATTTTAACTCGTTTTGCATAATTGCCGATATCAGTTTCTTTTTCAACCTACCAGCTTGCATTAGCTCCGCCCTTGCCCTGTGCTTGTCAGTCGCGCCTATTTCCCACATTTTCTCCACCTGCTCCAACTCCTTGAATTCAGACTCGTAGGCTTCAAGCTCGCCATCCACCAGCACCTGCACCGAATCCGCTGTGTCCCTGACTGTCTGTAGCGCTTCCCCGTAGGCGTTCAAGCACCTTTTGTCCTTTGGCAGGGTCATGCCGTCCCACACCGCCTTGTTGAACCCATTTCCCAGCATCCCATGGTGCAGGCATGTGTTGACAATCTGGCGCGTGCCGGTGAGCATCAGGTAGGCGCAGAATCTCTTGTTTTTGCCGTAGACCGCCGACAGCACGGCAATCAGACTCTCTGTTAGTTTGCTGTTCCGCATTGCATCGGCGTCTGTGTTGGCGTAGTCGTACCATATCTGCATGTTGTCGCACGTCTCTTTGTCGGCCGTGAAGTCCCTCCAAAACTGCGTCCTTGTATCAAACCAGATCGCTTTCGCAGCCGGGGACGCGTCTGGGCTCAACGGCTTCCAGTCCTTGTTCATCTGCACCGCCTTTTCCCTCATTTCTTTATCGTTCAGCACCCTGCCTTTTTGCCACAAAAGGGCAAAGGCGGGGCACTTCCAGATAGTGCCGTCCGAGGGAAATTCCATAGCCGCGAACATTGAAAATGGGTCGCTGCTATCCCCAGTAGAAATCATGAACAGCGTCGCCTTGTCGACCTCTTGTTGCCAGCCACGCTGCGCCATCATGGTCTGGATATTTGTGAGCGCGTCTGCATGCCTGGACAGCGTAGCCTTCATTGTAGCCGTTTCCGCGCGTGCAGTCCGGGCATCCTGTTGGGCCACCTTGACTTTGCTGTCACATTCCACGCGCATCGCATTGATTCTGCACGTTAGGTTTACTTCTTCCGCCGCCCCGATTTTCGCCGTTAGCGTCTCGAAGATTTGCATTGTTCCCACCGCTTTGCACAGCGCTTCCGTGCAGCGCGCTGGGTCCGCCTGTGTGGGTTCAGCATTGTTATTAGTGTCTGATGGGTATAATGTATAATTATGGCGGGATGTCACTTTGCACAGTCTTATAACAATCGCCCTCCCGATTATAATAATCGCCCCCCCGATTCTTATCCCAATTGACACTGTTATCCTCCCCCCATGCTTGCAAAACTGTGTTGAACTCCCTTCACTTACCGCTTCACCTTTGTGCATTTCCTCCTGCAGCGTCAAAACCTCGTTCCTCGACTGAACCAGAGTGTTGCGCCGCTGCTCCATCCAAAGTTGCAACTTTGCCGCTCTCTCATCTTGAGTAAGCGCCTCCATCTCGCGCGCCACCACACTCATGTCCGCCGGAATCGTCATTTGGTCTGACATGTCGCTGGTGCGGTTTGACGCCATTGTTCTTGCCCGTTTCGCCTTTTGTACCGCAGCCTGCATGTTTGTGAGATTAAGTTCATATTTAGCGATGAATGTTGAAAAAGCACTCGGCACACTCCCTATCCCTGAGCTTAGGTGTTTGCATCCCTCCCCCCAACACATTGTTTCAATTACAATAACATCCTCACCCTCGGTTTTTCCCCTATTTGACAAAATCCTACACCCTTCTTTGCAAATCCAATATTGATTAATGAAGTCATAAGATCTCGTTTCGCTTTCCACCCGCGTTGATGTTTGACATTTTGTACCTCCACACTTCACGCCCATTTGGTTGCACCCCATCGAATATGGATAGTCGAAATGCCTACTCGCTTGATTTAATTTTAGCCGCGTATGCATATTTATGCGTGTACGCTTTTCCGCCCCATTTTGCACCCGACTTTGAGTATCGATTTGTAAATACGTTCGCTCAGATCCTAAACGACCATGCATCGATATGCATGTGCACGGTTCCGGCTTTGCCCCGTTTTCCCTTTCCCTATCGCGCGATTTACTCCCCTCACGCGAAAATCCCAAAAATCCAAAAATCCCCCATGACCTGATCCAGTTTCGCCCTTGTTTGGCTTTTTTGCTTCGGGTCGCGACGCGCTTCTTGTCCCTTCGATCGCCGCCTTGTTCTGCTCGCAACGGCCGGCGTGTCCGCAGTTTGGCACTCTGCCAAAAGTGCCGTTTCTTCGGCTTCCGTCGGCGCTTTCGCTCCGGTTTGTCCGCTGTCCGCCCCCGATGCACTTTGCAGCAGAGCTTGATCGCGCGCCGAGTCGTAGCTCTCCAAGCTGCTGTCCATATACTGCCTGCAGTTTGCCCATTTTGAATGTACTTATTGCCGCACAACGGAAGCTTACTGTTTGACAGCTTACTCACCGCGTTTTTCACCTCGCCGCCGCGTTTTTCCCCGCCGCGATCACCCTCTGCGCGCTTCCGTACTTCCCGCTGTTCCTCCGCTTGCTTTCCGACGTAGTCGCACCGCGCTGCGAAAATTTTCGTTTTATTTGGCACTTTGACAGCCGCTGGCACCGTTCCAATTGCTGGACTGGTGCCAAGTTGTCTAGGCGTGTACAGACTGCACACGCCTACGGACATAACTGTCAAAATAGTTACGTTCATTGCCATCCAGGTTAGTAGCCACTGACCGTAGCTAAATTTTGTCAAGTTCCAGGTAATCCGTCCCAGCTTTGGTTTGCGCAGACGTCTTTTTGCCCGTTGTTTTATCCTTTTTTGCATCCGTTTCCGTTGTGTGTTCGTCCGCGGTCCGTTTTGGTTGTTTAAAGACACCTTACGGACCGTGACGTTTGACCCAATCCCCTGGGTCAAATCCTTCCTTTTTTGTCCGCTGTTTTGGCACTCTTCCAGGAACAATTAAACGTCCTGTTTAGAGTGTTCAACAGCCTTCGGCTTGCTTTCCGCCTTCCCGGCGCTCGCTTCTGTACAGCCCCTAAAATGGGGAAGTGCACAGACCGCGAGCGAAGCCTAATTCGACCGCACTTCGACCTTTTCGCTCCTTGGGGGAAACTCACCTTTTTCCTTTTATTATGTTGTTTTTTGTCCATAAAGCGATTTTGTCGCCAGCTCAAAAAGCACAGTATTTTGATTTCTTACCTGTGGTCAGGCTGTCCGCGAAAGTCCACCCCGTGGTAAACAGGCGTGTTAACCAATGCGGGTGTACGATTTTTGTACTACCACGCAGACAAAAATTGCTCGTGTTGGCATAATATTACCAACACGCTGTATGCACTATTGCGTGTAAAACAAAAATGTGTAACACGGCAACAACGCTGTGCAACGTGTTACAGCATCTGTTCCATAGCAGCTAGCAAAAATAATGGGTGACTCACACTGGATGTGCATTAAGTTTTCATTGTTTTCATTCACTTATATGATAAATAAACATTTACGTAAAAATTCCTCAATTAAAGAATAATTTATGATAAATAAACATTTGCAATTTAAATTTATATGGGTACCGTATTTCCTCGAAATACCCCCCCTCAAAATACCCCCCTCAAAATGGGCACTATGAATTTGTGGTCCGGGTAATGCACAACAGACGTTCAAAACACTTACTGTGTTACGTTAGAACATCGTTTAAACCATCTACATCCTTATATAAGGCTGTAAAAACTTATAAATGGTGGTTATTGTTACATTTTTCACGTTTTTCTCTCAAAATTTTCACTCTGAAAAAATAAACCCCCAGGGGGTAACTCAAGGAAATACGGTAGATACATATTTAAGATAAAAAATTCCCCCCTCAATTCCCCTCCAAAAATTCCACTAAAGATCTTGGTCAAATAATTTACTTTGCACATGAATCCACATATGCAAAAAAACGATCTAAAATTTTTTTACATTACTGACCCACACTGTGAAATGGATACGTTTTTTGAGCGTGTGGGATGTACCCCGAATTTAGAGGTCACTCAAAAATTGACCATTTGCTGCGTGTTAGTATGTTTACACTAACACGCAATGCATCGTGTGGGGTAATTCTGCTAACACATTGCGATTTGTGCCTGAATCGTCACTGACTGAATCGTCAATTCTGCAATAGTCAGAGTCTGTTCTGCATGTGTGCTGAGCCGCAGATGTTCTTATATGCACATGTACTGAATAGTCAATGTCTGAGTGGTCAGAAAGAACTCGTCACTCGTCATTAAAGGGAATGCCGCTGTGCGCGCGCAATGTATTTATCCGTGTTCTGCGGCATATGCTTTTATTTGTATAAACTATAATATTTATTCAATTTGCATGTATATTTATAATAATTGTTTTTTTTCCAATTGCATCTCAAATTAGTCAATTTGCAAGAGTATTTATTACAAAAAAACGCTTGTCAACGACCCCGTTTTCTTCCCAAAAATTTACAAAGAAACGCTACTTTCAACAACCACATTAATTCTCCAAAAATTACAAGAAAACGCTTTTCAACGACCCCATTTATTCTCCAAAAGTTTTGAAAAAAACGCTTTTCAACGACCCCATTTTTTTTCTGAAAAAAATACAAAAAAGGCTTTTCAGTAACCCCGTTTTTTTGCAACAAAAATTGAAAGTTCACCCCTTTTATATGTGACAGCTGGGTGACAGCTACTGTTTTTGTTGCAGTGCAGTAACCGGAAATCAATCATTGAGGTGTGTGTTCCGCAGCTGACAAAGGATGCCGCGTGATAATCTTATGCGGATGCAGTGTGATAATCTTATGTTGAGTGGCAAGGTGGAAATACCTAAATGTAATCTGTGGTCTACAAAGGTAGACAGCACTCACATAAGTACACATGCAAATTATTTTGTGACAATTCATGTAAATGCAATATGGATTTTGGCA
>CAXIWS010000163.1:0-54566 GCA_964036195.1 Sphaerolaimus hirsutus
TGAAAAAAGTTCACTAATGTCATTGCGCAACTTTTTTCACTTTACTCATATCTGAAAATCACTTGAAAAAGTGTCAAGTGAAAAAAACGGGCAAATGTGCGTAATGGGTAGATGTGCGTATCGGGCAGATGTGCGTATCAGTGCACCCCCCACTGTAGCTGCTTTGGGGCGGTCACAGGCACAATGTGGTGCATCTCTCTACACCTACCAAACTACCCTGCACCCCCCTCCAAAAAAGTTTTCAATAATCAAACAACACAATTTTTTTCATCTATAAAATTTGTACTAGCATCAGTATTAAATTAATGACAACATTCGTTTTATGTGAAGCTAAGCAAATTACCGAACAGGACTGGATAAGTGTTCAATTTTTCGAAACTCATTACCCATGTCTACATTTCATTATTCATAGCCCATTACATGCCACGTAGGTATATTTACTCGTAAAATTTTATTTAACGTTTGTATTTAATTTCGTCTGTAGAATATTTTTGCATTTTCTTACTACCCGTGATGTCTAGACGCCAGCTGCAGTATGAATAACTGATATAAACTGAACACTAGCACAAATATACGTGCCTCGCCATCGGTAGATGCCAGAGTTGCGAAAACGTATTTACGTTTACCCAAAATACCCGGTTATTTGGGTATTTATACTTACGTTACTTTTACGCTTTCCAAAAATACCGTTACGCTTTGTTACGTTTTCCTGGCACAATTACCCGGGTACCAGAGAAAACGTAAAAATATGCTACACGGGACCGTATTGTTTGACAAATGTAGTGTATTATGATTAGTGCAACATGTTCTAATGTTGAGGAGTTCTAATTCCGCAATTGGAGAACTCAAACACCGATTTGTAAGTGAAAAGTAAAAAGTTGAAGGAAATTATTTTTGTGAGGGAGAACTGAAATGCAAATAAAAAGTCATATTGAGTGTTTTCTCATGACTGACCATTTGTCTTTTAACTTGCAATTTCACTTACAAATTTACTTTTCTTTCAATTTTTACTTGCCTTTCAACCTGCCATTACTTCTCACTCATAATTTTTTTTTAGTTCTCCTGTTACAGAATTAGCACCTTAAGGTAGGGTGGCAGAATTCACGTACCGTACCGTACCACATTTTTGGGAAAATTACTGTATCGTACCATACCGTTTACTGGAATTTTAGAAATTTACCATACCGCATACCGCATTTTCTGAAATTTACCATTCCGTACCGTGTACCGCACTCATTTACCGCATTTTACACGGTAAATTTTACTCAGATTTACCTTACATTTTTCAACATATTCATGACAATTGATGTGGTGTTCTGCAAATTTTTTGCACACAAGTGCACAAAATTCACAACATTGTTTTCACTGATTTTCAGCCCTTTCACATGCTTTATTGTTCCCAAATTGCATTCATGCCTTATGGCTTATTTTCAGCTATTTTTATACTATATGCCATTATATATCTATTTTTCAACTATTTAACAAATTTTCACCCATTTTTACCTATTTTCTCTTTTCTTCCTTCAGCACCTTGAAAAAGCCTATATATTGAGCCCCTGCATTATGGGTAATGTAATTTTATGTCATCACACTGTTATTTTGTTCTTGAGTCCATTATCGAATTGTGTAATTGAATTTGGTGTCAATTTATGAAGAAAAAGTTGTATGTAGTCCGGTATTGATACATTTCTGACAATCGGAAATTTACCATACCATACCGCGTACCGCACTTTTCAGATTTACCGTACCATACCGTTTACCGCAAAATTGAACATTTACCGTACCGTACCGTTTACCGCAAAAAAGAAAATTTTTCGTACTGTACGGTTTACCGCAAGGCCGTACCGTCTGCCACCCTACCTTAAGGCCCTACACCCACTAGTTGACAATGACACAAAATGTCAACTCCAATCCCAATTCAATATCCCGATCCCATCATTCTAAATATATATATATATATAAAATACAGGTAAGCAGAAAATGTCGATGGAGATCATGAACATCCATAATGTTGTAAAAAAAACATTGTTTTTTTCTGTATTCTCTGATAGCGGAAGCACTTAATATAATTTTTACATTTACATTTTATTTTACGTTTTCCCAGTTATTTTAAAAAAACCCTTACATTTTAGTATTTATACTTTTGATTTGAAAGGGTATTTACGTTTACGTTTACGTTTTCCAAAAATACCAGTATTTGTACAACTCTGGTAGATGCCTTTCTTAAAAATCCAGTTCTTCTTTTTTTAGGAAACACGCCACCGGATAATAGTGATTAGTACGGATGACCGCAGTTTTTCTAAACGTTTTTTCTAAACGTTCTAAACGTAAGCATCGAACCTGTTCACACGTATTCGCTGTGATGACAAGAAAAAATGTGGAACGGTTTCAAAAATAATATTAAACGGCGGCATTAAAAAAGCTTTTATTCACCCCCAGGAATCTGCCAACTACTGTTGTTAAAATAGTTCTTTGTAGTAAAATCAAATCCGTTCAAAACACATTTACGAGTTTCCCAACTTTCTATGGTGTGCTAGTGTGCATGGCCGCAATATGTAGGAAGTGTAAAATAACTGTGCTTACAATTAGAATCGAATAGTCATGAAATTGCACACTGAATAAATGACACGCAAAAATATTCCGGATCTGGTTTATATAAAGTCACCCATAAACAGCATTCACACAGAAAGGAGCAGATACTAAATCGAAAATGACTACCATGAAAATTGGGTGCACTGTTCTGGTGCTGTGCAGCGCAGTGCACGCGTTTCCGCGCCAAGGTATGTGCTAGAATTCTTGTGCTTTCAAAACTTTGCAGAAATCCTGTATTTTGAATCATTATCCAAACTTTTGAATTTATTTTGTGGACTCATTACAGGATGACTGGTGTCACGATTTCATAATAAAAAAATATGTTTGCGTTTCTGCGCATTTTTCATCATTTTCCGAATTTTTCCAACGTCACTTGCTTCTTTCTAGTGCCACATTGGCCCTACACACACTAGTTTTCACCACGACCGATGTGACAACTGAAATGGCGACATCCAGCCTACTCTTTTTGTATGCTTTTTGTCTGTGTTTCAGTTTTCAAATTTTCAAATCTAAACTTTCATTAATTAAAATTCAAATTTAAATAA
This sequence comes from Sphaerolaimus hirsutus, assembly GCA_964036195.1. Taxonomy (NCBI): domain Eukaryota; kingdom Metazoa; phylum Nematoda; class Chromadorea; order Monhysterida; family Sphaerolaimidae; genus Sphaerolaimus; species Sphaerolaimus hirsutus. The sequence goes on from CAXIWS010000163.1 coordinate 3,138, forward strand.
AATCAAATCATTCATTAATTTGTATTTGAAAATTTTTAGTTTTCACACGAAGTCACGGTGAAAACTAGTGTGTGTAGGCACTTTTAGACACCTTTGGAACAATTAGGAACAAATGCAGAAACGTGCAGAGCAGGCTGTCAGGGAGGGGCACATACGTATGTGCCCCTGCATGTGCCCCATATGTATGTTCCCCACATTTGGGAACATGCACGCTATAAAAAGAATGTATGTTTCCAGCTTTGGGCACATGCAACTTTTGAAAAAATGCATGTGCCCGCGCTTGGAAACATACACGCGTGTATGTTATCCATGATTTCGGGCACATACATTTCAGAAAAATATGTATGTTTCCAGTTTCGGGAACATACATACTTTTTTTAAATTGTATGTGCCCATGTTTGGGAACATGCACACTTTTTACCGCTGAAAATTTATTCAACTAAGCGGCGCCAATCGTTAAATAAAACGGCACCTCCAATAGAATGGCGGGTAAAGAAGTTGATGAAAAAAAGAACACGCTCTTCTATTGGAAGCAATACAGTATTACCGTATTGCCTCTAATATAAGGTATACCTTATATTGTTTTCGTCAGATTTTTAGAGCCAAAAGTTATACCTTGTATTAGAGGGTACCTTATATTAGAGGGTACCTTAAAATTTTTTCGCCAGATTTTCGTCTGGTCAACAATTCAAAGTTTCTCTTCGAGTGAATAGTGCCGCCGTATTCTGACACATTTTTCAGCGGCGGAAGTCGACGAAGAGTCATCGCAGTGCCCTTCGGCACCATTTTCATCATTTTCCGCCATGTTTAGCAACCGTTTTTTCTATTTTGCGTGTTTTGGCACGCAGCCAGCTGTGCTTTATCAGAGGTATGCCTTATATTAGAGGGTACCTTATATTTATTTCGTCGCGTTCAGAATAGCCAAAAGTTATACCTTATATCAGAGGGTACCTTATATTAGAGGGATGCCTTATATTGGAGGTAATACGGTATATCACTAAATATAATCACTCCAATAGAACGGCAGGTTTTGCGACATTTTTGCACTCCCGAAAACAATGTAAGGTCACCCCAATAGAACCGCAGGTAAAAAAAGTTGATGAAAAATAAAACGGCGCTCTTCTATTAGAAGAGAAAGTCAATGACACAGTTGAAGGCATTTAGTAAAATGAAAATAAAGCTTGAATATGATGGCGCTGCTGGGGCCAATTCTGCAAAAAGGGAAGTGGAAAACGAAGTGAAAAATAGGAAGAGATAAGCGAAGTAAGAATTTTCCAGTTTGTCTTTCACTTCGTTTTTTACTTCTTACTTCGCTTTACTCTTCAAATTTCCACTTCGTTTTCCACGTCCCTTTTTACGGAATTGGCCCCTGGTGCCATAAAAATTACATGGCTCCATATTTTGCATCACACTTAACATAATTGAATAAAATGGCCAATCGATAAAACAATCATGGCTAAATACTGAACACGATATTATTAGACATGTCACCCTTGCGGTTGTCAAGTTGTCAATGAAAATGATTTTACTTTGAGGTGCCGCACAGGGCCGCTTGTGCATGCATGGTGGTCAAAAACGTGGCTTGCAGAGTTGACCCCATTTATTTCTTATTTGATGATTTCATTAAGTATTGATCACAAATTTTATGTTTTTTATTGTTGTTTGACATTACCCATGAGATTTTACATTACATTTGACACTTTGCATGACATTTAGCATTGTACAGGCTGTGGGAGTGCTTTCTGAATAAAAACAAACAAAAAAAATGTCAAAGATATTTGGTCCATTCTGTAAAATGTTCAGCATCCAAGAGTGAATTCCAAAGCAATTATACCCTCACCAGTTGGCTCATATATAAGATAAATTTATACATACCAGAATTCTTGGGCCACCCTGCAATCTGCATGTACAAGCGCCACGCGGCACCACTTCAAGTAAATATTTATTGAGAGTGGAGTGCCATAAGTAGTGATGTAAAAAGCGCCAGAACTATAGCGCTAAGCTCCATGGTGGTTTTCCGACCCCCAGCACTAAGTGCCAATGGGCCAGAGCTAAATGGCCTCAATGGCGCTTTTTGCTTTGGCGTTAGCGTCAGCGCCAGGCATGTTGTTCCTGGCGCCGGGCAAAAGTATCGCCAAGCGCCAAGAGCACAATGGCGCTTTTTGTTTTGGCGCTGGCGCCATGGCGCTTTTACATCACTAGCCGTAAGATTGGCACATAAAGCAGACTGCATGCTTTGTACACATTATATACCTAACATTTGTACTCATGTATTTATTTCTCTGCAATTGAGGCATTGATATCTAAAAATTCGATAATCACTGTTGTAGACAAATGTTTAAAACAGATGCATGAGTTACTGAAATATTGGCCACATAAACATATTTGTTTTAGCGTAGAGCGCCCTTCTATTTTTTCATCAACTTTTTTACCTGCCCTTATATTATATTCCTCCGGATACGTCCGTCTATTAGAGACCGCCCTTCTATTTTTTGTCATCCTTTTAGCCATTTTTTTCAAGTTTTGCCAAGGTTTTTCAAAGTGTTGCGTCAAATAACAGTTCATAGAATGATGTTACATACAGTTCATTCAACATTTCGTGTTAGAACATGTCCATGTTTATTTACAGTTTAATATTTATTATTTACATTTACATGTTTATTTTTATGGCTATGACGCTGCAAGCGCACGCCCTTTCTTTGTGTTTCTAAGTGTATTTAAAAAATAGTGTTATTTAGTTGATATTCAGTTGACACAAATTTGCAATGTCAACCAGCGTAATTACCTATTTACCAATTATGCATTGAAAATTTACATGCGTTTTGCATGCACGTTATCCGCTGTGCTCAAACATCACGTCACATAAGGTGCAAATTCGGAGACAAAAACACAAAGGGGCCGCCGTGTTGCCGCGCGGCTCTGTGAACTTTGTGCGGAACCTTTGTGTTTGCCGCCAGGTTTTTTTCTCTGAGTTAATGGTGCAGCCGGATACTTGAAAAAGCATGCGGCCTGAAAAATAATTTGGATAATTTGGAAAAAAATAAGTGTCACTCATCAAGGATACTAATAAAGATAGGTATGCTCTTATTTTGAATACGCTGCAGTAATTACTAATTATTATCGACACATTGCTAAAACACTCAATTAGTGTGAATACTGATTAGGATAAATGCCCTCTGAAGTGAATAAGCTGGAGATGATCAATAATGACATTTTGACTAGTTTGTAAAATGATTAAAATCAAATAATTTATAGCAAATTATTGGTTAATAACAGCAAACAAATTGCCTATAGTTGACACAATATGTATTTATGTAAGTGCCGCAGCATTCCTGCCTGCAATAATGTGTATGTGCCCAGTTTGTGGAACATGCAGACTTCTAAATAATTGTATGTGCCCGCGTTTGGGAAACATACACGCGCACACGCGCATGCATGTTCCCAGCCGCGGGAACATACAAACATGCATGTGCCCCATGGTTTGTGCACATACAAACTGTAAACAAAATGTATGTTTCCAATTTCGGGCACATGCAAATTTGTATGTGCCCAGTGTACCCCACATTGTATGTGCCCCTCCCAGACAGCCTGGTGCAGAGCCAGAAATTGACACTATATAATCAACATTTGGAACTTAATGGCGTCGCGCAAAGTAGTGAACCAACAAAATTTGGGAAACTGGTAAATCTGTTTGGAATACATTTGAGTTTACCAGAACGAGGAGTCTGTCAACTACAGTTGACGACGATCAAAAATTATCCATTCTGGTAAACTCAAATGTACGGAAAACCGATTTATGAGTTTGCCAAAATTGAGTGGTGTAGTGTGCGTGGCCACAATGATAGCCAGCGAGGGCGCCTATTGGACACGCATCACCGGCAGGAGAATTGAAAATAAAATGCCATTTCCTCCGAATTGATTTATTTAGAAAAAGCGCCAAAAAAGCGCCAAGTGGTTCAAAAAATATATCATTTTTTTATGTAAAAATACCTTGTGTGCATTATTTACATGAGTAAATGTGTTTAAGCGTATTCCAGGAAGAACAAATCTATATAATTACTTGCTTATCTTGTTAACCATTTCCGTGCAAGGATATCCAAGACTTTTACGGAATAATGGGCCTAATGATACCCATCCCAATTCAAAGCTTGCTCACGAGCCGACGAACAACGTTCAAATGCACGTTCGATTTGACGTATCTATAAAAATCTAAGCACTTTTTTTCGAGATGGCTTGCCATTGTTACCGTATTACTTCGAATAGAAAAGCTATTTTTTCCAACTTTTTTACCTGGCATTCTATTGGCGCCATTTTGCTCTGGCGCCATTGCCGCTTGGCGCCATGGCGCTTTTTCCATCACTAGCCATGGCGCTTTTTGCTTTGGCGCTAGCGCCAGAACCATGGTGCTTTTAGATCACTATACATGTCTAAAATGGCAACGGCTTTGATGTGCCGCGCATAAGTATATTGCGCCAGTTACATATTTTGAGAATATTTTGATGGATAAGGTATTTTGATGGTATTCAGATGGGATATGTAAAATAAATACTGGACTGTCAAGAATTGTATAGAATTGTCAATATCTTATTCTACAGAAAATCAATCTGGAAAGGAATTCAATTTACACTTGTGTGGTAGGTATTTATGTCTCTATGAACTTATTTTATCGTCAGAGATGGGATAGTGACATTGTGCACGTTTTTGGGCCGATTTTTTGGCTGTTCTTCATGGAAAAAATTTTATCCCAGCTGACATTAAATGGGTTCGAAAAATCGCGTGCCAAATCGCGCGGTTGCTCCGCGGAGGGAGTTTTGTTGCGTTATTTCACTTCGCGAATTTCTCTATTTTGGCTGCTTTGTTTGCCCGCATCATGTTAAATGTGAAATATTGGGAATGTTAAAAATACCAATACATTCCCACAGTGATAAAATGGATCAATAGTCAGGATTAGAATCACACAAAACGCTGATTTCTTGTACTACACGGTGTCCCATAAAAATGCAACTGTTATAAAAATTCCATAAATTCCATAATTTTTTTTTAACTTCATACTAACATAGCATTGTCCAAAAGCCTTTTTGTGACTACAAATAAGTAGTTTCAAAAAATAAATTAAGCTGGTCAAAACACAAGTGTATTTTATCAATGAGCTAACTGGTAAGGGTAGCACTGCTTTGATATTGGCTCTCAAAAATGCCTCTCTAAGAATCCATAATGTTACAGGATGGCCCACATGTATTCAAATTGATGTTTTTTGTAAAGATATTTTTGGACCCTACAAAGTGGCCTGTAAAATTCAAAATGTCGTGCAAAGTGTCAAATATCATGTCAAATGTCATGTCAAATGTCAAACAACCATAAAGAAATAAAGAAAAAATTTCATTTTCCAAGGTATTTTACATGACTTTTGACACTTGCATGACATTTGACGTTTATCAGAGCATTGCCTGTTGGATAATGCACAATAATCTTCACATAAGAAAATAATGATTTTGAAAACTTAGCAAAAACCTATTTTTACATTTCACATTTCATAATTTTATCAAACCGATTTTTTGTCAGAATAGCATTTTGGGACACCATGCAAGTCAAAAACCAACCCGCAACACCCAAAAAAAATGCTCAAAGTAAATTCATTGATAGCAAAAGTGTACCAAAATAATGGTAATAATAATGGAACCCTGGTGCAATTCAATCCATACATTTTCTTTGTTCATTGTCCCTACACACACCAGTTGACAACCAAAATTCCAAAACGACCACTAGTACTGATGATGAACTAGTATTCATTCTGGAATGAATACCGGAAAAAAAGTTTTGGTAACGTTCTGGTACTGGTACAGAATGTTTTTTCCAACTGTGAATGTAACTAATGAATGTTTTGTAAGTTTACCAGAATTTGAATTTCAGTTCCGGTTCCGGTTTTTAACCCAACACTAGTTCAGTGCGTCAAGTAGTGTTGGGTTTAAAACCGGAACCGGAACTGAAATTAAAATTCCGGTAAACTTACAAAACATTCATTAGTTACATTCACAGTTGGAAAAAACATTCTGTACCAGTACTGCAACTTTACCGAAACTTTGTTTCCGGTATTCATTCCAGAATGAATACTAGTTCATCATCAGTACTAGTGGTCGTTTTGGAATGAGTACCGGAAAAAAGTTCTGGTAAAGTTCCGGTACCGGTACAAAGTATTCATTTTTCAAAACTGAATGCAATAAATGAAGCTTTGTGAGTTTCAATTTGAGTTCCGGTTCCAGTCTTGAAACCAACACTACTTGACGCGCTGAACTAGTGTTGGGTTCAAAACCGGAACCGGAGCAGGGGCTGAAAATTCAATACTTTATTGTTAGCATTTGGAACTTAATCTTGAGCGTGAGAGAGCCCAATTGGACACACACCACGGACCTGGAATTGGAAATGAAACTTAAAATGCGATTTACACAAAATCGCATTTTGTGGACTTGTCGAATTTTAGAATTAGACGCCTCAGTTGTCTTGCAGTATCCGGATGCAGTCAACCGGATACTGCAAGACAACCTCAACATGTTTGAAATGTCAACCTCAAGAGTTCAAAATGTTTTCAATAAAATTTGGAATTTGTTAATTCTTGTGTTGACATATATATATTTCCTATATACTGTATCCTGTGCGGAAGGACCAGACCTTATCTTGGCTGTCCCTTATGTATGAGTAAAATTGCTTGTACATTGATCCGCTCTACCTTTAATTAAATTAAATTAAATAAATGCCAGTGGGAGTGAAGCGCAGTGTATTTGGGTAGATGTACGTTTTACTTTGAAGTTTCCGCTGTGTTACATTTAAAGATTTTGTTTGTATTTATTTATTTGTGAAATACACAGCGTGGTTCACACGCGTTTCAAGTTATAATTATGATGTGTTTCAGGTTATAAATGAAACGCGCTGTTCAATAGCAGCGCGTTTCAAATAAGATCGATAAACGCGCATGAGATGTGCATGCGCGGTTGACATAACATGTGAACCGCGCAGCGCGATTAGCTGCGCGGTTCAAAAAATTTGGGCATGGGGTACGCAGTTGACCAATTTGTGAACCGCGCTAAGAGCGCGGTTACGCGTTTCACTCTCAGCTCGTTTCACCAATGGACAGCCTGCTCACCACAGTGTGGGGTGCAGCATTCAAAATTTATCAAAACATTACTGTCCCACACAGGTCCAGCACCCAATTGAATTTAAAAAATAAGCACTTTTGTGTTGTTTCAACACTAAAGTGATTGATAATGTCAAATAAGCATTAAATATCCTCTATAGATATCGTATCCCACCAAAAACCACCTACCACATGAACCCATCCCTCCAGTGGCTGGTGAAAAATCACTTTTTACAACTTTATTATTAGATACTTGAACTGCTGGTTTACAATCATTTTTAGGGGAGAGTTCAAGGTTTCAAGTTGTGTACAAAACCTTACCTCCAAAATGCCTTCATAAGAAAATTTGCTTGGGTGAATTTCAAATTGAAAAAATGACATCATTGCAGGAACAAAAATAAGTAAAATTTACAATTTTAAATTTACCCCAAGCAAATTTTCTTATGAAGGCTGTTTGTAGTAAAGGTTTTTTACACAACTTGAAACACTTCACCCTCTATAAAATATTGTAAACCAACAGTTCAAGTGTCTAATAAAAAAGTTGTAAAAAGTGATTTTTTGTCAGCACTTTAGGGGATTGGTTCATGTGGTGGGCAATTTTCGGTGGGATAAGATATTTATAGAGGATATTTAATGCTTATTTGACATTATCAATCACTTTAGTGTTAAAACAACACAAAAGTGTTTATTTTTTAAATTCAATTGGCTGCTGGACCTGTGTGGGACAGTAATGTTTTGATAAATTTTGTATGCTGCACCCCACACTGTGGTGAGTTGCCAAAAACCACCTGGCCAGTGTATAGTAGGGGATGGGTGTTCGCGACACATCCCCAAAATTGTAGATTTTTACCCCTCCCACAGCTGGTGGTACGGCACCCGCAGTGCAGTGCAAGAAATCAGTGGAGGCCGGACCTGTGTGTGTGTGGGACACCAAAAAGCCACGAAATTTTTTGCACTTAGGGTGAACCACCCTGTAGGGGGTCGCCGCGACCCCTCCAATTCATGCGAAGTAGAGGGGGGTTGCGCCAATATCTACCCCAAGTTTCAGCTTCTGGCGCGTCCTAGAACTGGAGATAGGACGTCAGAAGTAAAATAAAAAATGGGGGGCCGGAATTGATCGGGAAGGTGTTTATTTTGAAGGTGAAAATGGCAAAAAGGTATGAAAATAAGTAATTTTGAGTGAAAATTGGGGCAAATTTCCTCAAAATATTTTTCAATTAGACAACTGGCCCATTGGGGGGGGGGGGGGGGGTGGTTCAGGCTTAGGCTTAGGATTACATTTAAATATGTAGCATCTGTAGCCTCTTATTCAAGGTAGTAGTAGTTGATTTTGTGGTAAGTTAAATCAACTATTACACAAGGAAATTATTTATTATAAATTATTATAACACAAGCAGGTAGGACAAAATTATTCTAAACATCACATACCTCCTTACTAAACACTCTACAAAATAAACACATTGTACTTGGACTGGTCCTAAATTCAGACAGCTTCCATGAATATGTCTTAATCATCAATAGTTCATTGCTTCCTGATATCATTTTTTTGCAATTTACTGTAAATCGGACAGTGTTCAAGAAACATCATTTTCTATCAACTGCGTTGAACACTGCGTCCTTATCACTCTCTGGCGCTTTTTTGGCGCTTCAAAAAATGGTAGCGCCAAGCGCCAATAGCGCCACTGGAAAGTAGCGCCAAGCGCCAAAAGCGCCGTGGCGCTTTTCGGAAACACGGCGCCAAGCGCCAATGGCGCCACAGCATTTTAGCGCCAAGCGCCATGGCGCTTTTTGCTTTGGCGCTAGCGCCGGGCGCCAGCGCCATGGCGCTTTCACATCACTAGTCTGGAGCATCTGGGGGTTACCTCTTATTTAAGGTGTAAAGCAGGTAGGAAATATTGATGTTAAATACAGAGTTGTGAAAGTGTATTTACACTTACCCGAAATACCTGGGTAAATGGGTATTTATATTTATACTTACACTTACACTTTAATAAAATACCCGTTCACTTTTTTTACACTTTCCTGGGCAAAATACCCGGGTACAGAAAGTGTATTTTTTCTTTCAGATGGCCCTGTTTTATGCTTTTGAGAAAGCATAAAACAGGTTCATGTATAAAAAATAACAACACAGTGCACATATGCAGTTATGCATTGAATGTAGAAAATATGGCAAATGTGCAAACTAGCACTATCTCTGACGGGGATGGTCCGGCCGTAAAGTAAACCCGGCCGTAAAGCAGAGGGTGCTACTTTAATTTTGTACCAAGCAAAACGTAAAAATGAGTATAGGTGAAAGCGAGAGTCATCGCTATCCCTACCCATCACAAATTCTATAATTTCCAATGTTATTATACGCTATTTTTTCAGCCGTTTATATTCGTGTGAGTGATTTTTTGCTTTTTATGCACTCAACAAACATTCTCAAACACGTTTTCTGTACCCGCGTACTTTCAAAGTACGCGAGTAAGTGAGTACCGGTATTTTTTTGGGAGGAAACGTTAACGTAATTACGCAGCACTCGAGTATACGTATTTATCGAGTAAACGTAAATACGTTTGTACAACTATGCCTTACGGCCGGGTTTACTTTACGGTTGAGTTCTCGCCATCTCTGACCTCTGAACAGTACTCATGGTATTCTACATTTTCGTCATACTTTTGTAAAAATGACAAGATCAATTGAAATTCACCACCTGGACACAAAGTCAACTGGTATTTGCATTGATATTTGCTGCATGTACATTCTTGCATGCAAACAGTGTGTATCAGTAAATTGCATTGCTTAATCAGTAAAATATCAACACTAAAAAGTGCCATTATTAAGCAACTTCATACCACTAAATTTGTTACGGTCTGAATAGTTCATAATTGGCAGTAAAAGTTGAAATAATGAATGAAAATGATAGATAAATTGATCTAAAGGTGAAAACAGTGGTGTTTTCTAATGCTCAACAGTGAGAGCTCTTTCTAAATTTTTTTTTACGCTTACACTTTTTAACACTTTCCTGGGTATTTTAAAAATACCTTACACTTTTGGTATCCATACTTAAAATTTAGAAAATGTATTTACACTTACACTTACACTTTCCAAAAATACCAGTATTTTAACAACTCAGCCTAATAGGTCTACGTTTCCTCCCGAAAAAATGCCGGTACTCACTTACTTGCGTACTTTTTGAAAGTACCCGAGTACGGAAAACGTAATTGAGGAAATTTGTTGGGGTGCATAAAAAGCAAACCCCACTCAAACGAATTGAAACGACTGCAAAAATGGCAGCAGAAATGATAGAGATTGCGATAGGTAGGGAAAGCGACACTCTCGCTCTTACTGTTACTCATTGATAGGTCTTCCTAGGATCATCGAAAACAACTCTTGTTTACTCACCTTTTACGCAGCGTAAAAGTAAAAATTTACTTTACGCTTTCTATACTCAAGGGTTGAGTAAAAAATAAATACTTTACATTTAAGTATACATTGAAAAAAGTTCAGTAGTTGCAACAACTATGCTCTGATCCCCAAATGGGCTCCGAGACCATCCACACTCACATTCACAGCGCCAGCCTGGAGCGCCAGCGCCGCCTCGGGTGGGCCCTGTTCCAAACTGAGCTCAGCTCAGCAAAAACACATCCGGGCCAGCACGACCCTGTCCAATGGCGACTGCTTGGTGTCGGTCAAGGGACTTGTTGTGGGCAACAAAATGGTGCAGCAGTGCAAGAAAGTTGGCGGCATGCCAGCAATATTGAAAGATGACAAGATTAGACAGGAGGCCGTTTCGTTTGTGGTTTGTTGGAAGCGACTGTTGAAATGTCATTTTGAACGGAGCTGACTAGCGGCCGCTGCGAGCGTATATTAAGCGAATAAAAGACATGGGGTATTTTGTGATTTGTCCTTGGCAACATGCCTGAAATTTTCGTCGATTCCAGTCTTCGATTTCTGCCACTAGATAAATACCGTATTTACCGAATAATCCACTCAACTTGAATAATCCCCCAACTTAAAAACTCCCCCCTCGACTAATTCGAATACAGCATAAAATCTACAGAAAAGGAAGTTGGCCATGAGCCTTCACTGGGTCGGTTTAAAACGGCCGACGATAAACGACGACTGGTTCTGGTGCGACGGCACCCCGATGAAAAAAGGCGACCCCAAATGGAACAAATACGCGCTCGAGCCGAAAAATGCCGTCTTGGAAGATTGGAAATGCGGTGCGTCGGCAGCGGGAAATCGTCTTGCATCGATTTGATTCCTTTTTATTTGTCACAAACATGTACAGAAACAGCCAAATTAGGGTTTGATCGTGAATATATTTCCTAGAAATTACCCCAACCCCAGACCAGGACTTTTCGTAAAGATCGTAGTAAAGAATGGCCTTTTACATACCCAAAACTGATAATAAATGTCACATAACGGGACATCTTGGAACATAGGTACTAACGATTCCAGGTACTTTTCCCCCGTGGACAACTTGCCCCCGGAGTGTGTTGTATTAGCGTTTTGTCCGTGTTGCATTAGCGTTTTGTCGTGTTGCATTACCGTTTTGTCGTGTTCCATTAGCGTTATGTCCGCACAGACATAACGCTAATGCATCACACCACGGGGGGAAGAAGTCCATGGGGGGAAACGTGAAGTTAACGGGTACTAACGTAGATAGCTATAGAAACTACTCTATGTGTGGTTGCCCCAATCAATACATCATGTTTTTAGGTACATTGCAATTGCATACATGATGTACCTCATTCAAGACGGGGGGAGGGGGTATTTGGAGGGGGATCGTTATTTTTTCCTAAACCCTTTTAGACCTGGGGAATCTGGAATCAGACGCACTGAACACTGTCGCAGGCGTGATCTGGCCGAAGGTGGACGTGGGCATCGCGAACGACCAGTGCCACGCGCTGTCGGTGGCCACCCTGTGCACCATCCCCAAGGACAAGTCGGCCGACACCAGCTGCGACTGGGACAAGTACAGCAAGGCGAACGACGATGGCGGTGCGCTCGGCGGCGCCACTTTTTTTAAATACCGTATTTCTGCTAATGAAACGTGAATAAAATTTTGATAAGGTGCAATTTTCATATATTTACAATTTTCAATTTTTGAAATTACTGGGTCTTCTAATGGAAGAGCACTGTTCTATTTCATCGACTTCTTTACCTGCCGTTCTATTGACTTGAATGTAGAAAATATGGCGAATGTACAAGCTGGCCTTTGATCTGCAACCTTTGATCAGTACTCATGGTATTCTACAGTTTCATTATACTTTTGTAAAAAGGACAAGATCAATGGAAATTGACCAGCTGGACACAAAGTCAACTGGCTTTTGCATTGACATTTGCTTCATGTCCATTCTTGCATTTAAACAGTGTGTATAGCATTGCTTAATCAGTAAAATATCAACACTGAAAAAGTGTCATTACTAGGGAACTTCATACCACTATTATACAGTACTGGTTACAGTCTTAAATGTTTCAGAAAAGGCAGTAAAATGTGAAACTATGCATGAAAATGACAAATAAATTGATCTAAAGGTGAAAACGGTGGTGTTTTCTAATGCTCAACAGTGAGAGCTCTTTCAAAAAAATATTTTACACTTACACTTTTTTTACACTTTCCTAGGTATTTTTAAAATACCTTACACTTTTGGTATCCATACTCAAAATTTGGAAAGTGTATTTACGCTTACACTTACACTTTCCAAAAATACCGGTATTTTAACAACTCTGGTTAAATATTACATCCCTCCTTACTGAACACTGTACAAAATTTACACATTGTACTTGGACTGGTCCTACATTGAGACAGCGTGTGAATCCGCCATGATGTCTTAATCATCAATGATTCATTGTTGTCTAATTACATTTTTGTGCCATCGTAAACCGGCCAGTGTTCAAGAAACATCCGTTTCACTCACTATTGTGTTTTTAACGCATGCCCGCGCAACGCGCTGCGTCGATTACCGTGGCGCAATTATTACCTTCTGGCGCTTTTTTGGCGCTTCAAAAAATTGTAGCGCCAAGCGCCAATGGCGCCAGTGGAAAGTAGCGCCAAGCGCCAAAAGCGCCACAGCACTTTAGCGCCAAGCGCTAAAAGCGCCATGGCGCTTTTTGGTTTGGCGCTAGCGCCAGGCGCCTGCGCCATGGCGCTTTCACATCACTACACGCAGGATGAACCTGGAATTGGATCGGAAACTTAAAATGCGATTAGCATTCGAAAAATCACCCGTGATTTATATTTTCGAAAATCACAATAAATATAAAATAACCCGTGATTTATATATATTTATATTTTTTCCAATTTCTGAGTGATATATTTATATACATTTTTTAAATTTGCAAAAAAAATCACTGAGAAAATCACTCATACTTGATAGATACATTGTTGTGCAGTGATTGCGCTTTATGACTAAAACATGTAATCTGTGCAAGAGAAAATTTTTTGAGAAATTTTCTCCAGAAAATCTCTCTGCTCATGTAGAGCATTATTGGGTTAAAATGGTATTTGAAGCAGGTAATAAAATTACTGTTTGTGGAATGATAATAAAAAATGTGGTATATTAGAGTACATTTTTTTGTGCTTGTAAATGGTAAATAAAGCCCAGAATATCACTTGAACATGAAATAAAGTGCAAGTGATTTTTTGAGATTTTTTTCAAGCTTAGAGTTATTTTTTCAGTAATTTAATTATATTTTTGGAGACCTAGAGTGATTTATATATATTTATATTTGTTCCAATGTTGGAGTGATAAATTTATATATATTTTCCAAAAAATCGGTGATTGTTTTGTATGCTAAATGCGATTGACACAAAATCGCGTTTTGTGGACTTGTCGACTTCTAGAAGTAGACGCCTCAATTATCAAATTCTAATCACTTTAATTGCTTACAGACAACAAACCGAAGACATGCTGTGTGACAGTTTTTGAGGACAGTTTCTATCAGGGTGAGTCACCTGTATTCTCTATGCTTCATTGTATTAGGGTGTCAACAAAAACGTTTTGACGGAAAACGGAAACAGAAACAGAAAAAATTTTGTACTTGTGCTCAGACAACGGCAATGAAAACGGAAAAATTTGCCTGCAGAAACAGAAAATGGAAAACAGAAGGGTACCACTCTACATTGTAAATATGCACATCCACACAAGACATGCTGATGCCGAGTATTACTCCGATATGCTCCCTTGGTAGGACTAGCACCCAGTTCCAGATTTGGAATAATACCAATACATATGAAGGGTGTTCTTCTAAAAGTACCGATCTACAAATTTGTCAATTTTGAGTTAAGACCATTTTTGGGGTCCCCATAGGAAAGCCCTTCAAAAAAAAATTAAAAAAGTGGGGGGTGTGAAAATGCATTTTGAGATACGGGGGGTCGAAAAATGCCAAAAAATGGCAAAAAACAGTTTCTGAAATTTTAAAAGTACAGATCTACAAGCTTTTTCAGGTTTTGTATCTTACAAAGTACCGATCTACAGACTTTTTCCAAAATTGTTCTTTTAAAAGTACTGATCTGCACATTATTTTTTGTGCTTCTGAATGTACCGATGTCAGATCGGTACTTTTAAGAGCACAAACTCGTTTTGTGCTTTTTTTGTATGGGTCAAAGTACCGATCTACATAGAAATAATTTGTGCTTCTGAAAGTACCACTGTTAGATCGGTACATTCAAATGCACAATTTTTTTTGGTAATTCTTAAAGTACCGATCTGCATGTAGGTAGATCAGTACTTTTATTTGCACAAATTTCGGAATTTTAGTTTTTTGTGTTGTAGATCAGTACTTCTGGAAGCACAATCTTGAATAGTGACTTTAGATTGCAGATTGGTACTTCTGGAAGCACACCTTGAAAAAAAGTTCAATTTTCATCAAAATTTAGCCAAAATGAGTAATTCTGAATGTACCGTTCTGCATGTAGATCGGTACTTCTATTTGCACAAATTTTGAAATTTTATTTTTCTGCTGTAGATCGGTACTTCTAGAAGCACACCTTGGAAAAAAGTATGCTTTTCATCAAAATAAAGCCAAAATGAGTAATTCTGAACTTACTGATCTGCATGTAGATCGGTACTTCTTTTTGCAAATTAAAAAAAAATTCATTCTTGCTGCAGATCGGTAATTCTAAAAGCACACATCAGAAAAAGTGCCTAAAAATTGCAAATTAACACAAAATTGGTAATTCTGAAGGTACCAATATACATGTAGATCGGTACTTCTTTTTGCACAAATTTGAAACTTTCATTTTCAGCACTGTAGATCGGTACTTTTAACAACAAACATCACAGAAAAGTGCTTCAAAATTGAAAAATAGTTAATGTGCAAATATACATTTTTTAGCAAATCAAAATTTTGTTTTGCACATGTAAAATGACAATTTAAAGAAATTACGATTTTCACATGTAAGATATAAACACCTTCCCGGACAAGTTCACCACCCATTTTTTTATTTTACTTCGAATGCAATATCTTCGTCCATGGGGGTGTTATAAAGCCGAAACTTTGTATATATAAAGTTGTAAGACTCCTCTACTCCCCAACAATGGGGGAGGTGCGGCGACTCACTACAGAGTGGGTTGCCCTATATGCAACAATTTTTTTGGCGTTTTTGGTGTCCCAAGCAAGTTCACCACCCACTTGATTAGCTACACTTTGAAGGCTATATCTCCAGCTGTGAGGGCGGTAGAAAGCTGATATTTGGGGGATGTCTTGCCAACAACCCCCCTCACAATACACCGGTGCGGCGGCTGCCAACAACCCACTAAAACATGGGTCACTACATATAAAGTTGACCATTTTCTAAAAACAGCCCAAGTGTCCCAAAACAAGTTTATCACCCAGCTGCATTGAAAAAATGTTGCAACAACATACCTAATATAAAACTGAATCGGGTTGGAACACTATTTCAGCCAAAAAACTTTTTTTCAGTAGGGCACCCTCCCTGTCCCATAAACGGTAGAATGAAAATTTCACTTTAAACCATTTTTTTGTTTCACACTTACAAAGTTGGTTTACAAAGTTCACTAGAGAATGGTCTAAGGTTCAAAGTTATGTAAACAACATAACCTCTAAAATGCCTCTATAAGGAATTTACTTGGGGTGAATTCAATGAAGTCAAAATGATGTCATTTCAGGAACAAAATTTGACACAATTTTCACTTTTTCATTCACCCCAAATAAATTTCCTTATGGTAGCATTTTAGAGGTTATGTTGTTTACATAACTTTGAACCTTAGACCCTCCCCTAGTGAACTTTGTAAACCAACTTTTTAAGTGTGATACAAAAAATTGGTTTAAAGTGAAATTTTCAGTCTGTTGTTTATGGGACAGGGTGGGTGCCCTACTGACAAAATTTTTATGAGCAGAACTAGGGTTCAAATCTGATTCAATTTTATATCAGGTATGTTCTCACAACATTTTTATGTAATGCAGTTGGGTGGCAAACTTGTTTCTGACACTTGGGCTGTTCTTAAAAAATTATCAACTTTATATGCAGTGACCCATGCTTTAGTGGGTCGTTGGCAGCCGCCCACTGGTGTATTGTGAGGGGGGTTGTTGGCAAGACATCCCCCAAATTTCAGCTGTATACCGCAATCACAGCTGGAGATATGGCTCTCGTAGTGTAGCCAATCAAGTGGGTGGTGAACTTGTTTGGGACACCAAAAACGCCAAAAAAATTGCATATAGGGCAACCCACTCTGTAGTGAGTCGCCGCACCTCCCCCATTGTTGGGGAGTAGAGGAGTCTTACAACTTTATATATACAAAGTTTCAGCTTTATAACACCCCCATGGACGAAGATATTGCATTCGAAGTAAAATAAAAAAATGGGTGGTGAACTTGTCCGGGAAGGTGTTTATATTTTTTTGCAAATAAAAATTTCGATCTGCTGATTTCGAAATTATTTATTGATTTTACACATGCTAATCGAAATTTCGAATCTCAAAATAAGTGTACATACAAATTGTAATTTTGATTTGTCAAACCTAATCTATTTGCATATGCGAATCAAAATTTTACATGTGCAAATCAAAATGTCGATTTGCAAAAAATATTCATTTTACATGTGCAAATCAAAATTTTGATTTGCAAAAATATTATTTTAGTGCCCATGTACATCAAATTCAAAGATTTGTGCTTCTAAAAGTACAGATCTACATTTTGTACTTCAAAAAGTACCGATCTGCCATAAAAATGTGTTTTTTCTTAAATGTGCTTTTAAAAGTACCGATGTACATGAAATGCAACTATTTGTGCTTTCATATAGTACCAATCTACAGTTTGTGCTTTTAAAAGTACCGTTCTTCTTAAATGTTTCCTAATTGTGCCTATAAAAGTACTGATCTACAGTAAATTAATGCCATCACTATTACAAAATTTTATATAGCTAGTGTTACGTGTATGATCGAAGATTATACCCATGCATGTGGATACCCAACAATATACCCTAAATACCCATACCCAAAATTCCTATACCCAATACCCATGTATGGGTATTGCATACTCCAAACATTCTATCGCGATTATCTCAAAATGGATTTTTTGTAGATCGGTACTTTTAGAAGCACACCCTTCATATTTACACAAATATTCAGAAATTGTTTTCAAAAGGGTATGTTTACAAACGTTGTCATAAATATATTTTAAAACATAATAAGCATTTTTTGTATTCAAAATTTTTGCTCCATTTTGTTACCATTGCTGTCGTGCTCTCTCTGAACTGGAACTGGGTCCCGCTTGCTTGATAATAATGTTGTGTACGGGCCATAGACAAAAAAGCAACAACAACCAGCATTACTGTCAAGAATAATAAACATACCTAAATAGAAAGCATAGATAAACGGGTCAGGCCTCCTACGCACAAATGCCTGGTACGCACAACCGCCCGGTACACACAAAATTGTGCCCGCCACGCACATCTGCCCGGTAACTTACATGGCTGATCATCTTTGCGTACTGGACAGATGGTTACTAATGCTATTGCACAGCTTTTTTCACTTCACTGATATCTGAAAATCACTTGAAAAAGTGTCAAGTGAAAAAAACGGTCAAAAATAGCCATTATCCACCGTTTTTTCACTTGACACTTTTTCAAGTGATGTTCAAATATGTGTGAAGTGACAAAAAGTTAACTAATGTCATTGCGCAACTTTTTTTCACTTCACTCACAAGTGTGATGTGAAAAATATGGTCAAAATGTAATGTAATGTCATTTCGTACCGGGCAGATGTGCGTGGCGGGCACAATTTTGTGCGTACCGGGCATTTGTGCGTACCAGGCATTTATGCGTACAAGTGCACTGCCAGATAAACCTGTGACGAATATGTAAAAAATGGTATTACCGTATTTCCTCGAAATACCCCCCCCCTCGAAATACCCCCCTCAAAATGGACACTATGAATTTGTGGTCCGGGAAATGCATAACAGACGTTAAAAACACTTACTGTGTTACGTTAGAACATTGTTTATACCATCTACATCCTTATATAAGGCTGTAAAAACTTATACATGGTGGTTATTGTTGCATTTTTCACGTTTTTCTCTCAAAATTTTCACTCTGAAAAAATAAACCCCCGGGGGTATTTCGAGAAAATATGGTATATGCTTGACAGACAGCACACTTTATATGGAAACCTGCCATAATTTAATGAATAACATATTGTGATAAATTTTGTGATTATTTATTCCATAGTAAAACAAAATATTATGATGAAAAAACTGTATAATTTTTGTTTCATTATTCAGATGGGTTATGGTAAGTTTTCAACAGGTGTTCACCACATCACAAAAATTGTATGAACTTGTATCCTTTTAATTTGGGCTAATGGTTAAAAACACACTGTCAATTCATACACTATATATTCATACATCATAAATATTTACATTCATACATGTAGGTGCATCGAAACAATTCTGTGAAAATGTAGGCTGGATTGGCTTGGAGTGGAACGACAAGATTTCCTCACTCAAACTTGATGCAGGATGTACGGTTAAAATGTATGAGAATTCATACTATAATGGCGCTGTATGGGTAAGTTTCCAGTAATTACAGTATTTCTTCTGATAGAAGAGTGCCATTCTATTTTTTCATCAACTTTTTTACCTGCCGTTCTATTAGAGGTGCTGTTCTATTGGAGGCTAGCGTTATATTCTTCCACCAACATTTTTCACACATTTTTCATTTGAACATGCCTAATGAACATTTTTCACACATTTTTCAATTTCTACCTAATGTTCCATTGGAGGTGCCTTTCTATTAATTTCGTGAATGCAAAAAAGTGCCAGAACCTGCCGCTCTATTGGAGGTGCCATTGTATTGGAGGTATGCCGTTATATTAGAAGAAATACGGTATATCCAATTATTGGCCTTTCATTATTTCATGTATTTGCATAAGATATAAATATCAGCATGCTGCACTTCACTGAAATGCACTTCTTTTCACTTGCAGACATTCGCTGCAGATACGACTTGGGTTGGTGGAGTAATCAACGACCAGGTGTCCGGTCTTCAAGTGTTCTAGAGATATTGACAGTGATTGAGAAAGACAATTCAATGACGTAGGCTCACTTGGCATGTAAACCGCTTGGCATGCAGACCCGTTGTGGGGGTCTGTCTCACGGGGGAGGGCTGCTCAGCTACCTTTCTATCCCAAGGCTACTTCCCCTGAGCCCTCCACAAATCGCTCAACTATATAGGTATCTATGTGGAGCAAACTTTGAGCAGTTTTAGCCCCGATTTTTACTCAGGATCGCTAAATTTGCTCCATTTTGTCAATTTTGCCATTTATATCATATATATTTGGCTCCAGCGAGCTTCCAGGATAATTTTCAGCTATTTATCTCACCGGAGGAGGGATGTGCTATCTATCAAACCTCCGCAAGTGTCAAAACCTTGGAAACCCCTCTACATGCCAAACGGTTTACATGCCAACAGGCACAGGCCGCACCTCAATGTGGTTTTCAGAGGTTTAGGGAACACCACCTTACTGACAACTTGTAGCCGACTAAGAGACTATAAGCTGACATGCAGTGTTTTACATTTGTCAGCGAGCTGGCAACTCATTGAAAAAGCTGTTGCTGATGTTGTCATTGATAGTGCATTGTAAAAAAACTTGTCAGCTCGCTGACAGCAAGGTGTAAAAAAGTTGTAAAGAAGAGCTAGACCTTATTTTTGTTTCTTAGCAACCAAAACTGGCAGTGAGTTGTCAGTAAGGTGGTTTCCCCAGGTGTTGGTGTGGGTCAATGATTGATTTTGATCATATATGATATACTCGGATGACATTACGCTGTACATTTTTCCGGAGGAAACACTCCATCATGACGTGATCACTTTCGTCGCCATCATCATCTCTGGCCATCACGTCGTCTTCATGACGTCATCACTTCGTCATCACGCCTTCCATAAGTTCTCGGCTGGCCGTCTGCCAGCCCAAGACATAACTCCTATCTGTTTGTAAAGTATCGTGTTTGCCGAGTATACAGATCACGATTTGCCAGTGAATGGTTTTTCATAGGCTTGTGAATTGTAATTTGAATGAAATCATTGCCTTGAATGAAAGCATTGCTTTGGGCCTCAGGCAGTGAGGTTGATACAATCATGACCGATCGAGGTACCACATATGTAAAATATCTCACATTCATTCCACTTAAAATGGTTGAAAAATCGAATTTTTTGTAGTCACAAACAAACCGTGGAAACGCTGCCTTATCAAATTCGGATATCGAACACATTTCCATGCAAAAAACTTTTAACCAAAATGTATTGTCAAAAAGTTCTCAAGACTATTAAGCCAGAATTACAGCTCAGCAGCGTTTGACGTGAAATGATGACGTCGTAAAACTGATAACTTCAAAATAGACAAAGGTACAGCATAGAAATTTCAGAATTAGATAGTTCTAGTAATTGTGTGTAATGTCCCAAAAAAAATACCAAATAATCATTATTTAAGTAGTTATTAATTAAACGTCAAAATTTTTTGGTGACGTAAAATGTTTGACGTGAAATGTTGACGTAGAATGTGTAAATTTTGACATAAAATTAATAACTTTTTAAATAATAATTTTTTTCCATATTTTTTAGGACTTTACACACAATAATTAGAACTATCAAATTCTGAAATTTCAACGCTGTACCTATGTCTATTTTGATGTAATCAATTTTACGACGATTTTCAACGATCATTTCACGTCAAACGCCGCTGAGCAGTAATTCCGGCTTTATAGCAAAAACACAATCAAGAAAGTAACCATGTAGCAGAGCGACTCGCCATTTACACATAGTAAAAGTAGAAAATTTTACATCACATTTTCTGTGCCCAGTGGTGAGCAGGGTTGGTTTTAGTAAAATTCTTTTTACTAAAATTGTATTTTATTTTTATTAAAATTGTATTTTATTTTTATTTTATTCATGTTTCATTTTATTTTATTTTATTTTATTCTGAAATGTCATAAATAAAATAAAATGAAACCATTTTACTAAAATTGTACAAATATTTTACAAAATTTTTACAAAAAAATTGAAATCTTGCGTGCAAAACCACAAAACAATGTGCACGCTAGAAGAATGCAGAAGAATAGAAAAAAAAATTGAATGTTGTGACGGATCGGAGTGGAAAGGATTTTGAAGTATTTATTGATGAAGCCTCTCGAGCACTCGAACACATCAACTATATAAGTTCCCAACGGGAACACAAATCACTACACGCATCCCAACACGATCCCCCCTGAATTAGAGGACAAAACAATCGAAAACACCAAAACAATCACCAAACAAAAAGCCTAAATGAACTTTATCACTAAATTTGATCAATTTTCGCTCCCCCTCGACTTTCGGAAGCATCAAATCAAGTTTAGTGATCAGACTCGGAATAGTGGCGGCGCCTGCCCTTACTGCGTGATGTACGCGACAACCGTGAATGGGCACTTTTACGGCATTTTTGTGGTGCATTATTGCGATTCACATGGCGCCTACGCTGGTAGTTATGATAACTCCTGGGGGCAGGAGTAAAAGCGCGGTCGCGGCGAGTGTTCACAGACACAACCTCAGAGCGGCGAATTTGATTCCTACTAGTACTAGGGCAATCTTGATTCACATAATTTACATTTGCCCTTAAAACGGAAGTAAAACGCGATGATCTCAGCTCTTGTGGATTCACGGTGGTGATGCGCTCATAATTCACGGTCGGACCGAATTCAGCTCGCCGCCAGAATTTGGAAGAATCGATGTCCACATCCCCAATCTGTAAAAATTAGATTGTTAGTCATGGGCGATGGAAAAGTAGCACTTTGTTCACACACCGAAAATATCTCATGGACATGTCTCACGCAAACACCATCCCATGCACAATGCCATATTTCATGCATTAATTATGCCTTAATGTCCAAATCAACAATTCTGCCAATGGCTGCCCAATAAATCCCAATTGCAATTAGCACAAACCAGCGGAAAAAACGTGGTATTAGTCTGAGAACTGATTTCCGAAGTTGATGGGTTGTCGCGTTCACGCGCCTCTGCCAGTTTGTCGCTCAAGCGGTCAATCTGCTGGCGCTGCTCCCTCATCACTTGCGCTTGATCACGGATTTGCTGCTCGGATCTGCTTAGTGCTTCCCCCAAGTGTCGATTTTCCACCTTTGAAGGGAAAAAATAGCAAATTATAATTTCATTGGATCTTAAATAGAATTTGAGATTGACAAAATAGCAGTATTTACTTGAAATACGGTAATAGTGCGGTGCCTATCGTCACTAGACTGGCGAACCTCATCAAGTTCAGCCTTCAGCTTTTGATATTTAGATCCCAGATTATTAAAATTTCGGCCGACTTGAGCAAAATCCTTGTTCATTTTAATGCAAATCTCCTTCACAGCGTCATATTTTTCTTGTAGTGTAGCTGTCCCGGAAGTAGTAGAAGTAGTTTCAGCTTCTATTTGAGCATCCATTTCAGCGTCTGAAACTTCCACAGCTTCTGTCTCCGGATTAGGAATAGAATTGGAATTTGGCAGTTCATTTTCCTCGGCATAATCGGGGGTGGGTGGCGCAGTCAGTGACGGCGTTCTGGGCGGTGACTGAGACGATGACTTGTCGCGTGACGGTCTTTTACGGCCCACAGAGCACAGCCAAAAAACACAGGGTCCAAAGTATTTTTAGAGAATTCGACATCTTTTTGCAGTTGATTGTCCAGAATTCGTTGTTTATTTACTTATTTTGGGGCAGCATGCCATAAAAAATGGGAAACGAAGTGCGACGCGTGCGCTGTTGACTTCCATCTACACATCATTTCGCAACAGCGCGTTACGCTGATCATTAATTGGGGCAATCCCCAACTCATTACATTAGCAGATGAGCAGAATTAGTAGTGAATGCAAAATTGTAAAATGTAAAATGCGAAAGTAGCCAGTAATAAATGTGAAACATAAATGTAAAACGTGAATGCAAAACGTAAACATCAGTAACTAGAGGGGCACCTTCCAACAATATCGATGAGGTACTTTCATAATTTTATCATCCACATGAATAAACAGCTCAGTTTCATAAGCTTCTGCAACAAGGTGGGGGCCGGAAAATCTGGGCAACGACCTGTCCGCTGAAAAACTTCTCAGCATCACTGAATCACCAGCGTTAACAATTGTTTTATGCTTAGAATCAAGATATTGTTTATATTTTGCCCTGTTTTTGTCACTATTGGATTTTGCGACCATTCGAGCATGTAATGGATCCAAGTGTCTTGCCGCAACAAAAAATAGATTCCAGTGTGGCAAGTGTCCATATACTACGAAAAACGGGCAACAACCAGTGTTCTTATTTGACGATAAATTATGTTTCAGAATAACTAATGGTAATAATTCCTTCCAATTTGTTGAAGGGTGTTGTTTGCACACTAGTGCATAAATATCGCGTATTCGCCCGTTCACCTGTTCTACCATTCCATTTGCAGCTGGATTATGAGCTAGAACTGGCGAGTGACGAACTCCAAATTGATGGCATAAAGCCCTGAACTCGGAATTTATATATTCGGTCCCTTGATCAGTAATGATCAAGCGGGGTGCTCCAAACATCATGAAAACATTTTTCAAAACAGCTTTTGCCACTGTCTCAGCTCTCATAGACGAAACCGGAAAAGCGATGGTGTATCTAGTAAATGCATCTACCACCACTACGACTTTAGATTTCAAGTTTGATTTTTTGAATTGCATCGTATCAATATGTAACACATCAAATGGCTGGCTCGGGGTGGTCGTCGAACCCAATGGCCCGGGATGCAATTTATGCTTTTTTAAATGCATGCAGTCACCACAATGTTGACAAAAATCTAACACATCTCTTTTCAATGAAGGCCATGAAAAATATTCCGTCAACAACTTAATAGTCTTTTCTTGCCCGCCGTGACTCGCATAAATCCCCAAATGAGCTTGTTCTAAACAAGCTTGTTGCCACGGCCGTGGGGGCCAAATTCCGTAAGACTGATCCCCACAAACATTTTTGTGGTATAAAATGCCGTCTATGAGCAAAGCATTGGGAATGCTCTCCGGATCAACTTCCAGCTGACAAATCAACGCCGACAACTCTGGGTCTGCTCTTTGAATAGCCTTCCAATCGATTTCAGCTTGCAATGACAAAGTTTTACTCTGCTGGGAATCTGACGGTAAATTATAGCCATCAGAGACATGAATTCCCGCCCCACCGCGGATAATTTCTGTGGCTTCATCCAATTCTGTATCCCCGAACTCTGGTTCAGAAATCGGATTTCGAGATAAAGTATCCGCGACACAATTCAATTTTCCGGCACGGTGAATGAATGTGTGAATTTTATCCTGAATCCATATAGACCAACGTTCAAGCTTACTGTGCGAAGGTGTCTTGAACGCCTGATGTATTCCGCTGTTGTCTGTTATGACAATCAATTTCTGCCCTTCGACAAAATCCGCTAAACGGCGCACAGCCCATGCTATACACAAGCTTTCTAACTCTGCAGCAGAAAAACTTTTGTGTGGATGTGATAGCCGTTTTGAAATGAAGGAAATCGGGTGTAATTTATTGTCATCAGCGTATTGAGACAACACTGCTCCCAAACCCAATGCGCTGGCGTCTGTTTCCAGATAAGTTTGTATAAGCTCAACCCTGTTGGTGGGCTGATATCTGTGTTAGCATAAATTATAGTAGATTGTTTCCAGAAAGCGGTCTGACAACCCTTAGGCTTTTTAGGAATTTGGAAAGGTACTGATGCGGCTCCATGTGCTGGCACATATAATGGTTTTGATATTTTCACAATATTCGAGAAATGTTCATGGAACTTCTTTTGCAATTCTGCTAATTGAATTGCGGCAGGTTCATGCTCAGGTTTGTGCACGCAAGTTTCATTGTCTAATGCCAACGGTATCAACCATGACATTTTCAAAAATGGCATAATGTCAGTCCCAATTAGTAATTCCGCCAAAGCATCTGGTTCCATGTTGACCAAAACTACAGCCAGCACATGCCTTGCCACTTTGTCAATCGGCGAGATGTGTTCAAAATATAACGGAATTTCACACAAAGTGCCAGTTTTCGTCAACCCTGTCACCATGTGCAATTGCAATGAAGTCGTACGTAAATATTTATCTAAATCTAACTCCGTTTTTTTTTGCAATTTCGCACAGTGCAGCAATAGGTATGATTGTGCGTGAGCACCCTGAATCTAAAAGTGCTCTGCAAGGTATTCCTTCGACAAGTAAATCACTATAAACTTGTGGTCCATTTGTAGGCTGTAGTTTTATGCACACTAGCTGTCTATCACCCACCATCGCTCTAGCAGAAATGTTGTTATTTTCACTAGTAATTCCAAAAGAATGTGGTTGAGTTCCACCAACAGAATCAAAATCAGAATCAAACTCAACATTCACAGGTGTCACAAATGGCATGGAGTCACAAATATCAAATAATTTGTCATGACTGTGCAATTTTGATAACTGGCCCTCCTCAAACGTCAGGGGCGGTGGTGCACTGGAAAAGCTCGCCAAACATTTCTGCAACTCGTGCGTCTCCGTTTTCTGTAAAATTGGCGTATTTTTTAACCAGAATAATCGCTTCCAATCTGCCAACCGACCTGGGTCATCATTGAACATTTCCGCTACCCTGTGTCGGAATTCTGTACAATAAATATCCCACGGTTCCCCGGAATCCTGGTTAGCAGATTCTTCCATTGGAGGGTGTCCCCCTTGTTCGACCTCGGCATTCTTGGCACTGTCCTGCACCAAAAAATTTTCTCCAATGGAATTCTGATCCATGGTGTATCCCATTTTTGCTGGGATGACGGTTCTTGAAAGCGCTGGGTCAGATGTATGCGGCGGCCCAATACGCTTCACATGTCCATACCCATCAGATTTCGGCGTAGTGGTTGCTCGAACTTGGTTCGATTGATTTTGAAATTGCTGCCGCTGGGTCACCCTGCATTGGCTCACCCTGTGGCCAGAATGATTCATCAGTGGACACCATGGATCTGACAACTGGCTTTCAGATAAAAATTGCTTGAAAGTTGCGTGTGGCGCCGTTGTGTTCAGGGGTGTCTTATACGTTCGGTCATTTTTCAAATTGTTGCCCTTTATGTCCCTGAAATAATCATCTATGGTATGCACCAATTGAGCGAATTGTATTTTCTGGACTCGAGCCAAGTTCCTGAAGTTTGCCATCACATATTTGTCAAACCTCGTCTCATCAAATTTAGACCAAATTTTTGTGGCAATCAGTTTGTCAATTTTCGCCCTATCAAACTCCACAGCCTCCCTCAAATCCGATGGAATCTTAGACAATAAGCGTAAATAATAATCCATCAATGTCTCATTGCGAAACATCCCTGCTGCCTCCCATTCCGAATAAGTGTACATTTTATCAGTTTTTTTGTAAACTGACGACAGCTCAGACAGCACCTTTTCGTGATCCAACAAGTCTTCCGGTTTACAAAGTGTTGTCAAAACTTTGTGGGCGTCGCCAGCTAACTTAGTGCTGAACAATTCAACCCAAAATTGGCTTTTCAGCAACTCATCTGGCAGCGACATGGCGGCTACCTCGCATGAGCGCCGCCACTCCCCAAATGACATAACATCAGTTTTTCCTTTATAAATGGGTACTTTATCCATCACATGCGGTTTGGCCATCAGCCAAAATTGCAAGACTTCCGTTTTCGTGTTCGTTTTCAGTTTGGATGTTTCACCGGGTGTCCCTGTAATGTTTTTAATTAGCCAAGGATCAGACGTCTTTCCAGTGTCAAGTGTGACCCCTGTGGCCGGTAGGTGGTGTGTCTTAGTGGTTTTCTCCCTTGGAATGTTAATCCGCTGGACCGGTGGGTTACTAGTTTTCACGTTGCCCTTGAATTGCCCCCCCCCCCGGTTGTTGGCGTTTTGGCAGCTTTCAAAGCTTCGAACCTCTCAGTTAGTTTTTCAAATGCCTCAATTAATGATTGTTCAGTGTTTGAATCATCGGTGACAGGATCAAATTGTGGTACCACGCATTCCACTTGTTGGTGCGGCAGAGAAATCACATTGCGTTTGATTGGAGAATTCGTTGCCATATATGGTCGTGTATCCCCAGTATCGTAATCGCATTGAATCATTTCATTTCGCCACAAATCGTGATAAATTCCTTTTTTACTATCATTCACACCTTCAGAATTGCCCAAATCAATTAAGTGCGCTGCTAATGGGTCTGGTTCGAATGAGTGAACCATGCTAATGCGGAAAAAATGTTGCGGTGCAGGTGCTCGATCTTGCACAAAACGGCGCATGCGGCGATCAGCATATGTAAAACCGGAACTGTGAGGGACATTTGTATGTGACATGTCCAATGGCGGTGGTAGCGGTCGAGGGGTAGTATTTGAATGCCTAAAAATTCGCTCGGAATTATTGAAAACGCGTGCGCGCACTGGCGTTAAGCACAAATTTTCCACGGCGGAATATCGAGCAATCGGGAACCTTGGATTGGGTCGGGTTCCTTCTCTCAATAAATCATCTTGAATCTGGCGCTGCTGCTCAGCGTGTAAATGCGTATTCGGTAGCAAATTAACTGGATGTGCACGCGTATGGCGTTCAGCGGCTCTCTCTGATTGAGAATTATCAGCCATAGCGATTGAATATAGTAGTTAATTAGCTAGCAGCCATTTGTCTGCAGATGACAGCAATTTGTCAGCGGATGACAGCAACAAATGTAATTTAGACTTCAATAAATCTGCCTTCCCTTGGGTTGCAAAGTTGCGTAGCCCAGCACGTCCACCATTGACGGATCGGAGTGGAAAGGATTTTGAAGTATTTATTGATGAAGCCTCTCGAGCACTCAAACACATCAATTATATAAGTTCCCAACGGGAACACAAATCACTACACGCATCCCAACAGTTGACTTGTTGACGTGTTGCGACATGGGTATCTTGAATTGTGACCCTCGCAAGGGCTGGATAGATACATATACCAAATTGCTCCTACGGAGGAAAAGATATCTAAAAAAATTATTTTTGGGGGTCTGGATGGAGGGCTTGGTCGTTCAATATATTGTTTTTTTTCATGGTATGGAATGAATAAAATGGGAAAGATCACATGAATTACTGAGTTTTAAGGTGAAAATATATAAAAAGATGTGAAAATTTGCAATTTTGAGCAAGAATATATTTCAATCACAACAATGAAAGCAACCACAAGGCACCAGTTCTGCAAATTGGCAGCTAGAGACGTAAGCAACAGGATAGAAAACTTATTATATAATTTTACATACACTGGAGTTTTTGTAAAATTTTACTAAAATTGTACAAAAATTGGGTATTTTTGTACAATTTTACTAAAATTTTACAAAAATTCGAATTTTAGTAAAATTGTATTTTTATTTTATTAATTTTCCATTTTATTTTATTTTATTTTATTCTTCAATTCTTCATTCTATTTGTATTTTATTTTTATTTTTTTTCTGAGATTTTGCCAACCCTGGTGGTGAGTAAAAAATTTTTAGTCTACGGTTACTTTTGAAAATTTCGATAACTATGTTTTTAATTACTGAATTTGCTTTTAGGCACAAGCTAGGTAGTCATGGAAAGGCACCGGGTCACTGGTGCCCCATTGCTGGGCACCGAAGGGCACCAGCACCGGTGCGGTGCGGTGCCCTTTTTCGAAGGTGCCCTGCCGGTGCCGGTCTAATTTTTCTAAGAATCGCACCAGTGCTGTTGCCGTGCGGTGCTGTTTTTTTGCCTTTCTGTGCCCTTTCTGAGAACTGGCAGAGGTGCCCGTACGGTGCGGTGCCATATTTCCCGGTGCCTTTCCCATCACCAGCAGTAGTGATGGAAAAGCGCCAGAAAAAAGGGCGCCAGGCGCCATGGCGCCAGGCGCCATGACGCCAGGCGCCATGGCGCCAAGCGCCAAGGGCGCCACAGAAAAAGGGCGCCAGGCGCCAAGGGCGCCACAACAAAAGGGCGCCAAGCGCCAAGGGCGCCATGGCGCCATTTGCAAGTTAGGGCGCCAGGCGCCAATGGCGCCAGGATAAATTAGTGCATACGATACCCTGTGTGCTAAAAATGTTGCTAACACTGTATTACACATACCTAACACTGTATTACACACATTCATCTTTTTGTTTACATTCTCTAGGATGTAATCATCAAAAACGGCACTAGCAACAAAAATTTTTGCTAAAAATTATACACACACGCTCACCTAAAACACAATGGAAATTGTCCTTTGACAAAACGATGCATCCACTTGAAACAGATTTTCCCAATGGATGTTTTCTTGAAGTGGATGAAAACAGAATTACGACAGTTTGAATCTGTTGATTTAAATACGAGTTTGCAAGTTCATCAACGGTCCATCCATGAGACGTGTCTGATGAATCATTGGATGAAAAAGTTCCAACCACTGGGACCACTTTGTCCATTTTTACAGTAAATTTCTATTATCCACAGACGCGCTTTTTATATTTTTTTTGTTGACGCAGCACTCTCCTTCAAACCCTGCTGGCGCCATTCTGGCGCCCTATTACGGCAGGGCGCCACGGAAAGATGGCGCCAAGCGCCAATGGCGCCATGGCGCGGCGCCCTTTGGCGCCCTCAAATGACGCCAGCGCCATGGCGCCATTCCATCACTAACCAGCAGCAGAAAATTTTATGAGACAGATGTTTTTTTATGAGCGAATTTATCAGTGTACCAGAGTTGTGCAAATACTGGTATTTTTGGAAAACGTAAACGTAAATACCTCTTCCAAATCAAAAGTATAAATACTAAAATGTAAGGTATTTTTAAAATACCAAGGAATACGTAAAAAAAACATAAACGTAAAAATTTTACACACAGTATTTGCCATTGTGCTTTGCAAAATACCATTATTTTCACCTTTGGATGGGTAAATCGCTCCATCTGCACCACTTTCTGTTGTAAGTGTGGCCAAATCCAACTACGCTGGTGATTCTGGGGGAGTCCCAGACCCTGTAAAATGCTTTGTAAAATGTCAAATGGCATGCAAAGTGTCTAAAGTCATGCAAAATGCCCTGGAAGGTGGCCATTTTGCTGCCATAAGTTTTGACATTTGCATGAAATTTTACATTTTACAGGGCATCCTACAGAGTCTGGGATTGGCACCAGAGCTTGCACTCGCCCCTCCAGTTTCAAAACGTGTGCTACTCAGTTGTTGCACGTGGCATCGTCGGAATTCATCACGAAAAAATTTATAAACGCAAGCGGCTCTACAAACAAACTACCGTATTACCTCGAATTAACCCCCCCTTGAATTAACCCCCCCCCTCGAAATACCCCCCCTAAAATTGAGTGTAACGTGAACGTACATGACAGATACCGCAGTTTGTGATCTGTACAATGCAGAACATACGTTAAAACTGATGATTAAGTGACGATAGGGAAGGGTTTTTGTGTATTTACAGTTATATATGCCTATAAACACATATACATCTGTGTAATTGTTTGATTTTTCTACGTCTGCGTATGGGAAATTTCCGAAAATTTCTGGCGAAATAATAGACCCCCCCCCCCTCAAATAAACCCCCCCCTCTAATTATCCCCCCTCAAATTTTGCTGGCGAAAAAATAAACCCCCTGGGGGTATTTCGAGGTAATACGGTACGTCGGTTTCTGTGTTCAGCATTTGAACACATTTTTGAATATGTACCCGAAATTCCATGTGAACGTGCAAGCATGCAGTCACTTTTTACATACACCACTTTTTTGTACATAAACATGTTACATTTATGCAAAAACATGAGAATATTGTTGGCTGCAGGTGGTGCGGCCCATTCGAACATGTGCACGTGAGAATGATCACAAGTTTTTTACGTTTTCCCTAGTACCCGGGTATTTTGGTCAGGAAAACGTAACAAAACGTAATGGTATTTTTGGAAAACGTAAACGTAAACATAAGTATAAATACCCGAATAACCGGTTATTTCGGGTAAACGTAAATACGTTTTTCCAACTCTGCAGTGTACAGTATGCACTCTGCAGCAAGCACGTTAGCAAGGACTCGGGGTCGGGGGCATAGGGGATTTTGGGGTTAGCATTTTGAGGGGGGGGGGTCAACCTGCCGGCACATGCTTATAACTCAGGAACCGCTGGGCGAAAAACGTTGAGATTTGAATATGATGTGGTTTCAGGTTGGGGCTACGCACAATTTCGACGAAATTTTCCTACGAGCTCCCTGACCGGAGATAGTGTGGGTCTATAAAAAGACGGTAATTTTCGAATTTATGGTGTTTCAGAAAATGCAAAGTTTGAACATCAATAACTGGACGTTTTCTGGGCCGATTTTAGTAATTTCACTTTTAAAATGATGACAAATGCTTGGAGAGTTGATTTCTGAGGTCAAATAGGCAATAATTGTGTATATATCGATTTGGCCGGATTTCGTAATGCAAAATTTACAAAAAAAATTTCTCGTTTTGAAAATGCTATCTTATACCCCTGATCGAGAGAAACACCGTACCGAAAGAATGAGATCGATATCTCTCTCAGATCAAAAGTTATAGCACTTCAAACTTTCGCCTACCATCCATGTAAATAACCACATGAAGGTCAATGCGTTCAAATTCAAAACTCCATATCTCGACCATTTCTCAGCCATTTTGCTGGCGAAATAATAACCCCCATGGGGGTATTTCGAGGTAATACGGTAAATATGGTAATTTGGTCTATATATGAATTCTGCTGCAAGATGTGATATTTACTCAGTATGCAGTGCTGTGGGCTCAGGGAGCAATGGCAGTCAGTACCCGGGGTGCTAATTGGCTTTGTGAGCTTCAGCAATGTCACCTGGTGCCAACAAGGGTGAGGAGTTGAGGCGTTCAGAGTGCGCGGTGGGATTATTTTTTGGGCACCATCACAATGCAACACGTTCCTCAGATTGGTAGATTAACTTCATGGGTCAGAATAAGTTCCAACGCAGAACAAAATTTTGTCGCGCAGGTAGTGATGGAAGCGCGCCGTGGCGCTGGCGCCATTTAAGGGCGCCAGAGTGTTGTACCATTGAATCACTTGTGCACGACACACATTTTGTCGCGCAGTTTTTTGCACAACAAAAGTTTGTTGTGCTGTGCACAACTGGTGCAATGGTACAACACTCAAATGGTACATCCCTTAAATGGCGCCAGCGCCACGGCGCCCTTCCATCACATCCTGCGCAACAAAAACTGCGCGACACAATTTTGTTCTGCGTTGGAAATTCCCGTGAGCCGCATTCGTCAACATGACATGTAAAGACATCATTTCACCAACATTTGAAAACACACAGGAGAATGGAGAGATAATTGAAACCATAAAAACAATTAGGTTTTTATACGCACTGTGATGGCGGGAGTGCTTTAAAATATTATCACGTTTTTATATTTATCTATATCTATATTTACCGTAATTCCTCGAAATACCCCCCCTTGAAACCCCCCCCCCCCTCGTTTGACCCCCCCCCCCCTCTCGGGACCACTATGAAACAATCACCCCCCCTCGAAATACCCCCCCCCAAATTGAGTGTAAAGGGAAAGTACATGACAATAACTGTAGTTTGTGTTCTGTGTACTGCAGAACACACGTTAAAACAATGTCGGTGTCACGTTAGAACAGTGTACATACCATCTACATACTAATATTAGTCTACATAACCTTATAAATGGCAGTTTTTGTTGCATTTTCCGACGTCTGCGTACGTTTCAGACGACAATTTCGTACTTGGTTTTCAAAAATTTTCTTGTGAAATAATAACCCCCCCCCCTCGAAATACCCCCCCCCCTCGTTTAACCCCCCCCCCCCTCTCGGGACCACTATGAAACAATCACCCCCCGGGGGGTATTTCGAGGAAATACGGTATATTTTCATATTAATTTTACGTTTACCCAGGTACTTTCAAAGTGTTTCACGCTTTTAGTACCAATACTTAAAATATTTTCGTTTAAGTTTACGTTTTCCAGAAATATCACTACTTGAACAACTCTGCTTTCCATCACTGTTCAGTCCGTAGTATTACCACTGGGAATCACATTTCTGTTCATCTCTGAAGGATTGTCGGGCGGCATGAAGCAACAGAGCCGGCCGGGCCTGACGCGCTGCCGAATGTCCCAACTGGGGCCAGTCCCAAACCATGTAAAATGCACCTGCCATATGTCAAACGTCGTGCAAAGTGGTTAAAGTCATGGAAAACGCCCTGCAATATGAGAAATTACTGGTAAAAACAAATGAATCATTTGGCATTCTTTCATAACATTTTATTTACATACCTTTTGACAGTTTACACGATGTTTGAAATTTTACACGGCACTTTACAGTGTCAGGGAGTGGCACCTGCCCACTGCCACCCAGGCAGAAGTGAAAAAGTACACAATGCTCACAAGGAAGTTGCCACCAAAGACATTTTGACACAAGCAACACGGGTCATCCGACCAGGCTGGCCGCGAGAGTTCCGCACGTGCGTTTCCGCACGCAAGCGCACAAAAAAAAATTGGGTGGACACTTGTTCCGCGCAATGACACGGACTGAGGTAGCCTGACGCGCGCGCAGACACACAACAGACGCAGCTCTGTGCGCGCACAAAAATGGCGCGCGCATAACAGGCAACGTCTGCGTGCAAAACAAATCATTTCGACACGCAGAAAATTATCGCAGGAGCTATAACTTAGGCATTTTGTTTCAAATTTCGCAATTAATTATTGCATTATAAAAACAAAATATTATGATGAAAAAATGTCTACATTTTGGTTCATTATTCAAATTTTTTGAAGTCATCACACTCATTAGAAACAATGAAAATCAAGTGTCACAATATATTTTTACAATTGCATCATTTGAGATTCACCACAATATTCTGATCATTTTAAGTGCTCAAACATCAAAATCGGTAGAGAATTCATGTAAATATGCAGTTCCGAATGTGTGGCCTTTTAAAAAAAACTACCCAAAAATTACTTTGGAAGCTGCAGCCCGGGTGATTTTCATTACGTGTTCGTTTTGCGAACACGTAGAATCTGTTTGTGTGCTAAAAAAAACGTTTCCGCGCGCCTGGTCGATTTGACCTCCATAAGTTCCGCGCGTTGACACGTCGTCTTTTTGTGCCCATATGGCTGGTCAGCACATAAGCGCGCGGTTGCATTCTCTATGCGCGCAACAAAAATAGGTTCCGCGCGTTTGTTTTAGCACGGTGTTTTTCACGCGCGGAACACTCGCGGCCAGCCTGCATCCGACACAAAACACATTATAGAGTAGACCATATACACTATGATTGAGACACCGTGAATTATCACATTGACGACCTGAAAATTTGAACAGGAATGCACACGCCAAATTTGTGTTTTTGTGAAGTTTAGTGATGTAAAGGGACCGGGGCACCGGTGCCCCGGTGCCGGACACCGAATGGCGTGCGGTGCCCTTTCGATTTTCAGAGGTGCCCCGCCGGTGCGGGTGCCATTTTTTTCAGAATAGCACCGGTTCTGGTGCGGTACGGTGCCAATTTTTTGCTGGTGCCCAAGGTGCTGGCACCAGCTGGAAAAAGTGGGGCACCGGAAAAACACCGGCAGGCAGGGTTTCAAGTGTTTGAAATCTGCCACTTTACAGGATGTGTGCGTGTACACTTAAAATGATTGGCATAATGTGTAGATTCGTTTTTGAAATCATGTTAGTAATGTATTAACTCATCACGCCGATTTGACCCACTTTTTTAACATCTTAAATATTTTTTTTGGAACATGATACCTATAACCTTTTTGTGTTGAGAAACCGGGTAAAATCGGCATGCGACATTTAGACATCATTAGCACGATCTAAAAAGGGAATCCGCTGATTCTGCCGATCATTTTAAGTGTTCAACGGTCCAAATCGGTAAAGATTTGGCTGTTTTATTGAGCTTTAAACTCGATTAGCCGAAACGATCATCTTATTACATATCCCCTTATCTCAGGACTAGTGATGGAAAAGCACCAGAAAAAATGGTGCCGGGCGCCAAAGGGCGCCAGAGAAATTGGCGCCAGGCGCCAATGGCGCCACGGCGCCATCTGAAGAAATCGCGCCAGGCGCCAAAGGGCGCCAGAAAGAATGGCGCCGTGCGCCAAGAATAAAAGTCACTTTTTCAGCGTATATATTTATCATAACAGAGTTGTTAAAAGTACCGAACTTTTTTCAAAGTACTGTATTACCTCGAATTATCCCCCCTTGAATTAACCCCCCCCCCTCGAATTAACCCCCCCCCCCTCAAAATGGGCTGGGGAAATAATAACCCCCCCTCGAATTAACCCCCCCTCAAAATGGGCTGGGGAAATAAACCCCCCCCCCCTCAAAATACCCCCCCCCCTTCGGAATGATGTACGTCATGTACATAATAAATACGTCATGTATGCAATGTACATGATGTATATTATTGTTAATTTGCATTGCAGCTACACATAGACTAGTTTGTGTAGCTATCTATGTTTTTAAGTCCAAATATATCCTGTTTGGACACATTTTTTATCTGTTTTGGGTATGCAAATGCCTACTATTTACTACGATCCTTACGAAAATTTCTGACGAAATAATAAAAAAAACTCTCGAATAAACCCCCCTCGAATAAACCCCCCTCGAATAAACCCCCCTCAAATTTTACTGGCGAAATAATAAACCCCCATGGGGGTATTTCGAGGTTATACGGTATACAGAAACGTAAAGTATTCATTTTTTACTCGTCTCACCCCCTGAGTACAGAAGACATAAACTAATTTTTTTTTACTTTTACTCACAAGTAAACGTGAGTAAATGTACTTTTGCTCCCAGAAAACGTAAACGTGAGTATTTTAGATAAATGTTACCCCACGTTTCACTCATAATCACCAATTTTCATAACTTTTGGACCGTTTGAAGAAATTTTTGGATACGTATGTGGCTGTAGACACATTTCCGACTATTTTCACCTATTTTTAGCATATTCTCTCCCTTTTTCCATTTTATTCCTTCAAAAAGAGGATAAAAACATTACAAGAAATACGTTTTCTGTACTCGAATACTTTCAAAAAGTATACGTAAAAGTGAGCACAGGTACTTTTTTCGGAGGAAACGTAAACTTATTTACTCTGTACTCGAGTGTACGTATTTATCGAGTAAAAGTAAATACGTTTTAACAACTCATAACATAGGCGTTTGTAGAAAATGGCGCCAAACACCAAGGGCGCCATGGCGCTGGCGCCCTTTGGCGCCATTGAAGGGCACCAGCGCCATGGCGCCGTCCCGTCACTACTCAGGACTGGGCGATACTTCGAGAACCAAAAATCAATTGGGTTATAAGCCCGACACCAAAATTGAACGTCATCGAAATCGGCCATCGTACAACAGATATGAGCATGAGGTTAAGCATCGCGTTATGAGGTTATCGCACAGAGCTGTGAGCATTGACCATTCTTTGTTACTGATTTTTTTTGAAAAATTTTAACCTGGTGCGGTGCCTTTCGGTGCTAGCACCGGCGACCGCCGGTGCCCTTCGGTGCCGGTGCCATTTTGTTTCAGAATGGCACTGGTGCCGGTGCGGTGCGGTGCAATTTTTTGGCCGGTGCCCCAGGGTGTCAGATGCCCTTTTCTTGCTTTGGGAGAGGTGCCGGTGCGGTGCGGTGCAATTTTTGTCGGTGCCTTTAACATCACTAGTGAAGATCCCTTAGTTTATTTGAGAACTTACCCATCGTTGGTGTTCTGCATCATACAGATCACAAGCTGTGGTATTTGTCGTGTACATTCTATTTACACTCAGTTTGGGTGGGGGTATTTCGAGGGGGGGGGGTTATTTCCTCAGCGGAATTTTAGGGGGTATTTCGGGGTGGGGTGATTATTTCCTCAGCGAAATTTTAGGGGGGTATTTGGAGGGGGATTTATTCAAGGGGGTTAATTCGAGGTAATATAGTAGGTGCAACCCCCACTACTCCTCATGAATGGAAGGGGCCGCGGCGACTCACTACAGAGTGGGTCGCCGTATGTGTAAAATATATAGCGCCATTGGCGCCTGCCTGGCACCTTTTTATAAACTGTACTGTAACACATAGTTGCAAAAACGTATTTACGTTTACCCGAAATACCCGGTTATTTGGGTATTTATACTTACGTTTACGTTTACGTTTTCTAAAAATACCATTACGTTTTGTTACGTCTTTCCTGGCACAATTACCCGGGTACCAGAGAAAACGTAAAACTTTCAGCTACTCGAAACTAGCGTCTGTGAAATGTGGCCTATTACCACAGTCACATATTGATTTTGTGTAAATAGTGGACGTAAATAATGCCAATTATGTTGTGTAATTGTCTTTTTGACAGTGGAAATATTGTAGGTAAATGTAATTAATCAATTGTAAATGTAATCAATGTGTCAATTTTGGAATATGAACAGTGTGAAGGAATGTTTTACCTATAAATACAAGCAGAAAAGTGGAATATGTCTATGTATTTGTGTTGTGGATTATACAATCATTCACTGTTTTGTTTTATCCATTTCCTGCTGAAGTTTTGCAGTAATGTAATTTTTGATGAAGAGGCGTGCTAATCAATAAGTTTGCTAAACTGTGAGGCCATCAGCAGCAACATTCGTAAACAAATAGACAAAAATTTTAATACGATTTTTTGTTTGCTATGAAACGTAAGGGAAAAATGTGGATGAAAATTGTGTATAAATGTTGAAAATGTCACAAAAATGGCCTTTTCTGAAGCTCTGCTCGTATGGGGCACTTCTTGAAATTTTTACGTTTACGTTTTGTTTTACGTATTCCTTGGTATTTTAAAAATACCTTACGTTTTAGTATTTATGCTTTAGATTTGGAAAAGGTATTTACGTTTACGTTTACGTTTTCCAAAAATACCAGTATTTGAACAACTCTGGTAACAAATAAAGTCAGGGCCGGACCTGTGTGGGACAGTGAAAATGGCGGAATTTTTTTACATATACAGGCGACCCACTCTGTAGTGAGTCGCCATAGCCCCTTCCATTCATGAGGAGTAGTAGTACGCCTATATACCACCCAAGTATTAGCTTTGACCCCTCGCACAGCTGGTGATATTGGGTCCAAAGTGAAATCAAATATGGGGCCAGACTTGTGTGGACAGGTGTTTAATTCAACGATAGCTAATAAAACTACTCACCATTAGCCAAAATGCAATAGCCACTGTGATTGGCTTTCGGGAGTAACGATGGCAAACCCCCGAGAAAAAAGTATTTAAATTTTTAAGTGTTTTTTCTAAAACTAATTTTCGAATTTTCGAATTTTTCCCAAAATTAATTTTCGAATTTCGAATTTAAATTTCGAAATTTCGAATTTTCGAATCTTTTTTAGCAATTTTCGAATTTTTTTGGCCAGTTTTCGAATTTTTTCAAATAATTTTCGAATTTTTTTGGAAAAATATTGAATCTGAAGCTTTAAACACATTATTTGGACTGTTTTCATATTCTCATCAGTTTTTATAACCCTATTTTTACCATAATTTAGCATTAAAAATGGTGGAAGGAGTTATACGGACCAGTGTCCTGCTTCTTCATTTAATTCACACATTGACACATTTAATTCACCAACGCAGCAAAGGCAATAAAGACAACAATTAAAAATTCGGTGTCAAATAAAATATTGGCATCAAATTGAATATTGGCATCAAATAAAATATTGGCATCAAATACCGTATTTCCTTGAATTAACCCCCCCCCCCCCCCCCTGGGGGTCTATTACTTTGCCAGAAATTTTTTGAAATCCCAGTGCTAAATTGTTTTTCTTTTGTAAGTAACACAGAGGTAAAAATGCAACAAAAACCGCCATTTATAAGACTCTATAGACTTATATAGGTAAGATGTAGACTGTACAAACCCTGTTCTAACGCAACAGTCATTGTTTTTAACGTGTTTCCCAGATAACAAACCGCACAAACGTTCTCTACACACCAAATTCGGGCGCGGTATTTCGAGGGGGGGGGGGGGTTATAAATTCTTAGGGCAAATATTGAGGGGGGTATTTTGAGGGGGGAGGATATTTCAAGGAAATATGGTATAAAAACGGATGTGTCGAAATCCGCCTCTTCCGCCGCGGATGACATTTCAATGTTTTTGTTTCTTACATTTCGCTTTTTAATACGCGCCGCATATCAATTGTCGCTTTATTTAGCACGTTGAACTTAAGAATGCGTTTTGTTGCCTTGAATTGCCTGAAAAATTCGAAAACTATTTTCGAATTTTTGAATTTTCGAATTTTCGAATTTATTGAAAAATAAATCGATTTTTAAGTGTTTTTTCTAGGGGTGAAATAAAAATTCGAAAATTCCAAAAAAATTCGAAAATTCGAAAATGTTTTCGAATTTTCGAATCTTTTTTGGCCATCGTTATTCGGGAGTCCCTAACTGCATACACCAACATCAGTGTGAGAGCAGAAATCACCATGAACAGATTAATGACAGCGATTGAAATGTAGTTAGGACCCACTTCGAAAACCCCGAGCAAACTGCCAGCGCATGACAATAAGTGATGCAGGGAACACCACGCTTCACTCCAGTAGCATTATTTCACCATTTGAAAACGAGAAGATTTGTAGTCACATATTCTTGAATTCAAGCATTTTCAGAAGGACAACCGTCAAAAATTTTTTTAAGCTCCCAGCATTTATGTTGTAGATAAATACCGTATTTCCTCGAAATATCCCCAGGGGGTTTATTTTTCAGAGTGGAAATTTTGAAGGGGGGGGGGTGGTATTTCGAGGGGGGGTTATTATTTCGCCAGAAACTTTTTGAAATCCCAGTACAAAATTGTCGTTTGAAAACATACGCAGACGTTGAAAAATGCAACAAAAATTGTCATGTTTATGACTGTACAGACTTTTATTTATATGTATCTTGGCGGTATAAACACTGTTCTCACGGAACACAGTCATTGTTTTTAAGTGTGTTCTGCAACTGCACCTTTTGTTATGTACGTTCCATATACACTAAATTGAGGGGGATTTCGAGGGGGGGTTGATAAGTTCAGTGTGCCCATTTTGAGGGGGGGTATTTCGAGGGGGGGGGGGGTATTTCGAGGGGGGGGTATTTCGAGGGGGGGGGGTATTTCGAGGGGGGGTATTTCGAGGAGGGGGGGGGGGGGGTATTTCGAGGAAATACGGTAAATCAAAGAAGTTTTGTACGGCAATTTACACTTGCAATTTACACACCCCTTGTTCTTTTGCATCGCTTATGATATTAGAATCAGTATGATGCCCATGTATAGACTGGTTCTCTGAAAAGTTGGAGTAGTTTGTTATCAGGTACAAAAAATAAATTGTAAACAGTTGTTTGATATACCATAATTACTCTATTAATGCAACTGTTGCATTATTGTTTTCAGCACATTTTTGCGGGTTGGACTACTGGAGGGGGTCGCATTAATAGAGGGGGTTGCATTGTTTTTCAATTCCACACATTCAATTCAACAACTCAACTGTCCACGCAAGTCTAGTTATAGCATGACATTGTAAAGCTATAAACACCATAAAGCCACAATATTGGCTACTTATATATAACTCGACTGGACTCGCCACGAATTAGCAGCATTTTCGCAATCTTCTGCTTACATTGGGTTTTTTTTCTTGGGGGTCGCACTATTGGAGGAGTCGCATTATATTCACACAACCTGGCATGTTGAACATATGGCCAAAGGGCTCACACTATGTGAGGGTCACTTTATTGGATGGGGGTCATACTAATAGAGTATTTACAGTATAAATGAGGCCTTTTATTATAAAAGTAAACAAGTCCACTTCACGTCAATAGAGTAAATCACATTTTAATTTTCAGATCCATTTATTGTTTGTTTAAAAAAAATTTGAAAAAATGTTTATATTCAAACTTAAAAAAAAATTGTCAAATTTGTTTATTAAAAAGATTAAAATTGAAAAAAGAACATTTTTATTCAAACTATTTCTTGAAATAGAAAATATATATTTTTTAAAAGAATTGTTTTACAATATTAATTTTTTAACAGTTTGGATTATTAAAATCATAAATTTTTTTAAAACTTTTTTTTAAAGCACACCATTTTGATTTTTTTGGTAAATTTGTAAAACAAATGTTGGGACAAAACTTCTAATAACATTAGGAAAAACTTTTGAAAACATTTGAAACTAATTGAAAATGTTTTGAAAAAAATAGAAATTTTTAATAACCCACTCCATGAAAATGGTTACATTTTGGAGTCTGTGGCACCACTCCATGAAAATGGCACCATTTTGGAGTCTATGGCACCACTCCATAAAATTGTCTAAATTGCCATTATCTGTGACGCGTATGGAAATCCTACATCACTCACTCTAGAAATTTTTAAGAAAATTTCTATTTGTGGAATGACTTATAAAGTGTGGACCAGGGTTGGTTTTATAAAAATCATTTGTATACAAATTGTATAAAAATTGTATAAAAATGTATTTTATTTTAATTTTATTCTTGTTTTATTTTATTTTATTTTACTTTATTCCAAAATGTTAATAAAATAATAAAATGGAACCATTTTACAAAAAAAATACATTAATTTTACAGAAATTCTACAAAAAATCAGAATCTTGCATGCAAGGTCAGAAAAATGTGTTAATTAGACCTGAACATGAAAAACGTGTGACAAATTTTTTCATTACTTTGCAAAAGTTGCATGCAGTAGGTATTGTTACCTAGTTTCAAGTGTAAAGTTACAATTATTGATAATAATGGTTTGCATTTTCAG
The DNA here is from genome assembly GCA_964036195.1 of Sphaerolaimus hirsutus. Lineage (NCBI taxonomy): Eukaryota > Metazoa > Nematoda > Chromadorea > Monhysterida > Sphaerolaimidae > Sphaerolaimus > Sphaerolaimus hirsutus. The sequence goes on from CAXIWS010000163.1 coordinate 45,411, forward strand.
TAGAAGGATTACTGGAGTGGATTACTGGGCATATTTGTAAAATGTCAGATAAGTGTCAATTGTCATGACAAATGTACAGTAAAGAGTCAATTGACATCTCAAATGTCAAGCAAAGTATAATTGTGATGACAAATGTCATGCAAAGTGTAAATTGTGTATCTGAATTAGGGTGTCAACTTTCCGTTTTCCGTTTTCCGTTTCCGCTTTCCGCAGGCAAATGTTTTTCCATTTCCGTTTCCGTTTTCTGGCTGCTAAATTTTTTTCTCTGTTTCCGTTTCCGTTTTTCCAGCTCATTTTCCGTTTTCTGGCTGAATTTTTGGTTTTTCCGCCTTTTTTTCCATTTTCCGGTTCAATTATCTGTTTTTCCAGCTTTTTTCACTTTCCAGCTCAATTTTTTGTTTTCTGTTTCAGCCAAACTGGTAAACATGCATGCAGGCTCTTAATTATGTGAATTTTGCCCATTTTTAGCAAAATTTCTGCAAATTTTTTTATTTCTGGCAACATTTCAGCAATTTTTTTCCGTTTCCGTTTCCGTTTTCCGGCCTTTCATTTTTCTGTTTTCCGTTTTCCGGCAAGTGCAATTTTTTTTCCGTTTCCGTTTCCGTTTTCTGGATAGTGCAAAAAATTTTCCGTTTCCGTTTCCGTTTTCCGCCTAAAAGTTTTGTCATGACAATTGACACTTTACTTAACATTTGTCATGACAATTGACACTTTACATTTCATTTCATATTGGGACTGCCCCAGCTCCGCAAATAAACTGGTTGAACGATAAACAACAAAATGAAAATTTTACAAAAAATATGACTTTTTATGAATTTTTACAAAAATTCGAATTTGTATACAATTTTTATTTTTATTTTGAAATTTTCCATTTTATTTTATTTTATTTTGAAATTATCCATTTTATTTTTATTTTATTGTTATTTATTTCTGGGATTTTGCCAACCATGCTGTGGACACGCCAGTTCCGGCACCTAATTTCTGAGTCAGGTACCGGATACCATATCTTCAGCTGTAGTGGGGGGGATTTATTTGAAATTTTGAGATTGTATACTCAACATCCCCCACTACTTTATACGGGCTGGGGAAGGTCGGCGACTCACCTGAGTGTGGGCCGCCGTATACAATTATCGTTTTTTTATCGCCGTCGGCGCGAGGTCCGGCACCCCATGTTTTTACAGTATAATGGGCTGCCAATCTAAAACTGTTGGGAGGAATTGATCGAAATTTTGAGGGGGTGTACACGAAACCCCCCACTACTTTCCACGGAAGGTTGAGCCCCTTGGCGACCCCCTTGAGAGTAGACTGCTGAAAAATAAAATGATATTTTTGAGAATTCACTGTCCAGGTTTGGCACTGGACAGCAAAAATAAAAATTACCTTAGGATGTCTTTTAGATGATAATGTATACCACTGTAAAAAGTGTGTATTAAAAAAGCAAATTTGAAAACAAAAATTTGATCTGGCATGAAAGTGTATTCAACACCCATACACTTGTTTCAGATTAAATTTCAATTTAAGTCAAATTTTCAATACACACTTTTAAAGCTGGTTTACGATGTCCTCTAGGAGATGATTGAAGGTAAAAATTTGTGTAAACAACATTGCCCCAAAAATCAACCATGGAGGAGTTTCAATGGGGGTCAACACAAAGCTGTCCCACAAGGCAAATTTTGTTGGAATCCTGGCAATCCTGTAATAGTGTCATCGATGACATCAGTACAGTGACCCCCATTGAAACTCCACTATGGTTGGTTTTTGGGGCAATGTTGTTTACGCGAATTTTTACCTTAAATCATCTCCTAGAGGACATCATACACCAGCTTTAAAAGTGTGTATTAAAGATTTGACTTACCGTATTTCCTCGAAATACCCCCCGGGGGGTGATTGTTTCATAGTGGTCCCGAGAGGGGGGGGGGTTAAACGAGGGGGGGGGTATTTCGAGGGGGGGTTATTATTTCACAAGAAAATTTTTGAAAACCAAGTACGAAATTGTCGTTTGAAACGTACGCAGACGTCGAAAAATGCAACAAAAACACGGGGTGCCGGACCTCGCGTGGACACCTGTTTTTTCAAAAAAAATATTCACGTATACGGCGGCCCACGCTCAGGTGAGTCGCCGGGGCCTCCCTGCAGTGTATAGTTGAAGGGGGGTCTAGAGTACAGAGTTGTTAGAATTACTGAACTTTTTTAAAAGTATATGTAAACGTAAAGTATTTTTTTTTACTCATCACAAAGTATAGAAAACGTAAAATACTTTTTTTTTACTCGTACGTAAGCGTAAATGCGAGTACAAAATTTCTTCCCAGTAAATTGCAAAAGCGAGCACTTTTCTTCATAGAGTATGTAGAACTGGGTACGTTTTCGATGTACCCCACTCAAAATGGCCACTACGAATTACCTAATAGACCCCCGTCGACCCCCCCCCCCCCAAATCGAGTGTAAAGAGAACGTAAATAATAAAACCTTCAGTTTGTGTTCTGTGAAATGCAGAACACACGTTAAACAATAAGGCCCCGTTTACACGGATTTTTGGTGACGACAGAAAATTTGTGTCGTCACAGACATTTTTCCGATGAAAATAGCAAATTTCATGTGTGTGACGATAAATCGGCCTCGTTAAATCCTCGATGTCACCGACAAGGATAAATTTGTATATTTAACCTAATTTTGCACCAAAAAAAAACATTTTTAATTTAATAATGTGATGATATTGATCACGCCGATTTTTTGCTTCATTGTGGCACATGTTGTCTGGTATTTTTGAAGGCTTCTTTGAAATATCTGGGGTGCATTGTCATCACAAAAAAAACACGTTCACAGCTTGTGATGACAATATCATCACGGACTTTTTCGCGGAGTTGAAATTTGTCGGACTTTTTGTCGGTAGCCCCGGTAGAGGGGCTGCCATGTCGGTGCCCACAAACAAACTGCGAATTCGCTGGAGTCAACTTTCATTTGCAGTATCTTAGTCATTTCTCACTCGATCTTGACCGTTCATCAGTCAAAATGATCAGGCAAATGTAAGGATACCAATTTTGTGTTCAGATTTGTCATATGTATTAATGAAAAAGCGGCAAGATGGTGCCATTCAAAAAAGGAAATAATGCACATTGATATTAATTATGTATTTATGCAATAGCGATTTTGAAGGTGAAAATGGTAAAAGTCCTGGAAAATTTTGAAAATTATTGATTTTGAGCAAAAATTATGGCAAACTTTCTCAAAGATTGTTCCAGATTGGTAGATTGGTAGGTTCCTGCTATTTTTTTTGGGGGGGGGGGGGGCGTTCAGGTGATAGTAGCCAAGTGAAGTTGAAGTGAAGTGGAGTGAAGGGAAGTGAAGTTGGAAGTGAAGTGGGTGAAGTGAATGTAATGAAATGCTCATTTAGTGATCAAATAAGCATAGTATAGAAGTTTAATATGGTGGAAGTGAATACATTATGGAGTGATGATTCATATTTACTTAAGGAAGAATCTGGGACAACATTGGCTGGATATTTTATACTACAGTACATGGGTTCAGTATGCCCCCCCCCCAAATGCTCCAGCGTTCTATCAGCGGGTGCTCAGCTGCGTCAGCCAAAAAAATAGAAAAAGCTATAGACATAACAAGTCGACAAAAAACGGATATTTTGACAGAAATCACCACTTATAATGCTATCCCATGGCTCTACAGCCATTATATGGCTATCTATAACATCATCAAGTACTGTCACATGTCTGATATACCTGTATATGTTGACTCATAACCATATCTGGGACCTTTTAAAAATGGTCTTTTTTAAATGTCTTTTTTTAAATGTTTTTTTTAAACAGGGTCTTGAAAAAATGTTTTTTTCCATCTCTATCCTGAACACCCCAAATTGCCCAGCTATCTATCTATTTACATCTGGATCTGGAGCGATTTTTGAGAAATTTTACCCAAACTTTCACTCAAAATTGCTACTTTTCATACCTATTATAGATTTCCACCTACAAAATCACTAGTTCATGTGTTTTATTGGAGCCTGTGCTCTCCATATGTATACCCGCTCTGCAGGTAGACAAGCACTGCATGGAAGTATACCCAGTCCGCAGGTATGCCCGGCCCGCAGGTAACTGATGCTACCTGCAGACCAGGCATACGTGCGGACTGGGTATACTTCCATGCGGTGCGGATCTACCTGCGGAGCAGGTATACATATGGAATAGGCCTGACCTGTTTTATTGCCTAAGTTATTTTGTGCACAATATGTGCTTATATACCTATTTTGAGCTATTTATCTCCTTTTCCTTCCGTCTATATCTCAAAAATTCCTACATATTGATTTTGCAATGATTTAAAGTGTTGATCAATCCAAATTGGCCCAGAAGTGGGCAAGCTAGTGTTGGAAAAAAACTTTTAATGCCTTGATATTTTTTTTGAAAAATCAATAATTTTTTTAATTAATTTTTTTCACATTGAAATCAGATTTTTTAAATGGTCCAAATAGGGGGTATAGAGCAAAAACCTGTGAATTTATGTTAAGTGTCACATAAAGTATTGTGATGTCTATTAAGCTGGAGTTACAGCTCAGCATAAAATGACGACATAAAATGATGTCATAAAATTAATTTAAATGAGTGTTGATGATGCTACATGTCTCCAATTTTTTATGGATAATATGGATGGATGTATCAATACCTTAGGTGTGACCAATACTGAGTGTTATCAGCCACAGCTAGAACAAATTGAAAAATACATTTTTTTTGCATTTTACATCATAATTTTATGTCAGGGAATGGATTTTACATTTTGCGTCTATGGTTGCATGAAACTGTTGACTTAAAATGTAAAATTAGTTCCCTGATGTCGAATGATGACATGAAATGCAAAAAAAAAATTATTTTCAATTCGTTCTAGCTGTGGCTGATAACACTCAGTAATGATCACAATAAAGGTATTGATATATATATATATATATATTATCCATAAAAAATGGAGAAGTGTAGCAACATCCACACTCATTTTAATTAATTTTATGACATCATTTTACATCATCATTTTACACTGAGCTGTAACTCCAGCTATATGGTCATATCATAACTGTGGAGCAATTGAATAGCATTATAAATGTTGGTTTCTGTCAAAAATATCCATTCTTAGGTCAACTAGTTACACACATAGCCTTTTGTTGAACATTTGCGAGATTGTGACAAGTCAATTTCAGCATGAAATAGTCCTTAAATAGGTTTATAAGAGCAGGCTAACACATGACAATGATGTTTCACACTGTAAAGTATGTGGGAGCACTATGTGTGGGGCTGGATATAATGTACTACACTAAATTATCACAGCTTATATATCACACAATAGCATGGGTGGAATTTTTACACTAAAAATGCCTGAAAACCATGAAAAACAACCCCCAATGTTGATCTGCATGTGAAATTGCGCACTTGCCCACAAAAAATTGCAAAATACCTAGTGCATGTCTACCCCTTTTGATTTTTTGGAAATAAAATCAGTTTCCACCCTGTGATAAAGAAAAAATCAGATTAAAAAAAGCCAGTTAAAAAAATAACATGCCAACCCTAGGCAAGCTATTAAATTTCAAAGTCTATGTGCAGATCAGCCATGCAAAATGACCACTGGGGGTCGCACTATTGGAGAGGGTCACATGCCCAAAGGGATCACACTATTAGAGGGGGTCATAATTAGGGTGGCAGATGGTACGGCCTTGCGGTAAACCATACAGTACCTGTAAATTTTCCATTTTGCAGTAAACGGTACAGTACAGTAAATCTTCTATTTTGCTGTAAATGGTACGGTATTTACAGTAAATCTGAAAAGTGTGGTACACAGTACAGTACGGTAAGATTGTCAGAAATGTATCAAAACTGGACTACAGACAAATTTTACTCCATAAATTGTCACCAAATTCAATTACACAATTTGATAATGGACTTTAGAACAGAATAACAGTGTGGTGACATAAAATTACATTACCCACAATGCAGGGGCTCAATATATAAGCTTTTTCAAGGTGTAGAAGGAAGAATAGCAAGAAAATCGGTAAAAGTGGGTGGAAAATTGCTACGTAGTAGAAAAGTAGGTATATAATGGCATATAGTAAAAAATAGCTGAAAATAAGCCATACGACATGATTGCAATTTAGGAAAAATATAGCATCTGGAAGGGCTGAAAATAAGTGAAAACAATGTTGTGAAAATTGCGCACTTTTGCGCAAAAAAATTGCAGAACACCACATAAATTGTCATCAATATATTGAAAAAATTAAGGTAAATCTGAGTAAAACTTACTGCATAAAATGCAGTAAATGAGTGTGGTATGCAGTACAGTACAATAAATTTTGGAAAATGCGTTACGCGGTACAGTACAGTAAATTTCTAAAAGTGCGGTAAATGGTATGGTATGGTAAATTTCCCAAAAATGTGGTATGGTATGGTACAGTAAATTCTGCCACCCTAGTCATAATAGTGACGGAGTTTTTGGTGAGACTAGTCATAGAAAAGCACCATGGCACTGGTGCTAGCACCAAAGCAAAAAGCACCATGGCACTTTTGGTGCTTGACAGTATACTGCTGTGGTGCCATTGATGCTTTGCGCCACACTGATGAAAAGTGCCATGGCACTTTTGGTGCTTGGCACTATTTTTGCCTGGCACCAGGAACAAAACCCCTGGTGCTGGCACTTGGTGCTAGTGCCAAAGCAAAAAGCGCCATAGCACTTCTGGTGCTTGGCGCCATTAGTGCTTGGTGCTGGGGTTCAGAAAACCAGGGTTGTTAGAATTACTTTTTTTAAAGTATACGTAAATGTAAAGTATTTTTTTTACTCACCACAAAGTATAAAAAATGTAAAATACTTTTTTACTCAAACGTACACATAAATGTGAGTACAAATTTTTTCCCAGGAAACTAAAAAGCAAATGACTTTCTTATTTTTGAAGGCTGTGATCATTAATATTCGACTGAACCACTTCTGTAAAAACCATATTTCCCCAAAATACCCCCCCCCTCTCAAAATGGTCACTACAAATTAGTAGCCCCCCCTGCTAGGGTGGCAGAGGTTACTGTACCATACCCTACCATACCACATTTTTGGAAAATTTACCATACTTTACCTTATACCGCACTTTTGAGATTGATGGTACTGTACTGTTTATTGCAAAATTATTGATTTACCATACTGTATTATTTACCATACCGTACGGTTTACCGCAAGGTCATAACATCTGCAACCCTCCCCCCGCCCCCTCGAAATACACCCCCCAAATTGAGTTTAAATGGAACATGCTAAAACAATGACTGAATCACGTTAGAACGTTGTTTATACCATCTACCGCATTACCTCGAATAAACCCCCCTTGAATTAACCCCCCCCCCTCGAAATACCCCCCTAAAATTCGGCTGAGGAAATAATAAACCCCCCCCCCTCGAAATACCCACCCTAAAGTTGAGTGTAAAGATAACGTGCATGACAAATACCGCAGTTTGTGATCTGTACAATGCAGAACACCCATTAAAACTGATGATAAAGTGACGTTAGAGAAGGGTTACTGTGTATATATACAGTTATAAATGCCTATAAACACATATTTATATATCCATGTAATTGTGTTTTTTCTACGTCTGAGTATGGGGAATTTCCGAGAATTTCTGGCGAAATAATAGAGCCCCCCTCGAATAAACCCCCCCCTCCTCGAATTATCCCCCCCTAAAATTTTGCTGGCGAAATAATAAACCCCCTGGGGGTATTTCGAGGTAATACGGTACATACTTATATTAGTCTACAGAAGCTTATATTTACATGCCAGTTATTGTTGCCTTGTTCTACCTCAGCATACGGTACAAACAACAAATAAATTCTGGGGAGTTCCAACAAATTCTGGTGAAATAATACCCCCACAAAATACTCCCCCTTGTCTGACCCCCTCAAACTTTCCACAATCAAGCAGGCATACCAGGGGGGTATTTCAAAGAAATACTGCGCATAGCAGTGTAGTCATATTATGCCTACCATATTTCCTCGAAATACCCCCCCTCGTTTGACCCCCCCCCCCCCCTCTCGAGACCACTATGAAACAATCACCCCCCCCCCCCCCTCGAAATCCCCCCAAATTAAGTGTAAAGAGAACGTACATGACAAATACTACAGTTTGTGTTCTGCGTAGTGCAGAACACATGTTCAAACAATGTCAGAATCACGTTAGAACAGTGTTTATTCCATCTACATACTAATATTAGTCTACAGGAGTCTTTACATGTCAGTTATTGATGCATTTTTCTACCCCAGCGCACATCACAAACAACGATTTTGTACTAGGATTTCAAAAAAGTTCTTGCGAAATAATAACCCCCCTAGAAATACCCCCCCCCTTGTTTAACCCCCCCCCCCTCTCGGGAGCACTATGAAACAATCACCCCCGGGGGGTATTTCAAGGAAATACGGTAAATATGTTCCACATTAAATTATTTGAAATACATTTTCTTTCCACGTAAGCTTTAAAAGTGTATGCATAATTACATGCGAGTACATTACTTTTTAAGTATATGTAAACATATTTACCGCGTACTCGCATTTATCGAGTAAACATACATACCTATTAAAAACTGTGCAGAAAACCACCATAGCACTTTTGGCACCTGATGCCAAAGTCCTGGCACTTTTTCCATCACTAGGTAAGACAAATTGTCATCACAAAAAAAACACATTCACAGCTTTGCTGACTTTTGACCACTTTGTGGTCTTGGTCCATGTTGTGTGTGACGACAATTTGTAATCGTCACTCTCGCGAAATGTGAAAATCAATTTTTTTCAGTTTGTCGGCGATCATTTTTTGACCTCCGACAACTACAGCGACAACAAAAAGAATCAATGGTCAATAACTCTTTAATGACCAAGCTGATATAATTGAAATCTGCCATGCTTATACACCCAAGTACGATATTTTCTCAACCAATTTTTTGCAAAAATATGGAACTTTACACACGACTTATGGAGCTTTTTAAAGTGTCATTTTTGTGTTTTGTCGTCACCCAAAAATCCGTGTAAACGCTGCCTAAAGGAGTAACATTAGAACAGGGTTTAAATGTAAATGAACTGATGTAAATTTTACCATCTAAATATATTTACATACATATTTACTTATATAGGTAACTCTATAAGTACATA
>CAXIWS010000163.1:54766-154437 GCA_964036195.1 Sphaerolaimus hirsutus
TGTTTAACCCCCCCTCTCGGGACCACTATGAAACAATCACCCCCCGGGGGGTATTTCGAGGAAATACGGTATTTTGTAAACCTCCCTATCAAATAAATATACCTACTGTGAAATCCATTATACCCGATACATGATCTGATGAGTGAATCTAAAATTTTGTTGAATTTTAAATCATGTTTATTTTTTATATTTATCTTACTTTTTTGTTCAAAATTTGTTGTCAGTATATGACAGAGATAATTCCATTCTCTGTACAGCAATGACTCCGATCAGTAGACAATAGTGGCTATGGACATTGTAATGAATTAAATATTTTATCTTTGATTTGTAATCATTGTAATTGCTTCATAAAAGTGATTGCCACATCATTCTGATCATTTTAAGTGCTCAACCATCAAAATCGGTTGAAAATTCATGGAAATATGCACTTCCAAAGGTGAGACCACTGAGAAACTGCCCGATATTAACTTCAAAAATTCCAGCCCGGTGCGGTGCCTTTCGGTGCTAGCACCGGCAACCCGCCGGTGCCCTTCGGTGCCGGTGCCATTTTTTCCAAAAGGCACCGGTGCCGGTGCGGTGCGGTGCCATTTTCTGGCCGGTGCCCCAGGGTGCCAGGTGCCCTTTTCATGCGTTGGCAAAGGTGCCGGTGCGGTGCGGTGCCATTTTTCCCGGTGCCTTTAACATCACTAGGGATGGGTAATTTTTTCATAGTGTCCATTTTGAGGGGGGTATTTCAAGGGGGGGTATTTCGAGGAAATACAGTATCTGAGTAAAATATCTATGTAAAATAATTACATACATGGCCAAAAATTGCTGAAAATAAGCAATAAGGCACATGAACACCGCGGCGCAGTTATCATTCTCTGGCGCTTTTTTGGCGCTTTAAAAAATGGTAGCGCCAAGCGCCAATGGCGCCACTGGAAAGTAGCGCCAAGCGCCAAAACCGCCATGGCGCTTTTCGGAAACACGGCGCCAAGCGCCAATGGCGCCACAGTATTGTAGCGCCAAGCGCCAAAAGCGCCATGGCGCTTTTTGCTTTGGCGCTAGCGCCAGGCGCCAGCGCCATGGCGCTTTCACATCACTAGTCTGGATGCATGTGAAGTGAATTTTTGACATTTTTCCACGTTTTTCTGCCGGCATTGCAAAAATACTGGTGACACGGCAAAAATGAATAAATGACCACATAAAAAAGAAAAAAATATTTTGATATTTGTATTTATTCATATTTTTAAAGGTGTTCTGGAGGGATTACCGTTTTTCCTCGAAATCCCCCAAAATTAAGTGTAAACAGAAAGTAAATGACAAAAGCTGCGGTTTTGTTATCCAGGCAATGCAGAATCCACAATGACCGTGTTATTTACCGTATTACCTCGAATTAACCCCCCCCCCCCCCTTGAAATGACCCCCCCCTCGAAATACCCCCCCCTAAAATTCGGCTGAGGAAATAATAACCCCCCCCCCCCTCGAAATACCCCCCCCCCCTAAAATTGAGTGTAAAGCTAACGTACATGACAAATACAACAGTTTGTGATCTGTACAATGCAGAACACACGTTAAAACTGATGATTGAGTAATGTTAGGGAAGGGTTTAAGTGTATATACAGTTGTATACAGTTATATACGCCTTTAAAGACATCTACATCTATGTATTTGTTTGATTTTTCTACGTCTGAGTATGGGGAAATTCCGAAAATTTCTGGCGAAATAATAGACCCCCCCTCGAATAACCCCCCCCCCTCGAATTATCCCCCCTCAAATTTTGCTGGCGAAATAATAAACCCCCTGGGGGTATTTCGAGGTAATACGGTACGTTAGAACAGGCAACGATGGAAAAAAAAACAGAAATTGAACACAGAAACTCATTGAGTTTCTGTGTTTTTGTTTTACACAGAAACACAGAAACTCACAACTTTCAAAAAACTCAAAACTGAAATGAGTTTTTTATTGGAGAACACGGAAACACAGAAACACTGAAACACATAAAAGTTTTTTGAGTTTTTCATTGGATTTGAGGAATACTGTGTTCTGTGCTGTGTTTTACTGAACACTATAAGTGAATTAAAAGGCACTTTGATAAAAATACGTGATGAGTTGATAAAAAAGAGATTTTTCTGCTGTCAAGTTTTGCTGTGACGTCTCTGTATGAACCCATTGTCCCCTGTATGCTATTTTTTGTTGAAATTTAATATGAGATATTTTGTAATATGTAAGTAGTTCAGAAACCCTGAATGCTTCAATGGGTGTATTTACATGTTCAAGTATAGTTGCAGTTCAAAACAATGCCGTAGTCTCCCATATATGTAGTATACTCCCATCCAGTGAAGAATTTTGTAAATTGTCATTTGTTGAATGTCTTGTGGTGTAGATGTGCTCATTGTAGACTTTTTGTGGACTTTTTTGACACTTGAACAAACATGCAGCTGTTATGTGTGGTTGAAACATGTGTATAACCAATATTGGTAAAGAAAACTGCTGTTTTCAAGTTGAGATGCTGTAAAACAAAACTTTTGAAAAAAACTCAAGTTTTTTCAAAAACACAGAAATAAAAACAGAGTTACTCAAGTTTTTTTAATGAAAAACACTCAAAACATGTATTCATTTTTGAAAAACTCAAAACACAGAAAGTGTTTTTATTTGGAGAACTTACCCATCGTTGAGAACAGGTGCCACTCGCTCACCCTGTATAATGTTATGTGTCATGTAAAAAACCTGTTATTTTTCATGTATCATATCCAAATCTTACGTTTGACATAAGATTTGGATACAAAACTTATTTGGGTACACATGACACTTTACAGGGCATTCTACATAACGTTTGACACTTTACATGGTCTTTTACATGACACATGACATTTTACAGGGTTTTTTACATGACACACTCCATTTTACAGGGTCTTTTACAATTTACAGGGTCTTTTACACTTTACAGGGTCTTTTACACTTTACAGGGTTTTTTACACTTTACAGGGTCTGGGAGTTGCATTTTTCTATGTCTGCAATGTTCACACAACAAATTATTACTGCGAGTTCAATAAATTTCTGGCATAATGATACACCCCCCTCGAAAACGCCCCTCAAAATTTCAACTATGAAAAAATAAATCCCTGGGGTATTGTTGTGTGGGGCTCACAGCATGCTGAGTCCGTGGCACACAGGCAGAGATTCACAGTTGAGTTGATGAATTGGCTAGTAGACCTTGAATAATAGGCAAAGCCAAGTCCACAGCACCAACAAACAAGGATGGCGAAATTGTGTTTGAGATGTGGTGTCATTGCGTTTTGGGTGGAACTGGTCTCAGTCTTAGCATCTCATATTCATAGATGGTCATCCCCCGTAGGGGACATGAATAATGTGGGAAAATGAGTCAATGAACATCAACTGACCTAAACACCCACGTGGTCACATACAAAGATTGGCTGAAACATAAAGTTTAGGGGTTCAAACCGATCACCCAATATCTACTCAAATACACAATGTGGTGTAACCACAACAGCTACCCCCAAGTTCACCCTACCAGGGGGAAACTGACACAAAATCACCGAAGTATTACAAAATCAGAAACAACAGCGCTAAATGATAATTTTTGACAAAACGTTACCCATATCCCAGAAGTTCACCATTGTGCACCATCACAAAGTCTTGGAGTGTCTCTTGCATTCCTTCTTGTGGTTTCTTTATCCTTTGAATGTTATAGCTGGTGCAGTGACTGGGGATTGCTGGTTGACTGGTGTGTCCAGTGAGTTGTGTAACTGATCCTAACTGTGGTGGTTTAATAAACTGGTTGGGGATTTTGGGCAGATGTTGGGAGGATTTTACTTGATTGTCAGGGTTCTCCGTTTGATGGTTGGGTGTATGGGTTTTGCCGGTGTCACTGATTGACAGCTGGCATGCTGGTTTGGGCTATCAGTGTCGGTGTTTGACTGCCAACCTGTTTGCCTCAGTTCCTGGTGTCACTGCTCGACGGCCATGGTTTTTAGGCTGTCAGTGTCACTGCTGGACATCTGACCTGTTTGCCTCTGTACCTGGTGTCGCTGCTTGACAGCCAGGGTGTTTGGGCTGTCGGTGTCATTGCTGGGTTGCTGAGCTGCCTGACCACTGCTGTGTCGCCCGGCTGCATGACCGGTGCTGGGTAGCTGAGCTGTGTGACTGCTGCTGGGTCACCATTTGCTGTGTTGGGCATCATTGTGTCCCTGCTAATGCTCGATTGGCGTCATCTGCTTGTTGCTTGCTCTGGACAGCAGAAGGTGTGGGGACTGCTGTCACTAGCCGCGCTACCACAGGGTTGGAAGGCGTGGGGACTGCTGTTGCTAGTTGCGCTACCACGGGGCTGGAAGGCATGGGGACCGCTGTTGCTGGTGGCGCTACCAGGGGGCCGGAAGGCGTGGGAACTGCTGTCATTGGCATCGCTACCACAAGTTTAGGTGGTGCCACCAATGTCACTGGGGGACAATTGGTGGCGGGTTCTTGTAGGCTTGATAAGTTTCAAGCCAGTGTGGTCACTATGTTGTGTGCATGGGAAACAGGGCTCAGCATGCTGAGTCTGTGGCACACAGGCAGGGATTCACAGTTGAGTTGATGAATTGGCAAGTGGACCTTGAACAATAGGCAAAGCCAAGTCCACAGCGCCAACAACCAAGGATGGAGAAATTGCGTTTGAGATGTGGTGTCGTTTGCTCGACGACATGGGCAGGCTGACCGTGAAAGTATACCCCATATTATACGAACATGGTATACAGCCACATGAATGGCATTTTTTTATAACATGCACCAGTATTTATTTGCGCGGTTTTGTTTACACTAATTTTGCTAACACGGCACATTACAGGTTAAGCGGGCGCGCGCGTAATAGGGGTCAATCTGTTTAGCGCGGTACTTATTTTCACTAACATGCATCATTTGGAACACATCGTTTACAACCTCGGTATAACATGTTTTCTTCTTTTTACAAATAATTGGATGGGGTGTATGTTTTTTTATAACATGCATGTCTTCCAATAATGTGGTATACAAATACGTATAACCCACCCTGTTGCGTGTTATTGAAACATAGATTGTCTGTGGATGTGCTCATTTGCGCGTTAGACTTAGACGGGTAAGATATCGATTTCCAGCTGACCTCTTTTTATGTAATAAACAAAAGGACATGTTAGCATGGGGTACATATGGAATAATTAGTGTGTTACGTGGTATACCGAAAAAACCTAAATCTTGCAAACAGCCTGGACATGGGTCTCAAAGTCTTAGCATCTCATTTTCATAGATGGTCACCCCCTGAAGAGGACATGAATAATGAGGGAAAATGAGTCAATGAACATCAACTGACCTAAACACCCAAGTGGTCACATACAAAGATTGGCTGAAACATAAAGTTTAGGGGTCAGACCAATCATCCAAAATCTACTCAAATACACAATGTGGTGTCACAACAGTATATTTTGAGGAAATATGTTTATAGAAGTTCTCTGTCAGAATCTCTCTATCTCTGACAGAAAATCAACCATCTTATGAGGCGAATCGCATGCACACGTTTCCGAGAGCTTTCACGTGCCGCCGATCGACTGAGCTGAATTCATATGAGAGGATGGATGATATTTCAAGATATGTGCTCAAATCAATTCAGAAAGGTATGTGAATACTCCGCGGACCCCATGCCATGCATTTTTCTGGAGGAAACACTCCATCATGGCTAGCATTCCTCTGGGAGATATATATTTGAAAAATCTCAGAAAATATAAGATTTTCTGAGTTTTATATTTTTTCCATGATTGTCCAGAGAGATTTAATTATATTTTCCCCTAATTGAGAAAATCTCTCGAGAAAATCTCTCTATATTTGCCCATGTTCACCTTCAATATCACTAGTTCATGTGCTTTTTTACCAATTTTTATCTATTTTTCACTATATAAACACCTTCCCAATCACGTCCGGCACCCATTTTTTTATTTTACTTCTTATATCCTATCCCCAGTTCTAGGGCGCCTTAAAGGCTGAAACTTGGGGGAGACATTGGCGCAACCCCCCTCTACTTTGCTTGAATTTGGGGGGTCGCCGCGACCCCCAAAATTCATGCAAAGTAGAGGGGGGTTGCACCAATACCTACCCCAAGTTTCAGCTTCTGGCGCGCCCTAGAACTGGAGATAGGGTGTCACAAGTAAGATCAAAAATAGGGTGCCGGACGTCACCGGGAAGGTGGTTATTTGCTTATATACCAATTTTTGGCGATTTCCACCTATTTGTAGTTTTACCTTCCCTTTTTCTGTTCTATGACACGAAAGAGCGAATAAAAAAGTTATCTGAAATACATTTTCTGTACTCAAGTACTTTCAAGAGGTATACATAAAAGGGAGTACCTGTACTTGTTCAGAGAAAATTTAGATGTATTTACTTAGTAGTCAAGTACATGTATTTTTGAGTAAATGTAAATATGTTTTAACTAAGGTGTCAACTTTCCGTTTTATTTCCGCTTTTCAAAGGCAAATTTTTTGCCGTTTCCATTTTCCGGCTGCTAGATTTTTTTCCGTTTCCGTTTCCGTTTTCCATCAAAAAGTTTTTGTTGACACCCTAGAACTTTTAAATACTGAACCATACTGAACCCCTGCAGTCCCATGAAGACCCAGTGCTCAAGTATGGGGCTGTTGTACCTAAGCACTGGGTCTACATTGGCACCGGATGTTGGTACTTGTGCAACGGGTTCTAGCCATTTTAACAACTAAACAGTTGACAGCATGCTTTGGAAATATAGTTATCAAATAGTTGGTGAGAAAGTCATCTGATAAATTCTGTTTGAATCATCACATGTGAAAGTAATGTATTCTACTATGAGGAAAAATGTGCCTAAACCATATTTTTGTTCATTATTCAGATACTAAATACATGATAGTACAAAGTGTGCCATCAGTAGACAATATGCTGTTATCATATGAAATTGTGAATGAAAAGGTTTGACAATACATAATGTGCTTAATATCTACTCTCAATGGTTCAAACACATGAAATATCGATTAAATCATACCTTAAGTTGTGATATTTTATGAGATTTTTTTGAACTGCAAGAGATTTTCTCAGAGATTTAATTATATTTTTGGAAAATGACCCAAGAGATTAAATTATATTTTTTTCTTGATGGATTTTCTGAGATAATATTTAATTATATTTTCTCAAAATCGGTCGTTTTTTCAATGCTAATCATGACTAGTGATGTAAAAGTGCCATGGCGCTAACGCCAAAGCAAAAAGCGAGTGGCGCTTTTGGTGCTTGGTCCTTTTTTGCAGAGTTGTTAGAATTACTGAACTTTTTTAAAAGTATATGTAAACGTAAAGTATTTTTACTGTACTCATCACAAAGTATAGAAAACGTAAAATACTTTTTTTACTCATACGTACGCGTAAATGTGAGTACAAAATTTGTTCCCAGTAAATTGCAAAAGCGAGCACTATTCTTCATTGAATCTGTAGAACTGGGTACGTTTTCGAAGTACCCCTCTCAAAATGGTCACTATAAATTACCTAATAGAACTAATAATATCCCCCGTCGAACGCCCCACCAAATTGAGTGTAAAGAGAACGTAAATATCAAAACCTTCACTTTGTATTCTGTGAAATGCAGAACACAGGTTAAAACAATGACCGAGTCACGTTAAAACAGGGTTTATACCATCTATATTTAGATACATGCATACTCACTATAAATCCTCGAATAAGTCCTCCCCTTCAAATAACTCCCCCCCCCTCGAATAACTCCCCCTATGATCGATGCAAATAAGTTGTGTCACATTAAAAAACATTTCGATGAAGCCAGACAGACCAAAAAAGCCATGGTCTGGTTCATTGACTGCAAAGGCAGTGCAGCGTATGCAACGTAAACACAAAATAATGTTTTACCTAAAGCGGCAATGTTCGTACTTATGCACTGAATATTCTGACGAAAAACAACTCCCCCCTCGAATAACTCACCCCCTCGATTAACTCCCCCTCAAAATAGTCTGAGGAAAAAATAACTCCCCCGGGGACTTATTCGAGGATTTACGGTATATAGGTAATTCTATAAATACATATACCGTATTTCCTCGGAATACCCCCAGGGGGTTTATTTTTTCAGAGTGGAAATTTTGAGAGAAAAACGTGAAAAATGCAACAATAACCACCATTTATAAGTTTTTACAGCCTTATATAAGGATGTAGATGGTATAAACGATGTTCTAACGTAACACAGTGAGTGTTTTGAACGTCTGTTATGCATTTCCCGAACCACAAATACATAGTGCCTATTTTGAGGGGGGCTATTTCGAGGGGGGGGGGGGCATTTCGAGGAAATACGGTAGGAATACTCTTATAAATACATGGTGAATATCTCCCCCTCAGCGTACAAATCTCTACCTCAGCGTACAAACAACGAATTAGCACTGAGAGTTCCAAAACATTCTGGCAAAGTAATAAACCCCCCTCGAAATACCCGCCCTTGTTTAACCCCCCCCTCAAAATTTACACTATGAAACAATTTTTCGAGGGGTATTTCGAGGGGTATTTCGAGGAAATAGAGTCCATTGCAGTGTAGTCACCTTATAAATATGCCCACATAGAATTCACAGTAATACGTTGCCTTTACACGTATGCTCCAAAAACGTACGCGTACACGTGAGTAGGGTGTCAAACATTCCATTTTCCGTTTTCTGTTTCCGTTTTCCGCAGGCAATTTTTTTCCATTTTCTGTTCCGTTTTTCGGCTGCTGAAATTTTTTTCTGTTTTCCGGCCACTAAATTTTCCATTTCCGTTTTTCCGGCTGATGTTCCGTTTTCCGGCCAAATTTGTAGTTTTTTCATCTTTTTCTGTTTTCAGGCTCAATTTCCAGTTTTTCCACTTTTTTTCCCATTTTCCACCTCAATTTTACATTTTTCCGCCTCATTTTACCTTTTTCTGGCTCAACTTTTTGTTTTCTGTTACAGCCAAACTGGTAAACATTCATGCAGATTGTCAATTATGTGAATTTTTTTCTGTTTCCAGCAAAATTTATGCAAATTTTTTCCACTTGCAGCAAAATTTCAGCAAACTTTTTTCCATTTTCCAGCAAAATTTCAGCAAATTCTTTCATTACCATGAACATTACATTTTTTTGTTTGCATTTTTCCAGGCCCTTTTTCCGTTTTCCGGCTGCTGAACATTTTTTTCCATTTCCGTTTCCATTTTCTGCCAAGTGCAATTTTTTTTCCGTTTTCCGGCCGCTGAATTTTTTTTCCGTTTCCGTTTCCGTTTTCCGTAAAAAAAATTTTTTGACACCCTACACGTGATTACATTACTTTTTTAAAAGTATATGTAAACGTATTTACCGCGTACTCGCGTACGCGTATTTTCCGGGTAAACGTACATACCTTTTAACAACTTTGCTATTTTGCTGTTGCGTCATGCCCTGCCCATGAAAAGCGCCTAGCACTTTTGGCGCTTGGCGCTACTTTTGACCGGCGCCAGGAACAAAATGCTGACGCTGGCACTTGGCGCTAACACCAAAGCAAAGAGCGCCATGGCGCTTCCCGCGCTTGGCGCCATGGGTGCTTGGTTCTGGGGGTCGGAAAAGCGCCGTGACGCTTTCGGCGCTTGGCGCCAAAGTTATGGTGCTTTTCAAATCACTAATCATGACGTCATAGCTAAAAAAA
This sequence comes from Sphaerolaimus hirsutus, assembly GCA_964036195.1. Classification (NCBI taxonomy): domain Eukaryota; kingdom Metazoa; phylum Nematoda; class Chromadorea; order Monhysterida; family Sphaerolaimidae; genus Sphaerolaimus; species Sphaerolaimus hirsutus. Next base: position 64,413 of record CAXIWS010000163.1, read on the forward strand.
TCAAAGTTGTTAAAAAAGGAGAAAAAACGTTACGGGAACAACATTGTCGACTGTGCCTTTTATATTTTTTAAATATTATTATTTTTCCTGTAAAAGTGCATAAGTATCCCGCTCGCACACTGTCGTCCAAGACATAAGTATAACTTCGGGCGCATGCTTTGCGTCCGCCGAGTACAGTGAACGTAACATTTATCATATTCATTTAAAGAAAAATTGCTTGCAGATCGCATGTTGTGTACAGTCGAGTGCCACACTCTATCACAGCAGTGCGCAGGTAGGTGCCCTAAATCCTCGAATAACACCCCAGGGGAGTATTTTTTTTCCTCAGACATTTTACAGGGGGAGTTATTCAAGGGCGGGTGTTATTTGAGGGGGGAGTTTATTTTTCCTAAAAAACTTGGACCTATTCATTTTATGGAGCCAGTATGTAAACTCATGCAATTCATACATCATGTATCTGCTGTCGCTGCTGTAGGCTAATATTATTTTTTATTTTTGTTTGTATCGTTTTCATGCAGAAGGGGGGAGTTATTCAAGGGGGGGGGTGTTCAAGAGGGGGCATTATTCGAGGATTTGCGGTAGTTTTTCTCTTTCAAAATAAGCTTTTCCCATCGTTTCACTTCTCAAACAGTTTTTGACTTCTCCACTTTCAGAATCTGTCATTTTACAATCTGGATCCCTTGGTCCCAAATTGAATCAGGAAAGTCAGCATGCCCGACAAATGCAAAAAATCCATATACGGAATAATCGATTTCCAATTTCCATACTCATTTGATTGAATCACTTGATAAAATTCAGGGATAAACGATTAATGATAATGTTTCCCGTATCACTGTCACATTGTCTTTTGTAAAAAAAACAAACATAAAAAGTCGCTCAATTTGGCCAATTGCCAAGGAATTGTCCGAATTCAATCTGGGGCCTTGTCATCATATTTTGATGACTGTTAGGTAAATATATTTTGACATCACCGCTAAAGATCTCAGCGCGCAGGATTCGAACTGTTATCGGATGGGACGTGTCAACTGCTGGCTTGCGGCTCCCCGAACATCCGGTCGGCAACTGCGCTCGAGCACTGTAGCTCCGTTCCGCGAGCTTATGACGGTATTTGCACAGTTCTAGAAATATATTTACATTTACTCGATAAATACGCATACTCAAGTTTACTCAAGCATACGCGTAAAGTTTTTGAAATTTTGTACTACTTTTTGATAGTAGGCGAGTACAGAAAACGTATTCCAAACAGGCTTTTTTATAGGTTTTTTTCAACGCATGAAGGAAACAAAAGGATAGAAAAGTTAAAAATAGGGTCAAAATATCCTAGAATAAAAATAGGCAAAAAATAAATTAACGATGGTGAAAAACTATGGTCAAATTTTGATGGTGAAAAAGTTCAAAAATTTCTGATTTTGCGTGAAAATTGGGGTAAAATTTCTCAAAAATACCAACTTTTACATTTTCCAGTTTTGCAACGTTTTCACAATAGGGTGGTCTGAATACTAGTCACAAATTCGACCATTTTCGCTTCCATTTTCCCAGCTGTTTCAAGTATATTGAGTAGGATTCAAACGTGATCCCAAACCCTGATCCTGGATCCTAGTGTGAAATTCTGGGATTTAGCAGTCCTGATCCCGATATCAAAACCCCCATCCCGATCCTGATACCAAAATCCAAAAATACCAATCCTGATCCTGATCCCAACCCCAAAACTTTTCAAATCCCGATCCTGATGCCAAGAAACTCTCAAGTCCGAGATCCCGAAACCAGAAAAATTAGTTGAAATTATAAAAAGTGAAAAAATGACATTTTTGCATGCTAAAATGTGAATGCACACCCCCAGCATCCATTTTATGCCACTTTTCTGGAATCCAACAGTGTTTTGAGACCTTTATGAACAACTGTGAATGCCAGAACATTGGCAAAATCTCTGTCCCTAGACCCCAATCCCGATCCCAGAAAAAATGCCAATCACGATCCTGATCCTGTGACCCCAATCCCGGCCAATCCTGATCCTGATCTCAATCCCAATCCCAAAATCTCAAAAAACCAACCCCGATCCCAATCCCGATCCCTAAACCCAATTCCTGATACCAATTCCGATCCCGAAATCTCAATCCCATTTGAACCCTACCTTTGAGCCATTTTTACCTTTGAAAGCTACCCAAACTTCCCAAAGAAATTTCTGAATTTATATTTTCTATACTTGTGACCTTTTAGAAAGTACGCGTGCAGGTGAGTACTGTTTTTTTCTGGAGGAAACATAAACGTTTTTACGTATTTTTTTGAGTAAATGTAAATAGGCACATTTTATAGAAAAGTTAACACCTACTTTACTGAGATTTCAACAACTTACTTCTCATTCCACTTTTCACTTATAAATTTACTTTGTTTACTTCACTTCTTACTTTTTAGTGTCACTTCTTACCTGTAAAATGGTTTCATACAGCTCCCATTTTCAATTGACCCTTCATCATATTTTGCAGGTGTCGATATAATCTGTGGTGTGGACAGTCAAGGAAAGAATATAGAGTGTTACAATCCATCAGCACCTGAGCTGAGTTACACCGCAGACATGGCGGCTATCACGGGAGGTAGCCAGCTGGATATGTCAATGTAATCCGTATGTCTGATCTGTCCACTATCTGGTGGCAGGGCTGTCCCAAGCCCTGTAAAGTGTAAAGTAAAGTGTATAATGTAAAGTCAAATGCAAAGTAAACTGTCAATTGTCATGCAAATTTCAGTAATAAAATCTTTTCTTTTTTGTTTTGATTGACACTTTACTTTGCATTTGACATTACATTTGACACTATACTTTACACTCTACAGGGCTTGGTACTGCCCCTTGATCAACAAGTTTTCTGCACAAATTGTGATTTCAGTGTTTAAGGAAGCTAATTTAAAAAAAATATTTTCAAAATTACATATTTTTCAAAATCTTTTTGACGATGGATAGCAGTAGTACAAGAAAGATCTATATTGGTATATCCACAGGGGATCGTGCATGTACAGTAGCTCAATTGGAATTTGAAGTTTTGATAATCTACAGTGAGTAAAACATTGTGAAATTTTGGAAAAATTGGAACACCATTTAATTTCACAAAAATATTGCAGGCAATAAGTGTAGTAATGTAACATCGGATACCACACTGGGCACTGTGGTATTGGTGCCAGAAAGTGGCACCTGGCGCGCAGCACCCAGCATTGACCCCGGTGCCAGTCCCAAACCCTGTAAAATGCCCTGTAAAATGTCAAATGTCATGCAATGTCAGAAGTCATGGAAAATGCTCTGCAAAATGGCAACTTGGTTGCCATTTTGCAGGGCATTTTCCATGACTGTTGATTTGTATGACATTTGACATTTTACAGGGCATTTTACAGGGTCTGGCACTGCCGCCAGCACTTGTATCACTTGATGCAGCTGTGGTTGTTCTGGATAGTACCTCATTTATGGCTTGTGGCGGCTACAGTGGGCATGCTCCCTTAGCCGTAAGTTCTTTGTGCTTCAAGGAAGAAACACTGGAAGGTTTTAAACTTAAGGAGAAAATGTGCCACAAAAAGATAGCACCTGACACAAATGTCAATCAAATTTGCCACCATTTGAAAAGGGTGCTGTGAAAATGTTTGAATTCATGTTCCAAATGTTTGAATTTGTGTTTGTAAATGTTTGAAAGAGGTCAAAGGTTTTTTTCCAAATTGCGTTGTGTCTACCATGAACTAGAGTTGCGAAAGTGTATTTACGCTTACCTGAAATACCAGGGTAAATGGGTATTTATACTTACATTTACACTTACACTTTCGTAAAAAAACTTTTTTTACGCTTTTACACTTTTTTATGCTTTCCTAGCCAAATTACCCACATACTAAAAGCGTAAAAACCTTTTTTACATGGTCCAGTTTTACACTTTTGAAAAAGCGTAAAACTACAAAAAAGAAAAGAAAATGGATGCTTACCAAAAAATGAGTGCAGTAAAATGTGGCACATGCACAAATTGTGGCGAATATGACTGTCAGTGAAAATTGTCTATCATCGTAGTATCGCGGCTTCAAATTAGGAATTTTGGGGGTAATAATAGATTCCACCAATGTTTTCACCATCGACAACACTAAGTTGCAAATTTTTATGCTTCCACTTTTTTTACGTTTTCCTAAGTATTTTAAAAATACCTTACGCTTTAGTATCCAGACAAAATTTTGGAAAGTGTATTTATGCTTATGCTTACGCTTTCGAAAAATACCAGTATTTTAACAACTCTGGCATGGACAGTATGGTGATATCATGCTACCACTAGACTGTTAATATGAAATAGGTAGGCTTGAAAGATGTAACTGTTTAAAAAATTTTGCAGGTATTTTCCCCTTAAGGTATTGAGTGCGGGTTGGGGGTTATTGAGGTTGAGTATCAGGTTTTGTTTGGGTAGAGGAGTCAGGTTTGGATATTGGTTTCAATGTCAAAAAATGTGTGGGTATCAGATTCAGGTTGGGTTAAGTTCCCAACCCTACTTCACGGCACTTCGCCACACATCAATGTGAAATGTGAACCAAGAATTAAAATTTAAAGAATTAAAAATCATGAACACATCGACTTTCCGACTAAACCTCCTTACTGTATTTCTCCGTGTAAAGGACCCCCCCGTGCACAACACCCGGGGTGTTATACAGCTGCATAGCACCCCGGGGTGCTATGCTAGGTTTCAGAAAATCACTGATTTGAATTGCTTAAATATCGCTTAAATGGCGCGCGCCACTCATTGTAATTCCGCGGCGCTCATTTTTCCATCGGATTGATGCACGCTGGGAACCGAAAAAGCCTAAATATGTTGTGACGTGTACAACGATGGGTGAGTTCTCAAAATAAAAACACTTTCTGTATTTTGAGTTTTTCAAAAATGAATATCTGTGTTCAGAGTTTTTTTCACAAAAAAAACTTGAGTTTCTGTGTTTTATTTCTGTGTTTTTTGAAAAAACTTGAGTTTTTTGGTAAAAACTCAAGTTTTTTAATAAAAACTCAAGTTTTTTTTGTAAAAACTCAAGTTTTTTGGGTAAAAACTTGAATTGTTTTACAAAAAGTTGCATTTTACAGCATTTTACTGTTGAAACAGTAGTTTTCTTAACAAATAATGGTTTTGCACACGTTTTGTCATGTATTGGAAAATTTTCATTAGTTCACTGGAGGTAGTTCCAAATGGGTGACCAATACCTTTGACAGCTTGGGAGGTGAGGAGCCCTCAGCTGAAGTGTGTGAGCTAGCAGACCCTGATGGACACTCCTCAACACTTTGATCACAGTCCATAATATTGCTGAAACCACCAGGAGCTGTGGGCACCGTTATTTTTTGGATACTTATTTCATCGTTAAACTTGGATACCATGCACATATTTACACACTATACATACATGCATACCTTATGTATGCACATACACACATTGTTCAGTTCAAATCTTGTGCCTTCAATTCCTTGAATAAAAAACTCAAAAAACATTTCCGTATTTTCTGTGTTTCCGTGTTCTCCAAAAAAGAACTCATTTGAGTTTCTGTGTTTTTCAAAATTGTTGAGTTTCCGTGTTTCTGTGTTAAACAAAAACACGGAAACTCAATGAGTTTCCGTATTTAATATGTGTGTTTTAGCCATCGTTGGACGTGTATCATAAATTTAAAACTAAAGCACACTTTTTTAGTTTAGTCAAGTTTCCGTGTATAACACCCCCCGACCTAACACCCGGGTGTTATACAAGTTTTAAAAAAAGGTAGCTGGAAAGGGTCTCGATTTTGTATAGCACCCGGGTGCTTTACACGGAGAAATACGGTAATTACTTGAAATGTTATTGAAAACTCCCATATTTCCTTGAATTACCCCCAGGGTTTTTTTTTTTCATAGTGGAAATTTTAAGGGGGGTATTTCGAGGGGGGGGGGGCTTATTCGAGGGGGGGTATTATTTCGTCAAAAATTTTCGTGAAATTCATAGTAAAGAATACGCTTCTCATACACAAAACCGGTAATAAAGGTAAGTAATGGGACATATCGGCGCATACAGACGTAAATACATCTGTACATAAATTGATGTACCTATATGTGTGCGATGGAAACTGGCACCACTAAATACATCATGTATTTACATTGCATATGTAAGAGCGTTTTTACGATGGGAAAGACACCACCCCACAAAAATTTTAGACAACCAAATGCAATAAATCACGGAACGTAAACTGTTAGACGTTTTGTAAATTAAATTTGAATAAATCTTTTCAGGTATTTTGGCGGTTTTTCGTAGCCTATGGGGCCTGTGCAGCATGCGCGGCCACTCAGTGGGCTGCGCAGTACCCCGGCAGAGCACTGCATTGCAAGATCAACGCCGCTACACTGGCAGACCGAGTTCGCCATGTTTATAGTGGTTGTAGTGCCCTGCACAATTCCGTTCCCTTATCCCCCATTTAATTGCTATTTTCTGTGCACCAATTCTATTTAAGTAAAGCTAGTTAAGTTATGTCTAGTTTAAATGTAAACTACATTCCACGTGGTACAAGGTGAGCGGGGAATTTTACATTTTTCACTTTAAAATGCCGCGGCGCGGCGTGTGGACGCCTTTGAGGTCGCCGGCACACTGTTGTGACTTTCTGGGTGGTCTAATGCACATTCCACCCTTTACTTATGTTTGGGCAGAGGCGGAGACTGACGACTGATAGGTAGGTGGCGACCGGAAGCCAGGAACAATGAATTTCACTCAAAAAATATCAAACTAAATACTGTTCCGCGTTCCTCCCCATGTTGACTAGATTGTCGTGTGTCATCTAGTACCGGTGGGTGGTAGGAACAGCTTCTGATAACGCCCCAAGTGACAAGTCGCAGTCTAAAAAAATACTTTTCCGCCGCCCCAGCATAAATATCCCATCGTGCTCGGAAGGGTGTGGCCATCGGGCTGAAACCTTTCTCACGGGCGCTAGCTGGCCGGATAGTCACAATAGTGGGTCGCGAGGTTGGAGGTGATAAGCATTTCGCGCCCGCGAGCATTCTGCTAGCTACCGTAATCTATGAATACAAACCCCCGCGCAAAGTTTCCACGTGACATGTACAAATCATTGTACATATTGTTTCATGCCAGTGTTTTTCATTTCCACGAGCTTAATTAATTGCCTCTGTATTCTAATTAATTAGCATTAGTTGTAAGCTTATATTAATTGTTTAATCACTTGTTAGTTTAATTGCTCATAATAGTTTATGACGTCATATTTGCTTTTAGCCATATTTTATTCATTCCCATTCTTTGTAAATATGCATTGCACTGTGTTGTTATTCGTTTTAGATTATATTGGATTAAGTAGGGATTTGTAGGTAATTATGGAAGTAAGTAATTGTTGTGCCAAGTAAGCTAGTAATTAGCATATTAAGCCCCATGTTGCACGATGCTTTTTATTATCGTCTATTAGCTATTCTTAATTATTACCACCCATGTTGTTAGCTTAATTAGTTACGCTTTTTATGAGTAATTGTACGTTATGATTTTACTAAGTATTTACAACAGAGCTTATGTGATTTGGAAGTGATTCTGTACCTTCACGATCTTATGTTTTTTTTAGCTTTTTATTCACGTCGATTATGGTAGTTTCAAGTGCCTTATAAGTAGCTGAAATTGTTGTTTTTCACCCAATTCTTCGACTCAGCGAAAATTGACTTTGCTTCTACTCTGCCGCTAGTGTTCTTCCATCATCCCTAAAAAAATAAACTCTCTTCTCAACCCAACTTGGACCCCCTTTTGTATCAGCACTAAGTACTAACTGTTTTTTCCCTAAGTTTGCTAATTAACAACTGCTCTTATTACTGCGCTGCTTGTGCTAAGTGTAGGCGCTGTGCGTGCTGCGGGATACGGAACGGCGTGAACCCCGAGTGGTTCACTGCAAGTTCTGAAAAACCTACCGTCTTCGGACACGTTTCCTTAAAATTTACACACGCATTTATAACCTGGACCTCCGGGCCCAGTGCAGTGCAGTGCAGTGCAGTGCAGTGCACACCAGCGGCAAGCGGCTGGTGAAGTAGAGGTTGAGGGAAAATAGTGTGGTAAAAACACTCTGAATCGTGTAGACAAAAAACAGCTGAATACACGGATTCATGACACATACATGGTGTACATCATTCCAGACGGAGGGTATTTCGAGGGGGTATATTTTTTCCCCAGCTCAAAAACACCTGGGGGTATTTCGAGGGGGGGGGGTTAATTCAAGGGGGGGGATAAATCGAGCAATACGGTATAGAGTATTTTGAAAATACAGAGCCTCGTTCCAAGGGAGGAATGTTACACATACGATGCATCAGTTGGCGTGATTGCAAGGGGACCGTACACAGGTGTTTCAGGTGCACAAACTGCAGTTACTAATGGTGGTGCACTTTTGAATCAAAGGGTTTACTTCTTTGGTGGTCACCGTATACCCAGCGCAGTTGGTACACCAGTAAGTTTTACCTTTATTTAAAAAATATCATCCCCTGGGGGCAGTCCCAGACATGGTTGGTTTTAGTAAAATTCTTTTTACTAAAATTGTATTTTATTTTTATTAAAATTGTATTTTATTTTTATTTTATTCATGTTTCATTTTATTTTATTTTATTCTGAAATGTCATTAATAAAATAAAATGAAACCATTTTACAAAAATTTTACAAAAATTTTACAAAATTTTTACAAAAAATCGGAAATCTTGGATGCAAGGACATAAAACATTGTGCACGCTAGAAGCATGCGGATGAATACAAAAAAAATTATGTAAACTTGTGACACGGGTAGCGAGGTAGGTATTTTGTATTTTGACCCTCAGGTGGAGCTAATTGCTCCTCCCAAGGGAAGATAGCTAAAAATGGGTTGTTTTTTGGGTGGGGTGGGGCTTGCGGGGTTCAATATATTTATAGGCTTTTTCAAGGTATGGAACAAAGAAAATAAGAAAAAAATCACAAATTAGTGATTTTTAAGGTGAAAATATTTTAAAAAATGTGAAAATTTGCAATTTTGAGCAACAACATTTCTCAATCACAACAACAAAAAGTTACAACAAGGCACTAGTTCTGCAAATTGGCAGCTAGAAACTTAAGCAACATGATAGAAAAATTTCTATAGAATTGAACAGACACTCGAGTTTTTGTAAAATTTTACTAAAATTGTACAAAAATTTGAATTATTGTACAATTTTACTAAAATTTTACTAAAATTCGAATTTTAGTAAAATTATATTTTTATTTTATTAATTTTCCATTTTATTTTATTTTATTTTTTTCTCCAATTTTCCATTTTATTTTTATTTTATTTTTATTTTTTTCTGAGATTTTGCCAACCCTGTTCTGAGGGGGGTTCATTTTTTCCTCAGCTCGAAAACACCTGGGGTATTTCGAGGGGGGTGGGGGTTAATTCAAGGGGGGGTTGAAGAAATATGGTAGTTGTGTATTTCAGAGTTGTTATAAGTACCGAACTCTTTCAAAAGTACCCGTACCGGTAAATACTTTCATTTTTAACTACGCTCAAAAAATACCCGTGTAAAATACTTTGTTTTTACTCAGTACTTAAAATCAGATCAGAATCAGAATCTTGGATGCAAGCCATAAAACAAAGTGCACGCTAGAAGCATGCAGATGAATACAAAAAAATTTAATGTATACTTGTGTGTGAAACAGGTTGTGATGTAGGTATCTTGAATTTTGACCGTCACAGGGGCCGGATAGATATGTAGCTAATTGCTCCTCCCGAGGGAAAGATCGTCAAAAATTTGTTGTTTTGGGGGGAGGTGGGTGGGTGGGGGCTTGCGGGTTCAATATATGGGCTTTTTCAAGGTATGGAACAAAGAAAATGGGAAGAATATTACACAAATTAGTGATTTTTAAGGTGACAATATATTAAAAGATGTGAAAATTTTCAATTTTGAGCAAAAATATTTTTCATTCACAACACTGAAAGGAACAACAAAGCCCCTGTACTGCAAATTGGCAGCTAGAAACTTGAGCAACAGGAAAGAAAACTTTGTATAGAATTTTACAGACACTCAAGTTTTCATAAAATTTTACTAAAATTGTACAAAAATATGAATTTTTGTACATTTTTACTAAAATTTTACAAAAATTTGAATTTTAGTAAAATTGTATTTTTATTTTATTAATTTTCCATTTTATTTTATTTTATTATATTCTTCAATTTTCCATTTTATTTTTATTTTATTTTTATTTTTTTTCTGAGATTTTGCCAACCCTGGTTCCAGATCCTGTAAAATGCCCTATAAAATGTAAAATGTCATGCAAAGTGTCAAAAGGCATGTAAAATGCTCTGCAAAATGGGTTGCCTAAAAAACTTGCCAAAACCAAAAGGTTGCCAAAACTCGGTTGCCATTTTGCAGGGAATTTTACATGACTTTCAAAACTTTGCATGACAGCATAGGCGGCGACATCGTGACAGTGATATTACTGCTTGTGACACCAGAAATTCTGCTTATGACATTCACAAGCGTACAAGCACTTACGCCACCTTATGATCTGCATATTCATTTATGTGTAGACAAACTTAAAGTCGGCGGACATTTCACCCTACAAAATCTGTGAGTTAGAATTCGCTCGTGAATAGAGCGAACAACGAAACTTGTGTCCCACGCGGACGCTAGAAATTGAAAAAGAAAATCATAATAAAAGAAAAATGGACGTTTCGCTGCGTCCGTGCGTGTCACGCCATAGTTATCTACATTTTCAACGTTGCTCGTAACGAATTTGTCCGTTCAAACTACCGTTTTACCGTTCAAACTACCGTTTTTGTTTTTATTTTATTTTTCATTCGTTGGCTCCGTTCCAACAGAAGAGAACTTGGCAGCCGGCCAAAATTTCGAAATCCGCTATTAATATGAATAAAATAGGCTCACAATAGCTATTTAACCATGTATATAAACAAAAATAGCGATTATGAAGGTGGAAATTGGCAAACCGAAGCAAATTTTAACGATGTTTAGCTAACTTTCAGTTTTCACTCTCATTTGTATAATACGCAACTGGTAACTGGGATAAGGGCCACGTTTTCATATGTGACCCGATCTATTCCAATGGTTAAAATATTGCGTCACAATACCTAATGCCGTCATGCACTCTCCACTGGAGAGACTGACGCAAATGTTTGTAGGGCGATACGTCTGCCGACTTTACCATATATCCAAAACTTACTCAAATAGCCTCTGTCACATTTTGTTGCACGGACATATTTTTCAAAATGAACAAGGGCAACTGGTCGGGCTTGAAACTCGATTTTATTTCAAACTGGAGTTTGACTCAAACCAAAAATTCAAGTTGAGTCGGATGCATTAACTTTTGGTATGACACTTGCAGAAATATTGGATACTGTTTTCTCAACCAATGTTTTCACACACACTTAATGAAGTTTCCAAATGTTCATTTTCATGTCAAGATAAAGCAAGAATATAACTGCTTATCACACATGTTCACTTTCTTGATGTTGCCACAGATAAAGTTGCAAAAATAAAATCAGACTGTGGTTTGGAAAACAGTATCTTTAATGATCTCATTTTTATACTAAAAACAGTGGGGTTTTTTTAAGAAAAAATACCATCCCCAAACCAGCCAGCAAATTACATGTCAAGCCAATTTCAGGCATTCACTCCATTGAATTCACTTTTCAAGCACAAAAATTTCACACAATCAGATACAATATTCACGGTCTACATAGTTTCAGTGCATAAATGCATGTGCAGTTTTTTTTGTGTACTCCGCGGACCACACACTATTCATTTTTCGGAGAGAAACACTCCAACATGATATCTTATACTGCTATGTATAAGACTCTATAGACGTACCGTATTTCCTCGAAATACCCCCTCTCGAAATACCCTCCTCGAAATACCCCCCCCCTCAAAATGGACACTATGAAGTTATAACCCCCCCCCCCCTCGATATACCCCCCCCCCCCAAAATATAGTTTATAGAGGATGTAAATGACAAAAGCTACGATTTGATCCAGGAAACGCAGAATACATGTTAAAAACAATGACTGTGTTAGGTTAGAACATAGTATATACAGTCTACATACTTATACAAGTCAATACATTGCCGTTTTTGTTGCATATTTCGGCGAGATCTCGGCCGTAAAGTAAACCCGGCCGTAAAGTAAATCCGGCCGTAATGCATAGTTGTACAAACGTATTTACGTTTACTCGATAAATACGTACCTATATTCGAGTGCTGCGTAAATACGTTTACGTTTCCTCCCGAAAAAATACCGGTACTCAGTTACTCGCGTACTTTTTGAAAGTACGCGAGTACAGAAAACGAATATTTACAGATATTTACGTTTACTTTTTTTTACACAGCGTCAAAGTAAAAAAATTTTACTTTACGTTTTCTGTACTCAGGTGTGACTAAAAAAATACTTTACGTTTACGTATACTTTGAAAAAAGTTCAATACTTTTGACAACTCTGCCGTAATGATGCCCGGCCTAAAGTAGCACCCTCTACTTTACGGCCGGGTTTACTTTACGGCCGGTACATCCCCGCATATTTCTACGTCTGTGCACGTTACAAACAACAAATTCGTACTGGAATTTCAAAAAAATTCTGGCGAAATAATAACCCCCCCCTCGAAATACCCCCCTCGTTTAACCCCCATCAAAATTCTCACTCTGAAAAAATAAACCCCCTGGGGGTATTTTGAGGAAATACGGTACCTAAAAATATAAGTAAATATGTAGATGGTATCAACAATGTTCTATTGCGCGTGCACATTCTAGTTTACCACCAGATTTTGGTAAACTCATAAATCGGCTTTGCATTCTTTTGAGTTTCCAGGAATGAGTTACCGTATTTACTCGAATTATTCCCCCAGGGAATTATTTTTTCATCAGACATTTTTGAGGGGGGAACTATTCAAGGGGGCGGGGGGGGGGGGAAATTATTCAAGTGGGGGGATTATTATTTCGTCAAATTTTTTAGCCATTTTTCTATCACAGTAGATACACATCCTGTTTCCATTGGTAGTGCACATTACATTGCATCTTTTAACCCCGGATGTATAGTCGGCAGACATGATATTATACAGGTTTGGTCCACTCATGTTTCCCTTCGCTGAGCGTCAATGAAATTGAACATCTTACTGAACAGTGAAGTGCGATACATCTTAAATACGGTAGAAAAACGGTGCACAGTGGGTCGTAAAAATGTCAATATGTATAGTCAACAGACATATCATTCTACAAAATTGGAAAGTTATATTTTGTTCTTGTAGAGCGAACGAGAAAGGAATTTAGTAAAAAAGAAAATATAAAGATAGTAAGAAGGAAAATAAAAATGTGCTGTTGTTTACGCATTCGTTTACTCCAATTTTTGTGCCGATTGGTGCTGCAAATTTTTGATTATACATTTACCTACGTTTTATCTAATTCATATTTAGAAAAGTTACACGCTATCGATTCATTTTGACGAAAACTTGTTACGTTCAAAATTTTGAATTCAGAAAACGTTCCCGCTTTGTATTTATTCAGATCCAGACGACGCTTGGATGGCATCATGCCAAAAAACTCAACTACACTTTGACGGGGGTTTGAATTGTGCGGGCACAATTGAATAGTTTCATTCCGTATATGCGTAAGCACGAGTCACCAATACAGAGTTCTACGGGTTGGATACAGCGTGCATGATATGACCAACGATGGAAAGAACACAGAAATTGAACACAGAAACTCATTGAGTTTCTGTGTTTTTGTTTTACACAGAAACACGGAAACTCACAAATTTAGAAAAACTCAAAACTCAAATGAGTTTTTGTTTGGAGAACACAGAAACACGGAAACACGGAAACACAGAAAAGTTTTTTGAGTTTTTTTCAGCGAAGTGGTTGAATTCACATGAATTCAGCTAAACTAATTAAACAAGATAAGATATGCATGTATAGTATATGTAAATAATATTTACATAAATGTATTCATATTTTATTATGGAACAAAGAAGAAATTAAAGATGGCATGCACAATTGCACATATCCTGGTGGAATTGACAATTTAAGTTTCAACATGTTTCAGTATACCATATTACCTCGAATTAACCCCCCTCAAAATGGAATGGCAAAATAATAAGCCCCCTCCAAATACCCCCCCCCCCCCTCTGGGATGATGTACATGTATTATCCAATGTATATGGTGTATTTATTACTGCTAATTTGCATCGCAGCTAGCAGTATACAAGAGCCTTTAGACCTACGGGCGGAAACTGATGAAAGTTATGTCCCAGTTTTGTGGACATACTGCGATTGTGAGAGTTATGTCCCAGTTTTGTGGACATATTCCGGAAAGTTGAGTTATGGAGTTAAGGAGAACGAGTGAGGTCATAACTCCAATGGGTTCTGATAATGAAGGAACGAGTGGGACATAACTTTCCGGAATATGTCCACAAAACTGGGACATAACTTTCACCAGTTTCCGCCCGTAGGTCTAAAGGCTCTTGGGATGAAAAGTGAATTTAATATAGTTGATTTAATGCTGAGTTCCAAATGCTCTTATGAGATATGTTTAGTAGTTTATTCAACTATGTGAATGTTTGTTGTTTTGTATTGATTCAGTAATAGATTATAAAGGGTGACTTGAATTATAATCTAAAGATGAAATCATTATGATTGCACATTGCCTGCATATTTTGAATTTTAGAACTTAGGCATGATGAAAGTTATGAGATAACAGATTCTTTAAGATGATATTGTCATGTTTCATGCATGTGCACATAAACAAATTGAGTGTTTATGGAATGCCTGGTATGTCAGTGTTTTTTTAGTGTGGACTTCTACTTGATGTTTGTGTCTTGTGCCTATGTATGTGTTTATGGTTTGATGTTTATCAGGGTTTAATGTGTCTGGCATATTGGTATAAATATGAGTGAATTTGATAAAAGGTTCATTCAAAATGTTTTTAACAAGTAAGAACAGTAGAAAATCAACAATTCATAGAATTAGTTCAACTGCTACTCTGTTGGCATATTATCCATATTAGTACAAATAGTGGAAGAGTGTACAGCACAATCATCAGCTGAATCAATAATTTTATGACAAATATGAAACTGTTCTTGTATCATTCTAGTTTTTTTATCAAGTACAGTGTCATATTTAAAGTCAAAGTGAAACT
This sequence comes from Sphaerolaimus hirsutus, assembly GCA_964036195.1. Lineage (NCBI taxonomy): Eukaryota > Metazoa > Nematoda > Chromadorea > Monhysterida > Sphaerolaimidae > Sphaerolaimus > Sphaerolaimus hirsutus. The sequence goes on from CAXIWS010000163.1 coordinate 79,538, forward strand.
TGTATCTATGAGCTTCTGGCACTGTATCTCTAATATTAAGAATTCCAGTTTTCCAATTAATTCCTGGACAACCCATACGATTAAAGTATTGTATTTCCTTATGTATATAAACAGAAATGGTACATACCTTAGACCTAACGGTTATTTCAGACAGTGTATTATTATGGAGGCACATATGAAGAAGTGGTCTTACAAGCAATGTATTGGTACAATATAGTGACAGAATTAATTGATTAGGCTGGAATTGGTTGAGAATAGTGTTTATATATTTAAGTGTATTACGAAATGCAAATATTGTTCCTTGACCTATTGCATATGCAGCTAATTCACACATTTTTTCTTTTTTGGCAAATATTGGCCAAAGTTTTTCCATGTAATAAGTACAATCATTTAGCATTTCATCTCTTATAATAAAACATACTCTTTTTATATTGTGGCACCACTTAATCATATTCATTATATGTTGTGGCACATTGTCACCAAATTTAATATGAGTTTTGAAACAGTCGGTACTACCACTACCAAAATAATTAATAACTAGTTGTAATTGACCTTGTTGAGTAATTATTCTAGTCTGGAATTCAATTAAAGTAATCATCTTATGTTTCATAATAGTTATTGTATGATTACTATCAAGTAAGTGAATAAGTACTTGTTGAATATAATATTCCTGAGTATTTTCACCGGTACGTGTTTTTGTAGCTACATTCTTTATCAGTTCTAGTGTATAGCTCATGGGTATATATGCTAGAATGGCTGCTCCAACTTCCATTGGGACACCTTTCTTGAAGTATTGCATTATATTTTGCAGCCATAAGTATTCACTCTGAAATGTTTTATAATTATTATCAGTTAAAAATGTGTTTAACTAAGTGTGAACTTACCTTTTTAATATATGTTTTTTTGCCATTAATAACTTGTAACACTGCAGGTGACATTCCATCATAGTCACTGTTCTGATTGTTATTAGTCATAGTAAAATATGTCCTTAGCTTCAAGTTCTGTCAATGCACGACGGAAACAAATATTAGCAAATATAGCTAGTACTTCTTCTGCTTCAGGAATTCTATATGATAGAGGGTTTTTTCAGATTTTCAAACCAGTATCTCAATATACCGAAAAATATAAATTGAATTTGGATGCATACAGAATAATATTTAAAAACTTGGAAAATCATCCAAATATTGCAACTGTTCTTTCAGAGGCAATAGAGTGTACTTTCCGGTAGTTTATACAGCCTTTTAAACCTTTTTCACATACGTTATCTATTAAATCTCGTCTATCATGAAGGCACAGTGTTGGTGATCGTCATCCATCAAATGTTTATGTTGGTGTTTCTTTACAACATGAGAATTTACCAGAATGTTGGTTTTTAGTTATTAATGATGTTTTGATGTTTTACATACATTTTTTATTTTTATTTTACAGCATACATAGAGCATTTTCGTCTGGGATCAAGATTTAGTTGCATTGGAGCTGCACAAGATATTGTCAACTTGTTAAACTCCAATCAGACAATAAATTTATCAGACAATTCATTATATCTCTTTGTGAATGTAATTGGTGAGTTTATTTATTTTTCTTTGTATTATTCTATTTAATATATATTTTATCCAACACAGAACGATGATGGCTGATCAGCCTGGTTGTTCACATTATCCAACAAATACAAGTGATAGTCAAAGTGCAATTAGAGTAGCATCTGATTCTTCTGATTCAGACAATGAAGATTTAAGCAATTTAAAAAATTATGGCAATGTAGGTAGATTAAGTGGTGGCAAAAGACGCTCAGTTTATCAAGATGTTACAACCGCAAGGTTACGTCAGGCCATGTTGAAAGGGAAAATACGTAAACATTGTGAATATGTAGTTGCATCAGAGCAGACTCTTGTTTATGCCATATGTTTGGCAGTGGCCAAGTTTAGAGCTTTCAATCCAGACAGAGGAAAAGAATCAAAGAATTATTGGCGTCGTGTAAGGCGTCACTGTGAAAAATCCCCATCAATTGAACTTGAAAAATTAGCATGTTGTTTACGTATAGAGTCAGAATTGCCACCTTCAAACATTTTTATAGGATTGGATTTTTTAGAGCGTATAGAAAGAGCTCCAATGTTACATGGTATTTCAATTAGAGTGTTTAAAGAAGGAACAAAGGAACAAGTGTGGGGTAAACTCAAATATCCTGTTGATAATCATGTGATTAATTTATGTTTGTATCACCATGGTGGCTTCATATTTTTTGCTGTAATTTGGGGTATTATGACATTTTTAAGTGCCAGAGGATATTGTGAGACATGCAAAGAGATTCAGTTCGATTTAAAAAGGTTGGCTTTTGTTATGAACTTATTTTATTATAATAATTACAATCTCTACACTTATAATTACAGACATGTTTGCCCTTTTCGATGCAATTATTGTGCAATGATAAGAGTTGGATCTCTTTATGGACATACAGGTTCACAGTCAGATTGTGAAAAGGTTTCTGGTGAAGATCAAATATGTCCAGATTGTTTTAGAAGGTTTTTTTCAGCACAATGTTTTGAGTAAGTACATTATATTTATTAATATGAGATGATCTGTCACTTTAATAAGTGTAATTGGACTTACAGGCAACATTTACATGTGCAAGGAACAGGTCGATGGGCAATGCCAAGGTGTTATAGTCAACGTTATTGTCTAAGATGTGGTCATTATTTCAGCCTTAAGAAACAGCAAAACGGAACTTATCTAAATATACATAAGTGTCCAGAAGAACGATTATATATTTGTAATTTTTGCAAACAGAAAGTTCCTATGAATGATCCACACTTGAACTGCTTTTTACCGATTATGAAACCAAAGAAAATTCAAAAAACAAGATCAATTGTATTTCTTGACCTAGAAACAAGGATTTGTGAGATTACAAATCAACATGTGGCAAACTTGTTGACTACTGTGAGGTATGTCTTGATTTAATATGATGTCTGGTGTAAGTGTGACAAGATTAACTTTTCATTCTTGCAGTTCATGTTCACACTGTTGGCGAAAGGATATGTATGATTCCTGCAATAATAAAAAATGTGGAAAGACAAGGGTATCAGTTTGGCAAGGTGAAAACTGCGTTGAGGAATTTGTTGAGAACTTTTTCTCAATGGGTAAATTAAACAGGTTTTGATATTTTTCATAATTTTATTGAGTTATATAATGTTATTCTTATTATTTTCAGAAAATGTTGATGCAACAATCATTAGTCATTTTGGAAGTAGATTTGACTTTCAATTCCTATTATCTGCACTTGCAAGTCAATGTAAAACTCCAGAAAAGACGTTTACTCGTGGAAATAGAATTTTGTATGCCAAGTTCAAATGTGGTATAAGATTGATTTGTTGGGCTAATTACATACCCACATCATTGGAAAATTTGTGTAAATCATTTGACGTTCCAGTTTCAAAATCGTGAGTTTATTGTAAAAATTTAGACTTATATAGATTCACTTGTCATTTTCATTTTTTTTTACAGGTTTTTTTGTTATGATTTGAATGAATTACATGTGCAAGATGCATTCTGTCATTTGAGACCTACCTGGGAGTTTCCAACTGGTGGAAGAGATACTAATGCATTTGAAAGATATCATAGCGAACATTATGATAAGGTATTTCCGGTTGCACAAGAAATGTCAGTATATTGTCAGAGAGATAGCTATGCATTAAGTTATGCTGCCATGAGATTTCGTGAGGAGTTGATAAATTTGGTAAATGTAGATTTATTTGCAGAGACAGGGACATTTACCATTTCAGGATTGGCACTTAGAGTTTTCCAAAGTAAGTTTTATTGTAATGAATATTGTTTACGATAAACTAATTAAAACAAACTTTCAGCTCAATACTTGCAAGAAAATACTCTATGCATTTATCGAGGAGAAAGTCTCATGGATCGAAATAGTCGCTTTGCTACAGCATTTCTTACAGCTTATGGTAGATATTTTGGTGTGAGTTATTTGTTTTTATGGATAAATTTGGTGATATGAAACTATATCTGTTTTTACAGACTCATATACAACATGCTGGCAATGGCCGTGAGATGGTAGTAAATTGTGGTTCAAAAAATTTCAAGGTTGATGGTGTTGAGTATGAACAGAATTCAGATAAAATTGCAGCATTAATTGACATAAATGGTTGTTTTTGGCATGCATGTCAAACATGTACAAATGATTTACATGCAACAAAGTTTGTTTATTATACTTGCGATGTTTATAAATGTAATTAAATGTTAGTTTTGTGCAGACCACACACATTGTTCGGTGGAAAAACACCACTTCAAGTTCGAGAATTGAATTATTTGAGAGCCAATAAAATTGCTAAGACGATTTCGCCTATACATTATGATGTTTACTGGGAACATGAATGTCGCAATGTTTTGAGTACCAATAGATTGATGAAGCAGTATTTTACAGATGCATTGGCTGATAAACCTTTAAATGTATATGATGCAAATTTTGGTTAGTAAAATTGTTTGAAATGTGATGGCATTATTTTTGATTTTTTTGATTTTTTTTGTTTTTTTGTTTTCAGGTGGAAGAATTGACACATTTCAAATTGGAATATACGATAATATGAATGTGAACCAGTCAAAAGCTGATTTTTTGGATTTTTGTAGTTTATATCCAGCAATGTGTTTAATGAAACCAATGGCTCAGGGATCTGGCATAGTATGGACAGAAGGTTCAATTCATGGCGATTTGAATGAATGGATTATGGTAATCTGTTTTATTATATAGGTTTATATTTGCATTGTTTGTTTCTAAATGTTTAAAAAAACTTTCAGAATAATCTAGGTGTGGCAAAGGCATGGGTTCACTATCCTAAGGCGGATATCTTTGTACCGCCATTACCATTTCGAGCTAATCTACCAAATGGCGATGAAAAAATATTCTACAGTACATGTGCATCATGTTGTGTACAGCAAAATATGAATCTATGTACACATAGTTTTGAGGAACAAATTTTCAGAGGAACATGGACTACGGTAAAATTCTCAATTAAAAAATTAATATAAGTACAATATAAGTTAAAACCACAAAGGTTGAACTGAGTGCTGCAATTAAACATGCTGGTTTGAAGGTGATTCGAATTATTTCTGCACGTATTTATGAACCTCGTGTATGGACAAAGGAGAATGGTGCAGATTCTGGTTTAATTAGTGCATTCATATTAGAGTTTTACAAATTGAAATGTCAAGCAAGTGGTAAGTTCACCATTAAAATTTTTATTCATAGCTATATATTTTGATAGTTGTTATTTCAATGCAGATGTACCACCAAATAAAACAGCTGAAGAATATTCAAATGAAATTTTCGAACGATTTGGTGTCAGAATTCCACCAGAATCATTTCATCCAAATCCTGTAAAACGTTCTGTGGCCAAGCTAATGTTAAATTCATTGATTGGAAAGTTTGCACAGAAAAAAGGACATGTGAACACAGATTTTTATCATGATCGTGACAGTTTACTTAACATGTTGGAAAATCCAAATGTCAACGTTCATTGGCTACAGGTATAAATTTTATTCTTACTTCATGTTTATTAAAAATTTAATTAAAGTTTCATGTTTACAGCATTTTGGATCAGCCGATGCATCAAAGTTAGGACAGGAATCTGTTGTAATGCTTCAACATTCTCTGAATCAGGACTCTAGTCTGAGTCATGTTGGTCCAAACAATGCATTTAGTATGCCAATTATCACGGCTTTGGTTACTGCCTATGCTAGAGTTGAATTATATGAGGCAATGCTCAAATTGCCTGAAGAGTCATTACTTTATACTGACACGTTAGTTGTAAAACAATAACTATTCATAAGTTTAGTTTTAATCAAGTTTTTTATTTTTTATAGAGATTCAATCATGACATTGGATGGAACTAACTTGCATGAGCTTTGTGGTCATTATCTGGGGCAATTAACACCTGTATTAAAGGACAGATACCATTTAAATCATATTTGCATTGTTGGGGTATGTATTTCTATTATTTTCATTATGGTAAATATTTAATTAAGAATAATTTTGATATATTTTTTCAGCCAAAACAATATGCATACACTGCAAAGCATTGTTCCAGTGGTGAAACATATCGAACAGTACGATTACGTGGTTTTGCAAGTTCTGCAGAGGTGGACGATCAGGGCTTTGGAAATCGAAAACCTGCTGTGACATATGAGAATATGTGTGATGCCGTAAAATCATTATTAGAAAGCACTCCAATCAAAAAACTTGGAGTAAATCAATTAAACTTTATATTAACAAAGGATTTTAGAGTGTGTTTAGATGGCCGACAAAAATCTTATAAGCCTGTATCAAATAAGCGTTTTTTTATTCCTCCAGGTGTTGGTGGGGCAAAGGTTGTCCGTACATATCCCTTTGGCTATAATCGTTTGTAGTTTTATAATCATTTTATACTAGTTGACAAAAGAAACTAATAAAAAACACATACAGGCATTTAATTATTATTATTATTGACTATAATTTCAGTCTATCAAAATTGATTTGCCAAATTCTTCAGCAAGAGCACCACCGGTGTCATCTATACAATTACCACTATCATCAACATCTACAAGTGGTTTTCAGATTGACTCAGTTCGAATAATCAAGGAAACTGAATATCAGTACCTGCTAAATTGCCAAAAGCAATTGGATCATTTAAAAAGTTTGTTTAATTGGAAACTTTACATGACAATAATTGTATTTAATTTATTATTTACAGAATGTCCAATAATACCACAAATGCTGGTGACTGGGATGATGATGTTACATACATCAGACCACCCAGTAACACAGGAGGTACAGACAGCACAGTCACAACAAACAAGCCAAGCAGAGGTGGTGGGCGTGGTGGGGGGCAAAGAGGACGACCAAAAGCAACAATTCTTGGTGGAAAAACTGGAAAAGGAGATAAATCAAAGAATATGCCCATCACTCCAACAGTTGGTAATGAGTCCACCGCCCCTGGTATGTTTGATTTATAAAGTGTTTTCTTTGTGAAGTATAAGTTATTACATACTTTCAGAATATCTCAATTCTCGAGAAGCCAATGCGATTCACAAGAAACAAATGGGACGTGGGGGACGTTCCAACAGTCTCATCAACGACAATAGTGCACACAAAGATGGGGATGATGGAAGGGCAGCCACGCAAAATCAGCAAGACCCCCCACCAGAACAACAAGAGAGTCAAGAAGGAGAATGGTGGGATGAAATAAATGTCAATTCCAGTGACAATAGTGAGCATGAATTTGAATATTGTGGAAGTGATTTACAAATGCTAAGACGTACACGGCCAAGAAGACTTGAAACAGATATTATTGGATTATCACATGTAGATGACAGTGGACAACAACCACAACAAAAACAACAACAACAACAACAACAACAACAACAACAACAACAACAACAAGGGGCAAAAAGGCAGCAGCAGCAGCAACAGAAAGCAGTAGAAGATCCGAAAAAGGGTGCAAAGAAAAGAAAGCAGGATGTAAAAGGAGATTGTTCAGAATGGAGTGAAACAGTGGTTGTGGCAAGTAATGAAGATGAATTATTGGAAAGTCAGACCACTGGCAATAATGAAGATGAATATGATGACATGTTTAACGAGGCTTTTAATGCCCAAGACGAAGAAGAAGAACAACAACAACAACAATCAAAAAAGGTTTCTACACCAAAAACACGGCCCCCTGCAGGAGACAGAAAATATGTTGGTCTGACAGAGTTTGAACGTGGTATAGCTCGCATAGATACATTTGGACGCTCATCAACTCTTGCCCGTTGGTTTTTTCTATATATTTCATAGAAAATTTTCAAATTGTACATTGTTTTTTATTACAGGTGGAAATTCAAAGTTGTTTGATACTCCATTTATGAAGAAGGATGTGCTCAGTGGACCTCCATTCCCTCTAACACCACCAAATGGCATCATCATCTGGCTTTGTAGGACCTGTCGTGATATTTCTCAACGAACAAAGGGGAAAGCATATCACAATGATCGTGTTGTATTCACTGTGGACTTGTGCAAGGTTAATTTATTATGCATTCACTGAAAAAATTCATAATGGAATGAAATTCAATGTTTTTATTTTTTATCTAGCCATGTCGTACACTGAATTGCGAGGTGCGGGATTGTTTTGCTGATGAAGAACATCTATATGGCACAATGGAATCTAAAGATATTAAAGCGGCACATAAAAAGTTTCCATATCAAGAACAATATACTCAACTGGCCAGTGCCCCATTCACATTGACACGTACTGAGGTCCTTGTGATTTTAATGTGTGAATATTGCAGGTATGCACTTTATATTATATATTCTATCACAACTGGCCATAAAAACAAACAAATTTGGTTTTTAGGGCTGTAACATCATCTCGGAAAAGTACACGTGATGTAAATGGAAGATGTCGGGTATGTTTTTTGTATTTTGATATTTAATAATAAATAGCTATGTTTTATCTAATTTTAATATTACAGTTGACAATTGATTTATGTCAAAAATGTGCTGATGTGAATGGTGAAGTATGCATGTCACTACATCCAACGGAAGCAGAATTGAATCGGTCAAAAAGTAAACGGGAGTATTTTGCTGGCATGGATAATAACAGTGGTAGTAGTGATGCCAAAGTGATACACACACATGGAAAATGTGTACGTGATTAATCATGACTCATGTATGAGTATATATGTATGTGATTTTTTAAGCTTTTTTAGGCATGTCATAAAATCATTTGCTTGTTATTGATCTTTTTGTTGTTGTTGTTATTTATTACCCTGTTAACTATTATCGTTTAAAAGGTCATATTAATTGAAAAATAAAAAACCTTTTGTTTTTAACAGAAACAAGATCATTTGAGAAGAAAAACAAAATACAAAAGATGCAGAGATTACATCATTCATTCCCTATGTTAATCTTTGGCTCCTCAGATAAAATTTATGCAAATAGTTTCTTTGTAAAATAAAAAAGAAAATGTATGAGTGAAATGATATTTCATTTCTCTTATATATAGACTTAGTTATTATTTACGAATATTTGTTTTCATAAATTTTCAAGTTCTGGAAAAACTACACTACTAATTGAATTAATAAAAAACCGTTTATTGATTTATGATCGACCACCAGATCATTGTCTTTTTCTATTTAGCTATTGGCAAGAAAAATATCTAGCCTTGAAATCCTGTGCTGAATTTGGACGTATCGAAGATTTTTGTGACTCCTGGCGTACGATAGTCAGATATAAGGAGGAATTGGATGAACGATCAAACACAAAAGATTCACATTTATTGCTTGTCTTGGATGATCTTTCAGCAAGTGTTGCATCATCTATTGAAGTTGATGACACAGACGGAGAAGGGAAAACTACGCGTTCATCAACACAAAGTAGTGGGAATCCTACACGTCTTTTGCGCGACTTGGCACAAGGGGCTGCTCGACATCATAATATATCACTAGTAGCAACACTACAAAGTTTATTTGACACGCAAGTGAGTCATTATTTAGTTATTTTTTCTATTCTCTATTTCATAGTGAGAAATACAACTATAAATCAACTACACATGCAGAATTTGAAACAAAGCCGTAGTTCAAGTGTGTACTTTGTTCTATTCAGGTTGGGGGTTAAAATTATATTTTTTCATTAAATATGTGTATGTAAATACATTTTTATTACATTCCAGTTTCCCATCTGATGCATTGACTACGAAATCATTTGCACAACGTTGGCAAGATCCAGCTCTATTCATTGGAGCATATAAACAAGCTATTTCAGATAAGAATTTTGGTTATTTATTCGCAAATTCTGATCCATCTATTCCTGACGATTTAAGACTATCGAATTCACTTTTTCCCTGGGATAAAGATCGTGTTTTTTATCAGTGGGAAAAGCTATCTACAGATTCTGGTGGAGATGTGGTGAAAAAAGGAGAACAGGACAACGATCAAGATAAGCCAAGATTTGCCCCACTATCTAGACGTGCACATAAACTTGGTCGTAGAGTTGTTGCAGTAGCTGCTGATTTGGCAATTGAGCGTGTTTGTGATTCAGATGAGTCATTTCGAAAGGATATTTGTGCAGCAGGTGGCCCATTAAAAGCAAAGTGGTCTAATTTGAAGCGTCAACAGGAACAACAACAACAACAACAACAACAACAACAACAACAACAGCAACAGTCTATTTCCAAAGAACAAAAAAGAAAGAATAAAAATGACCAGCCCAGTGAAAAATGGACATTCCAAGATTACCCCCCCTACACAACCACAGCAATTGGAGCAGGGGCAACAGCCAGGCGGAGAACAGAACCCACCCCCCATAATTAAACGAAGAAAAAGTACAAACAGACTATCACGCAATTGGTTAATTTTGGAAAAATTGGCACATACAAAAACATCAAAGGAACGTCGGAGTATGATTAATTCTATATCTGATGATGCGTTACGTTGTTTGCAAGATGTTATCGCAAACTTGATGTCTGGTATAATTCAAATAAGTCAAAAACAGAAAAAAATTCTTAAGCGGTATAAACGCAAACTTATGGCTGTTTTGTCTGGCAATATACATGAAAACTCATTGCGACGTATATTATTAACTTTGTGTGATGGTCAAGCATTGTTGGTTTTGTTAAAGTCATTTTTTTCACGTTATGCACCACCCCACATGCAAAAGGCAGCAGCTGCAGCAGCTAGTGTAGGCCGCCAGGGTAGTCGGCGCCGTCATTAGTTTTTTCATTTACTGTTTAGTTTTGTTTGTTTATTTTTTTATCAAGTGTATTTGTTGATGTTGATAATTATGATGACTCACTATAGATAGTATGTATACTTGAATTGTTTTTTTAGTGTGCATTTTTTATCAATGTTATTATTATTATTATTATAAAATTCTTAAAATAAACAACTAATTATGACAAATTTCAGCACTATTACAACTAAATAATGAATGTAATTGTTTTTATTGTTAACTATGACTGATGCAACGGTTGCAGCAATAAAGCAAAATATTGATGACCATAGAGTTGGTGGTGGCGGTTCTCGAAGAAAGGCCTATCGAAATCCACTATTTGATTCAGTAAAAACTGCACGAATAGAAGCTGCAAATGATTCAAATTTATATGCTCAAACTGTGGCAGATAATGAGAGATTAACACGTTTTCTTCATGGTGCAGCAAAAAAACACCGTGGTCAACATTTGAAAGAGCTACGTGGAGTTGTCGATCCCTCTATTCCGGCCATCCCACCAGAATTAATTCTAGAAGAAGCACATAAACTTCAGGAGAATATAGCAGACAAAGCTCATGGTGCACCTGTACCACACAGTGCAAATGCAGTTCCATTACCATATTCACCATCACTAATACGAGCTAGTTTTGCACCAGAGCACCGTGCCGCAGTTGATAAGGTACTAAAGTATTTAGACCCTATCGCATTAGAACTTTTAGATCCGCTAGGAAGGGTCAAGATCCCAGGCAGTAATCAACCAGGTGCAGACTTTTTTGATGTGTTACACCATTCAATTGTTAAATCTGTGTCTGGGGGACCCCCACCTGTTGGATCAAAACATTTTTGGAACAAGTTTTTGGATCATGCAAAAGGAGCAGGAGCCTTAGACGAAGAAGGTGAAACAACAACGCTATCTGAAGGCACTGTAGCAGATTCAATTGCATTACCACATGAGAAAGCAGAGGAAAGTGCTACTACCTCAAGTAAACAAAAACCAATTGAAAGAACGCCAGGAGGACGTAGTGGGGAACATCAATCACCGCCACCAACAATTATATTGGATAGTGATATTGATGACGATGCTGAACAAAGTGCAATAGAAGAAGAAGAAGAAGACGACGAAGACGAAGAAGACTACAGGAGTCGTACTGGTGGCACTGATTACGAAACTACTGGACAAGAGGGTACATTTGAAACACCACCATCAGGAGACGAGCCTAGTATTAAGAAACGAAAACGTAGTGCGACTACTGCATTTGCAACACCCCGGGGGCGTGGCACCTCTGGAACAAGCAGGTCATCAGTAGCACTTGCTGCACGACTAAAGCAACAGCAAGTGCCAACAGCGCCATCAGAGAAAGCTACAGATCGTGGTGGAGCTGGTCGTGGTCGAGGTCGTCCCCGTGGTCGCCCCCGTGGTCGTGGTCGTGGGGCAGCTGCCTTAGCTGCAGCTTCTGCTGCTTCTGCCAGAACAGCTTCTGATGATGTTGATAGTGACAATGTCGTTGTTCGGAAATATGGGACAAGAAGCGATGCAGATGCTAGAGAAGAAGTACCAAAAAACTTCACAGAAGTTATGATAAAAGAATATGGACATTAATTGTTAAATTGATTGTTTAATTATTAGTATTCTAATGATTATAATTTTTTATTACTATTACTTTTTACAATGCATAAACAATGGGCTGAAAAAATTGGTGGTGCAAGGTGGTTGAGAGCACAGCACAATCTTCCTACGGACACGTGGAAACAACATGTACTTTTAAATGAGCCTGCATATTATTTGAAAGGCCATCCATCTTGGAGACGTGGCTTTGAACGTTTGCCAATACTCGTGAGTTAAACTATATGATATTTTTTAATTTACCTTTTGAATAAAATTGTAAATTAATTAAAAAATGTACAGGTTAGTGGACCTGATCGCTTTTGGTCAGTTGATTTAATGGTCATGCCAGAGCGTGACATACCTGTCAATGACAATTGTCGTTACATTTTTGTCTGCTGTGACGATTTCACAAATGAAGTTTGGCTTGAACCCCTAAAACAAAAGACTGGTATTGAAGTGACTGAGGCATTCAAGACAATAATGGCGCGAAATAATGGTCGAGCACCAATGAAACTACGATCAGATTTTGATCGTTGTTTTACATCATTACCCTTCCAAAAGACACTTTACAAGGTAATATCATTGGTTTTTACACATTCATTACCACCCACTCATCTATGCACAAGCGCTTTTTGCAGATCAAGTGCAAGTTTGCACCGGCTGCTGAGGATGTAACTCGATTGCCGAAACTTGACTGTTTCATACGCAACATTCGAAAATGTATTGAGATGTACCTGATTGCTGTTGAGGAGAAACAACAACAACAACAACAACAACAACAACAACAACAACAACAACAACAACAACAACAACAACAATCTTCTTCTTCTTCAACAGCAGCACATAGAAGATGGATTACTATTCTCCCTGCAATTGAACAACAAATGAACACTACTCGAACACGTGCATTATTTGGAGCTGCACCAGTGGAGGTTTCACAGCCACAAAGTGCAAATGCACATGCACTATTAATTGCACGTCAATTGCGTCATAGGCGGAGACGTGCACAGCCAAATACAAATTATAGTGGTACAAGTCGACAGGCGGCTGATTTAGCACATGAAAAACTCTCAACGCTCACTGGCTGGGTTCGCCTTTCAAGACCGCCCCCAAGTCAAGGCAATCCCATAAAAATGGTAGCACGTGAAAAGTATACACGTGAAGTGTTTCCACTGGGGAGACGTTTTACACAAGAAGATAAGCCAGATACATATTTTGTACTAGATCCAATGGATGAAAATTTGGCACCATTACAAGGACGTTTCTATAGACAAGAGTTGATTCCAGCTGCACAACCAGAGAACACAAAGCCACCATCATCATCATCACCAGCATCAACACCGCCATTGTTATTATCTCTTGATGAGATTATTCAACAGCAACGACAACAACAACAACAACAACAACAACAACAACAACAACAACAACAACAACAACAACCACAACGACAACAACAAGGTGGGTCAACAACTACAACAACAACCACTACAACAACTACAACAACAATAACAACAACAACAACAACAATATGCAATATTACACCATCATTACCCCTGATGTTACACACTGATTTTAGGGCGCGCGCGCGTAACTCGCGACGCCTGCGGCGCCGCGCCGGCGAACCGCGTACAGAGGACCTGCCCCAAGCGTTCAGTCAGCGCATTTGCGGCAGAGCCGCAAATGCGCTGACTGACGCTGCGCTAAATAGAAGCCATATTGTTGTTGTTGTTGTTGTTGTTGTTGTTGTTGTTGTTGTTGTTATTGTTATTGTTATTGTTATTGTTATTGTTATTGTTATTATTATTATTATTATTATCATTAAAAGGTGACGACAACGACAACGACAACGACAATGGCGATGGAAAATGGCAACAGCAACGCCATTCATGGTGGCGGCGGCGGCAAGGACGACGACTGTCACAACAAAAACAGAAGAAAAATAATGAAGAACATCCCCCACTACCAAAACGTTCATCACATTCACAGCCACAGTCACAACAACAACAACAACAAAAACAGCAATCACAACGGGTGGATAATGATGATGATGGTGATGCTGATGGTGATGATTACAGTAATAGGCGTGTATTACGTCCACGCCTCAAACGTCAGCATAGACAGTGATATTATAATAGAAAAAAATGGGGTTGTAAAAGTGATGAATCATGCTGTAGGATAGTCATTCATTACACATCACATGTGATTATCATCATCATCATTTTTCTATATATAAGATTGCGATTATTATCAACACGTTTCATTTAGTAGTGTGTCTACTGTTTTTATTGTGTATGTACTTCCATTCATATTTACAGTTCCTATAGAAGATTGTTCATTTTTTACTTGTTGTTATATATAGTTTTTTCAATAGTAATTATTATTATTATTATTACTCTTTTACTACATTTGTTTTATTGATAATATAAATATTCTACTACTATTATTGTCATATAGATAACAACTCACCAAACATTATTGGAAAAATTACATAATAAATTAAAACTATGCGACAAATTGTCTATCTTAGTTCCGACAGACAGTGGAATGAACAGTCAAGTGCACCAAGTTTTTTTGCCAAGTTCCCAGCCCATTCATTTGCACAGTTGGAACAAGAACAAGTAGAGAAAAGTTAGCTAATGTTCTTCATCTTCTTTATCAGTTGTTGTTGTTGTTGTAACTTTGTCACTTTAATTATATTGTCAACATCACTGTCACCACAGGATTGCTGCCACCATCATTGGAGGGAGGGACTGTTGAAGACAGCACTAATAATAACAACAACAACAATAACAACAACAACAACAACAACAATAACAACAACACTATTACGACAATAGTTACAAAGGCTTCACCAATTGATGACGGCAGTACAGTAGTCTTGGAAGAGACCTTCAAACGTTGTGCAGACATACAAAATCGTGCTGATTTCATTAGTCTTGTGGATTTGGAATTGTGGGGGTCACCAGTTTTTGAAGGCAAGGATTCATCACCTGAATTTATTGTCATTGACTGTGCTGGTACACTGATTTGGTGTCAAGTTGATATATCAAGTGTACTCTCATTTCCGAGCAACAGTGCAGAAGATTGGGGCCAAGTTGTTGAAAAAGAACTTAACGCTATCTTAAACGGTAGTGAAAGGCTGGACAAGTTTGGCCATAAATTAAAGGAATTAGATCAATCAACTGCTGCCCTGTTATCTAGATTGGAGCCAGGATTTTTCAGGTGGCTACAAGACGGTGCAAATAAAAATGAAAAAATCAAGGAGCTACAAGAGCAGCAGAAAAGGTCAACACAAGAGCAACAAATGGGGGGGAGGCATAAAGAAAGCAATGCGGCTGAATACAATCACGTCCACACTGAGAAAAAACCTCGGCGTAATGAGTCTACAACAGCCAAAAAAGAAGGACAAGAGATCATCACCACAGATGCCGTCATTTCTGCCGAAAGTGAGTCAAACATTGACCACATCGAATCCGAATCAGCTGTCAAGCCCATCTCCATTGACAATAATGCCAGTGACGGGAGTGAGGGGCAACACAAAATCAAAGAGCATAAAAAAGGAACAGGAGAGAAAAAAGCTAGCATTGACAGCGGGGGCGGGCAGAATGAATCGACGCATTTGTCCATTGAGAAATCAGGCTCTGGGAGCCAGCTCGAAACTGGCACACTTCACGTCATGGACATATCCTCGAACGGGGAGAAATCAACTGGTGGCGGCGAAATTAAAGCCATCCTTCACATCAACGACGACGGGGAAAATAACGACAGCAGCAACAACAACAACAACACCGAAACAGATATCCACAAGGGGGTCAACAGTCAATCCACCGTCAACGAGTGGAACAGGGATGACAGCAACAAAGTCATCTCCGGCAACGGTGACGACACAGTAATGAGTGAGAATGGTGATGACAGTTCTCTCGAAATTGACGATTTTGCAGATGAAAGTGAAAGTGATTTTGATGAAAGTTTTCCTATTGAACATGAACAGAGTGACACAGATGTTTATGAGGTTGGCAATAATGTGTTAAAGCAGCATGCATTTACCAAAACAAATTCTCTTATTTTCATTTTCAGAATGATGAAAACAAGATGGCGAGTGCGAACAAGTCTCGATTGCAAAGATCAAAACGAGATCTGAAGGCTAGAGCAATGTACACAATTCAGAAACGGCAAACGTTCAACAAGCCAATAGAGATGAATAGAGATTTGAATGAAGGAAAACTGAATGAAGGTCTTTTTAAGATCAAACGAATTCTCACAAACAATGCTTACAAATTGCCAAGTGGATGGATAACCAATGTAACCACATCCCAACTTGACTATTGGCTAATGAAAAAGCTAAAGGAGACATTAATTATCCATGGGAAAATGTCCATGACAGATGCAGCAGTTGTAGTTGCGGATATGATATTGGACAATGGACCACTGGCTGGAAGTGGGGGACGCACAAATGCACTACATTTTGAATCAAGTGTTGAAACACCATCTTTGATTGGTGTACGGCGCTTTGCCATCAAGAATCCAGATCCAAATCTTGTGACTAGAATGTATATAAGTGAAAACTTAGCAGCTGAGCTTGGCTTTGTTACTGTAACATCTGGTGGCAATGTTCCAGCAAATCAGATTGATTGGCAAGATACAGACAAAGTTCAGTATGGTTTCAGCAGTAGGACAAGACGTATCTATGCAACAGTACCACATCAATTGAACATTCGTCGACGTGTTCAAGTGCGCTGTGATAGTATAGAGCCGATGTGTTCAGTGTTTCAATCAGAGGAAAAACCACTATTGGCTGTTTTCACATGGAAGCCAGCATTGCATACACCAGATAGTGGTTCTAATGCCTGGCTAGGTTCACGCAGAACATATGTCTATGAACCACAAATACCACATTTTGTTCAGTTGAAACAGGTATGTTGATTTTTTCATCATTATTATTATTATTATAAATATTCAATGTATGCATATATATTTATCTATTACAGACACCAACCAGCGGTTGTGAAAAAGGTCTCAAATTAACGCTGTATAATCACTGGGGAAAACCATTCCGTGTTAATGGAATCGTTTTTGCAAGATGTGCCCTAACTGGTTCAGATGCAAGTGGCATGGCAGATACAAATTGGATTTGATCATTAGTCATTTTGTGACATTTCTTACTACTATTGTTTTTTATTATTGCCACTACTGTGTTTTTGTTGTTGTTGTTGTTGTTGTTGTTGTTGTTGTTTATTGTGACTCGCATAGGCTTTTTTACTTTCTTTTCTTTCACATTTACATACAAACATACATGTACAACTACTATTCAGTATACTATTTGCAGTTATCTAATACTACAATTTAACATTAAACTGGCTACAAGAAAACGACACTGTGGTCGACCTTCAAACTTTCTATCATCAACAGGTCACCAGACTACTAGCTGTAATTCATATTTACACTTTGCACCTCACGGTACACACTGGTTTGATAATATGGCCAATGTTCCAGATGGTGTTTTCACCAAAGAATATTGGGCTCAACAATTTGATGAAAATCGTGGTGATTTAGAATCTACAAATAGAGATAAATGGTCCAGTGCTATGCTAGCTGAATTGTCCTCTCAAAGGTTGATAACACCAAGTAATCTGGATAAATCTGACGTTAACCTTCAACAACAGCAAGAACAATTTCAACGAGAAACAGGTGAACCTGCAGCTCCCGCTGGTGATTTACATTCACAAAAGCCACCAATTAATGGTACAAAGACAGAGCAGCAAGTAGGTACAAAGAAAAATAGCAGTAAAACTAATAAGCAACAAAAACAAGGGGGTTCAATTCCATTAGTACAACCACCAAGTCATAAGTCTACAACTGCAAATACTGCTGGAATAACAGTTTCTACTGATTGGCTGTAATATTTAACGGTATAATAATAATAATAAAGTACAATGGCAATAGTGATGTTTTTAATTATCATGCTTAAATTCATGTTTTTATGTCTATTAGTAAAAAGCTGTCTTGTAATGTTTTTTTATTGTTTCTGTTTTGTTTTACTATTTATATTCCATCGTTTCATTTATTATCAATGATCTAGTGAAATAGAAAATAATAATAAAAAAACGAATTGATTTATCTACCTGTACATACATACATACATACATACAGTGATTGTAGCGAAAGCATTACATTCACTTGATATTTAAGAAGTGATGATTTTTTATGTTTTTTCACCTTTATGGAGTTAATAGTGATATGAACATAGAGCAATAAAGCCATTATGGCGTCAAATCAACCTGCACGAATTCTTAGCCCAAGAAAACAATTATTGGACAGTGGATCACATTTGTTGCCATGTCCACCAGAGTTTCGTCCAGGTGAGCAAAGTGATGTTTACTTATTTAATAATAATAATAATAATGATTTCATATATTCATGCATATATGCATATCAACAGATGCGTTACCTCCAACTCAAGCATATGTTAGTCACTGTGAACGAGAACAGCTTTTACAAATCAGCGAAGGAAGCGAAACATCGCCATGTAAGTGTAAACTTATGTTATTTTGCTTGTTTTGATATAACTAGTCAGTACAGTCTTAATATTGCAGATGTATTCACAACTGTTGCATCCAGCACTGGATTATTGGATTTTTCATCTTTAAATTTGCATGTGGTCATGCGTGTTAAAACAAAAGATGGACATCCCTTAAAGGAAAGTTATGAAGCAAATAATGTTTTTTCTACAGAACCGTTAACATTGAAAGACCAAATTGCATATGTACCAAATCCATTGGAAAGTCTTTGGGATGGCATTGAGATTTTTCATAATTCATTACTCCTCAGTAGAGAATCACTTTACGGCAAGAAAGCATATATAAAGAAATTATTACAGACAAGTGGTGTCTACCAAAGAACACAATTGGCAGCTAGTGGGTACGTGATTTTATCACTTACTGTATCGAAAATAAAAAATTAAACTTTTAAATCACATAGCTGGGTTGAAATGAATGATGAAGATGCCCCCATGGTGGAAACAAATTTATCACAATTTTATAAGAATAGATGTAAACCAGTATTTAAAACTCAAGAATTCTATGGTCGTTTGGCATTAGACTTTGGCGAACAGGCTAAGCCTTGGTTGATTGTTTACTAAATTTTAATATATATTTTACATAGTCTTATTTTTTTATTATAATTATAGGCACGCAGGGATGCAATTGACAATAGTTCTTCGAAGAGTGCCAGATATGTTAATGTTCGAATCATTTACAAGACCAAGTGATGATATAGCTAAGCTACAGATTGAATTTGACACTTTGGAGTTATCTGTACGTAAAATACACCCAGTATGTTCTTTTGAGTTTTTGTTTCTTGTTGATCTGAAACAATTGAATATGCATGCATACAGGTAACATCACTATCTATCGCACTAGCAGATCGTGTCAAAACTCATGGCATTTATCATTCATTTCGTCAGTATAATGTGGGGCAAATGTTTCTAACTGAAGGTGGGTAAAATTTCAAAGATTTAACAAAAATTTTGAAAAAATTTTTCATTTTTTTATTTTATTAAATTACAGGTGCAAGAGCAGCACCTCCTATAGCTCTCGGGACACAAGTTGGCAGGCTTCCAAGAGGGATAATAATCTGTATGAGTGCAATAGACTCATCCACCCCACAAGCTACAAATAGAGCAAGACATAATTATGTTCCTATGAGTATATCCGACCTTGCCGTTCAAATTGGCTCACGACTTTGTCCAAATCGTCCCTTACGATTTCAATGGGGGAAAATGGGTAGTTCAGATATATTCAGAGAGTGTTATGCACTAATGCAGGAGTGGACAAGTATTCAAAATGAGATTACAATGGAAAAATTTATAAACTGTCAATTTTTTGTTTGTATAAGTTTATGTAATGACAAAGTTACAAGGTATGTTTTTCAAATTGCTAGTGTTTTTCTCAATATTATTTTCAAATAGTAGTATGTTTAATCTTGATATTTCAGCAATTCCTGGGAGGCATTAACGACTGGAGATGCATTCCTTAATCTAACTTTTTCAAAGGCTGTGCCTCGAGGAGGGGTTATTTTTATTTATTTCTGTTTTTTATTTTTTACATTCTATTCACACTTTATTCACTTTTTTTACTCACAGGTGATCTTGTACACAATCATGGTCAACGATGCGTTTCTAAAAATAGGTAAAAAAATAAAAAATAAAAAAAAATTTTTTTTATTTTTTATTTTTTATTTTTTTTTTGTAAATATATTTTTATCTTTTCAGATGCAACAAATACAATTCACACTCAACAAGTACACTCGTGATTGTTTATTGACTGTTATTATTGTTATTGTTTTAATTTTAATTATTATGATTTTGATTATTCAAAATACAATTTTTTTATTTTAATTTTATTTGAATATCACCATGGCACCATAATAAAAGGCTGTCATCATGCTTAATGTCTTGCAACAGATGTTATGAGTTGTAAGAACGAGGGCGGCAGTGAAATGAATAATTGTTCGCGACATTTTTGTTCTGTTTCATTTATTTTGTTTGTTTGTTTGGAGTATTTGGATTTGTTTGAATGTCAGGTAGGACCTCTAATGAATAAAAAGTGATTAAAGATGAAAAATGAAGTGAAAAATATAAATAAGTGAAGCCCCACTGGGGTGAACATGTAAGAATACAAGCCTACAACTACATGTTTACAATGTGGACATTGTAGTAGTACATGAAATGTATTTTGCCTGTACCATTATATATATATAATTATTGATGTTAAAAAGTTATAATGTATATAAATCACACATAAATTCTGTATATCACATGGTTTTGCAGTTTTCCATGCATTGCTCCTGTTTTACTGTCATATGGCCTTCACAATCACAGTGAGCACACCGAATGAAGAAATGATGTGTTGCACCTTTGGTATTGCAGAAACTGTAAATGTAATATAATAATTATAGCTACCAATATCATTAAACAAATAAATATGAGCAGAAAGGTATAACTAGCCGACAGTCTTGCCAAAACTCAAATCCATTTGTATATGGCATACTACTGGTTCTTTCATCTTCAGGCCTCCATTGAACATGGCCAGTCATATTGGGATTGGTTGACCCAATTCCCCTTGTATATGCAGAGTGCAATGGATGCCTGGGTTCTTGATTTGGGTTAAAATGAAACTGTAACACTTCTACAATCTTTTTCTCAACTCTTTTCCACTGCTTAATTTTTTCCATGATCAATCCATCCATATTCACATATTGAGACTCAGGCTTTTTCCAGAATGGCACTTCTGTTGGTGGTGGCATTAATGCTCTGTCACTGGCCTTCTGTACACTGGTCTGTTCAGATGCTGATGACCAGTCTACTGCATTCATGCGTCTATGCTGTATCTTTTGCACTATAATCATTCCAGCAAAAAGCTTTTGCAATTCAGCAATCGTTGTGCCACGTGGGATCTGTAAACAATGATGTTTTAGTCATAAACTATAAAAGCATATAAAGCGTTTCAAACATACATGTCCAAATGTCTGGATTTTGATCTGCTGTGTCCTTTGATCATTTACTGCTTGCATGATTGGAAGCTGATATACTGGACTTGGTGGCTCTCCATGACCTCTCCTTGTAGCAACATACATTCTGAAGGTATTCATCAGCTTGTTTGGTGTTGACATTGATGATGATGATGAATCATTAATTGGTGGGGGTAAGTTGATGATTTGGCCATTTTCTGTCAGAAAACTTCTGTCTAGATCGACTCCATTCAAATCCCGATTTCGTCTTAAGGTACATATAATTGGACTGTTGAAGTTCACTCTGTGTGTTGTCTCTGATATTGGGCATTGTAACCTGACTGGACAGCCTGTGTTCAAATGATCTGCTAAAAGTTTGGCCACAACATCTATGTCTTCAATTGTATCCTGTTGCATGTGCACTCTGCCCATATTTCCTGGTAGCTCCCACTGTATTCTCCATTGAAAAATTGGCAGATTCACATTCTGGTCTTTATTCATTTCTGCCTGATTAAATTCTACTGCATATGAATTCTGCATCACTTGATGTTTGATGCTTGCCAAGGTAAGCGCCATAAAAACACTTTCAGCCCTTTGTGACAACACTGCCACATTTTGTTCTGCTCTACCAATGGCAACTTCACATTCAATTCTCCAGCGAGTGAGCTCATAAAGTTCATTACTATTCAGTGTCTTTTGTTGCGATCCTGCAGCTGCTTTCTTTGTGTTTTTTGATGTATCTTGAGACTGTGCAGTTGTTGATATCACTTTCTCAGCTGTGTACATTGGTGGCCTGTTGATCACTTCTACTGATGTCTCCATTGATGATGATGATGATGATGATGCTTGCATTGTATCTCTGGCCTCTGTTGTCTGCACTGGCTGTAATGTCACTGATGACATGACTGAAAACTTGCCCGTATTCAGTCCCCACTTCAAAAATGCATTTATATTCTGTTTGACAAACTCATGCTCTACTGCTGTTGAACTGTTTCTGGCCATCCCAGCTTCTTCCTCGCCACCTGACGCAGCTGGTTGGTCATTTTCGGCAAAACATCTGTGATTGGGTCCAGCTGAAGCAGATCGCAAATGACATTTTCCTCTGCTCCCCGAACAAGAGAGTTCATGTCCGTTTCTGGGCATAGTCCTCGTGTTGAATGACTCGATGCCTTCACGCTCATCACTGCCAGGGCATCTAGTTCTGTCATTGCCTGATATTTCTTCATTGATGGATCGGCTATGACCATTTCTGATAGCTTTCTCAGCGCTGGCAGATTCAAGTGTTGACGTGCAATTTGTCTCAGTCGTGCACACATCTCTAATGGTGTATCTGGATTCATCTGCAACATTTCTTTTATTTTTGCTGTTTCCACTGATAGGTTTTTCATATCCAGAGGCAAGTTGTCTTCTGCCAGAGCTTTGTGTCGTACTTTCTGTGTCATGAGTCCTGTGTCTTCGCACATAACCGTTACATCCTCTACATTCTGCAGATTTGTCTCTTCCATCTTTGAGCTCCTTGAGGATTCTTTGCATGTTTTCTCTTCTTTCAAGTAATTCATTGAATTGTTTTTGTCTACGAGTCTCAATTCTGCACTCATCTTTGTGCTTCTTGACTTCATGGTCCTTGGGGATGGTGATGGTGAGGTGCTGCTGCTCAGACTCCTGTCGCTTTCTCTCTTGTACTCTCTTCTCCCATGCTTCTTTAACTTCCCGCCCTCGATTGCTACTGAATAATTTCTGTCTATCTGTCTTGCTGGCGAAAACAACCGTCGCCGGGCGAACGTTTTTGAACTGTTGCTGCTGTTGTCCACATAATGGTGCTGCCTTCTGTGCCATTCTGATGCCTTGGGTGCGTTTGTCACATTCTTTTCCACTGGTGGGTCCCAGGTTGACATCACTGGTGTTTTTTTGGTTGATCCTTTCATCTGGTTCTGCTCTTCTCGCTCTGCATTCTCCTGTGCCTGTATCTTCTGTAGTAGCTGCTCTGACTTCTGTATGCCCATTAGAGCTTCCTGGCGAATGTGTTCCATCTCGCTCTCTGTTTCCATTAACTGCTGCTTCTGTTCCTGTTCCTGTTCCAGTTCCTGTTCCTGGTCCTGTCCCTGTTGGTCCTGTTCCTGTTCCTGTTGGCCCTGTTCCTGTTCCTGACCCTGTTCCTGGTCCTGTTCCTGGTCCTGTTCCTCCTCCATCTCCTCCACCATCACATTCTCCTCCTCCTCCTCCTCCTCCTCCTCCTCCTCCTCCTCCTCCTCCTCCTTCTCCTCCTCGTCCTCTGTACTTGACAATTCTTCGAAAATTGTTCCTGATGTCCTTCCCTCTGATTCCTGTATTGCTTTCTGGGCCTCCCGTAGGGCAGCTTCTGCTTGCTTGCGTAGGCGTTCGGCCTGCTTTGAAATTTTCTCTATCAGAAGGTCTCTTGCATCTCTCATCTGTGCCGATGTCGTTTCCTGTGGTCCCGGTGACAACACATACTCCACCGATGGTAGCTGAAAAATAAAAAAAATCATATATTCACAAATAGAAAAAAAATTTCACATGTGTAATATTGCAATTATTGTCCACTTAACAAACCTTGTTGGTCATGCCTGCATTTTCTGGAATTGTTGACTGACTGCATTCCATCTGTGTTGACATCATACCATTCATTGCATGGTCTCTGTCCTGGGGGGTTGTTGTCATTTGATTTTGCATCATTGTCACTGAGCCCTTGACATTTGTGGCATAGGCATCGAGCTGAGAAATAAAAAATAAATAAAAATATGTGTGAAGCTTAAAATATCACTTTGAACTCACCAGTAATATTTTTGGCTGATTCTGTTGTGGTGCTGCTGGGCAATCGTTCCACTTTCTCTTCTGAAGACACATTCTTGTTGTTGTCATCATTGGTACTTGTCCAGACTCTAGTGATGGAGAAACTTCTTGATGACTCTTTACAAGGCTCAGAAGTTCCTTTCTTCCCTATATTAAAAAACTTGTGAAAATAAGTCATAATAATAATAGTTGAATCACAAAAATACTGAATAAATCAATTCTAACCAGGTATGGTGATACTGATCGGGCCCGTTGAAACCTTTGCATGCTTCCATAGCCGTTTATCTGATTCTGTTTCACAATAATTGATGTTTCTTGACCGACGACGTAAGCGTTGTTGATAAGGTTCTGTGTCATGCTTGTGGATGGTCGTTGATCTGGGCTGAATAGTTGCTTCAGTGTCTCTGTGGACAGTAGGGATACTGGTATTGAAGCTACTATCTGTGATAATGGGGAATGTGTCGTCACTGTTGTCGTCACTGTTGTTGTTGTTGGTGTTGTCTTCAAATCTGTAAAGTGAGGGAGTATATGAAATGTTTATATTTAAATTTATGAAATGGTTAATAGCCAACCCTGCAGTTTGTGATGAGCTTGAATTCTTTGATCCTTCATCTACTGTATCAATCTGGAGATTTTGAACAACAAAATCAAACAGTGGAGGTTTTTGGGGTGCTTCTAATTTCCTTGCTTCTTGATTTTCTTTTTGCTGGGCACGGGCACGAGCACGGCCACGACCTACACCAGTACGCTTCTCAGACTGATAGGAATCCACTTTTATTGCCTCCTCTCTATCTCTAGACACAGTGCTGACCAGCGACTGGACAATTGGCGATGAAGTGCAGGATTTACCTGCAAATAAGCATATAATGTCTATATGTAACTAAATATAAATTACTTATAAAATTTCATGTACATATATGACAAACCAGATCTCCAGAACGTAGATTTGGATCCTGGTCTGGTTGTGTCACTGTCAACAAGTGAATCAGCTGAACAAGTAATAACTGGCGAATCACTGTTTTTGTTGTGGGTGGCACTGTTGACACTTCCAGGGATGATGTTGTCAGTGCTGAGGGTATTGTGGTCAGTGCTGAGGATATTGTGGTCAGTGCTGAGGGTATTGTGGCCAGTGCTGAAGGTGTTGTGGTCAGTGCTGAGGGTGTTGTGGTCACTGGTGACGCAGCCACTGGTGCCTTGTCCACTGTGTTGTTCTGTCTGGCTTGCCTAAAAATTGTTATGAATTCATTTTCTATTATATGAAACCAAATGAAAGAAATACACTGGTCACATAACAAAACAAACCTTTTTTGAGCTGCCAGCTTCTTCTTCTCCTTTTGTTTTTTGTTCGCCAGATTGAATAGTTGTAACAGTGCCAAACTCTAAATTCTGTTGTTGAAAGGACTCTTTGAATTGTTGAATTATTTGCCTGGCATTGAAGTCACCCTCAAAATGTAGAAAATCAAATTTTGGCCCCTTTTTGGAATTGTCTGAATTCTGCTGATTTTCCAGGCTGGCCAGACCGGCAAACAGACAAACGAATGTGGATAGAGTGGCTATAGAGCACTTCATATGATAGGCTTACTTCTGAAAAATTATATTTGACATAATGATGCTACTATAATACATCACAGAACCGAAGGTGTGACGTGAACCCTGCTAGTAGTACCCTTTTCATGACATAGAATATCATAAAACCAAGCTGAAGGTGTGAAATGAACTCTGCTAGTAACATCTTTTCAAGATACAAAATATCATAAAACCGAGCTGAAGGTGTACTATTAACCCTGCTAGTAACACTCCATTCAAAGTATAACACTACAAAACTGATATGGGCTGAAGGTATGGAGGGCACTCTGCTAGTAGTAACATTTTCAAGATGTAGAATATTATAAAGCTGAGGTGCGAAGTGAACTCTGCTAGTAACACCCTGCTCAAAATATAATACTGCAAAATTGGGCTGAAGATATGAAGTACACCCTACTAGTAAGAGCAATATCATCTTGGAGATGTTGTTCAGACCTTATGAGTTGGATGAAATTTTCCAATGGGGCTCAGGTCCTATGAGCGGGAATTTGAAATTATTCAATGTGGGGGACTCTGATCCTATGAGCCGGACTTTGAAATATTTCAGTGAATTATTTCAAAGTCCGGCTCATGGGGTCAGAGTCCCCCACATTGAATGTCGTATTACCTCAATATACCCCCATGGGGGTTTATTATTTCGTCAGCAAAATTTGAGGGGATTAATTCGTGGGGGGTTTATTATTTCCCCAGCCCATTTTGAAGGGGGTTAATTCAAGGGGGATTAATTCAAGGGGATAATTCGAGGTAATACGGTAATTTCAAAGTCTTGCTCATTGGGCCTGAACCCCCACTCACTGAAAAAACACATTTATGAGTCGGACTTCGAAATTTTTTGATGAGGGGCTTGACCCATAGATGAAATTTTCAATGGGGTTCAGGCCCTATGAGCGGGAGTTTGAAATTATTCAATGTAGGGGGCTCAGACCCCATGAGTCGGACTTTGAAATAATTCATATTTCAAAGTCCGGCTCATAGGATCAGAGCCCCCTACATTGAATAATTTCAAATTCCCGCTCAAAGGGCCTGAGCCCCATTGAAAAATTTCATCTATGAGTCAAGACCCTCATCGAAAAAATTTTGAAGTCCGACTCAAAATGTCTGGACCCCCCAATGAATTCAAATCTTATAGTTTGGCCCATAGAAATCTATGTAAAATGCTAAAATGTAAATAAATGGGAAGTACGAAGTGAACTGAATTTTTTGAAAGTACCTAGTATGTCATAAAACTAATGTATATTCAAAACTGATTTATGAGTTTTCAATTTTCTAATTGACAGATATTTCATCTCCATGGAAAACTTTTGAGTGAAATAAATTACAAAAATATGATTGCATTCAATGTAAACTTACGAAATTCCTAAACTTAGTTGACACCTGTAAATAAAACGTATTTTGATTATAATTAACTCGTAAAACAATTTTGAATATGGCCTATATTTTTTATACATACACTAGCAACAAATAATATGCCCCCTATCATACATAAAAACACTCTAAAAACACGTACGTAAAAAAACGAGCGAATGTCTGGCTATTATAGCATTGTACAGGGGAAAAGTGCAAGAATGTCTTATCAATGTGTATCCAAAACAAATTTTTGGCATTCCACCTTTCAAATATCGAAAATAAAAGAAAAAAACAGGTGCTTGCGCGGCCAACGATTTTCGTTCAATATTCTATTTACTAACAAACTAAACATATTACTAATTTAGTATTTACATGTTACAGGTGAACGAAAATGAAGATTTGGGCGCATGTGGTGGCATTTTACTTGATTTTTGGCAAGTTGTAGTTTGCTTGAATTCTATTTGAAAAAAAACCACCTTGATGTAAAGAAAACTACTTTGAACATTTCTGAAATTCGTTGTAATTGAGTAGTGAATTGATATGCGATATGCTCTATCCATATTTTGTTCCATCTAGTCACAATTTACATTCGCTCTTTTATTTTTGTTCAGGTTTTTATTGAAAATGACAGGGGTATCTTGAATTTTGACCCTCCGAGTGGTTGGATAGATAGCAAATCGCTCCTCCAGAGGGATAGATAGCTGAAAAATTTTCTGGGGGGAGTTGGGGGGGGGGGGGTTTGGGGGGGTTGTGGTGGTTCGATATATAGGCTTTTTCGGGGCATAGAAGGAAAAAAAAGGGAGAAAAAACACTAAAAGTAGGTGTAAAATAGCTCAAAATGGGTATACAAGAGCATATAGTACTTAAAATAGCTGAAAATAGGCACAGTTAGACGCATGAACCAGTGACTGAAATACATAAATAATATGGTCAACTAAAAAACTTCTAAAACGCAGCCTATTATGCCGGCGCCCTGCAAAGCATTTGCTTCTATTGTCAATGTCCCGGCAATTCGTCGGGCACAATTGACTGCAGCAATCAAAGCTTTGACAAAATCCGAGTGGAAAATGTCAAGTTTCAATGGAACCGCGGGAAAAAAGTGATTTTAGCGGCCAAGGATTGCCACATTGGAAAAGAATTAGCCCCCCGGTTCTCTTTTTACTTATTTTTCAAGTTTAAACATGTGATAATAGAACGGTACCTTTCAATGGAATGACATCTCCGATAGAATGGCACCTCTAATATAATGGCATCTCTAATAGAATTGCACTTCTAATAGAACGGCACCTCCAATAGAATGGCATTTTCAATGTAATGGTGTCCTCAATAAAACGGTCCCTCCAATATAATGGTACCTTCAATAGAATGGTGTCTGTAATAAAATGGCACCTCCAATAGAGTGGCACCTCCAATAGAATGACATCTTCAATAGAATGGCACCTCCAATAGAATGACAGCTCCAATAAAAAATGTAATACTTTCATCTTTTCAGACTTGGCCCGAATACAGAAGTTGAATGCAAGGTGACAAAAAGCAATGCAAAAACGAAGACCGAAATTGACATTTATACGACTGCTACAAGTGCAACTGACACCACGACTACTATCAGGGACCAATTCCGAAAATTGAGAAATTATAAATGAAATAATAAATGTGAAATGAATTGAAATGAAAATTGACAAGTATAAAAGATATAAATCTTTTGTATTTGTCAATTTTCATCTCAATTCATTTCACACTTACTATTTTATGAATAACTTCTTAATTTACGGAATTAATATCAGATCTACCCCAGAAGCCAGTACCAATGTCAATCCAGACACAACAAGTTTGAATTTGGAATTTTTCAGAACCCAACCCGCGCCCACAGTAACAATGTCAAAATCAGTGAGTTCCATTCTTTATTTTTTTTATTTTTGTGTGTTTTGTTTTAGAAGTGTAAATATTGACGAAAAAGTTTCACGATTATGGACTGCTCACACCTAATCTCATAAAACGTCACCCCCAATAAAAAACAGTATGAATTAAACATGTGGAAATGGAGTGAATAGAAAGTGGGGGTATGGGGCAAAAAACGTTCGCTTAAATCACTTTTGGAAAGCTATGAAATATATACTTAAAATGCAGGAACTTGCAAGTGATAAATATGCAAAGTGCCAAATACATGAGGACAATATTCAGGCATTGCAAAATGTCATTGTGGCATCCGAAAAAATTTTTTTGGAAAAAAGTGAAAAGCAAAATATGAATATGCTAAAAGCTTTTGAACAGCTTCTAAAGCTACAAAACCTCACATGCCCGAGTATCAAATCAATCAGTGAAATTGCCCATTGCCAAATCAGTGAACTAGATTTTCAAAAACTGCAAAACATTGGCAATGAGTCAATGGAAAAAAGCAGTGCTCAATTCTCAACCATATTGGAAAGTGCCAAGAAAAGCTTCAAAATCAGTGAAAGTGCTCATTGCCAAATCAGTGATCTAGATTTTCAAAAACTGCAAAGCATTGCCAATGAGTCAATGGAAAAGAGCAGTGCACAGTGCTCAATCATATTGGAAAATGTCAAAAAAAGCTTCAAAACCAGTGAAAATGCTCATTGCCAAATCAGTGATCTAGATTTTCAAAAACTGCAAAATATAGCCAATGAGTCAGTG
Organism: Sphaerolaimus hirsutus; assembly: GCA_964036195.1. NCBI lineage: Eukaryota > Metazoa > Nematoda > Chromadorea > Monhysterida > Sphaerolaimidae > Sphaerolaimus > Sphaerolaimus hirsutus. Next base: position 109,770 of record CAXIWS010000163.1, read on the forward strand.
GAAAAGAGTAGTGCTCAATGCTCAGCCATATTGGAAAATGCCAAAAAAAGCTTCAAAGTTCCAAGCATTACATGCCCAGCTGTGAACTCATCATTGATCTTGGAAAGTGTGAAAAAAATGGCTGAAATAAAAAATAATCAGTGTTCCAATGTGGATATTCACACTGTGGTATGTGCATCCAAACGGTTTTCTTGTTTTTAAATATCTTTCTAAATTGTCCATATTCAAGTCTAAAATGCAGAATAAAGCTTTTGGCTCAATGGTGAAAAATGCCACTGAAAAAATGGCAAATGACATCAAGATCAATACAACTATGGAAATGGCTAATCTGAGCATGCAAGTTTCACTGAACAATAAAAACATGAGAGCTACAATGACAGACTTTCACGTAAATTTAATTTTCACAATTTTTTCTCAGAAAATTTGGTATTTTTAATATTTCAAATTCAGATCTCATTAGGAGGTGGCATTAAAGATGTGAATCATACAATGGTCTGCATATACTCTGGCATGATGGGGGCATTTTCACTGTTGAATGATAGCATGGCAAAAATTGAGGTTTGTGATTAATAGCTCATATTCATATGGATGCCAAATACTTTTTTTCATCTCTCTCAGATGGACAGTGTTGAGCAGAAGGAAATGTGGGTAAAAATGCAGGCAGACAATAAGAAAGTTATATCTCAAATGAATATGCTCATGAATCAAATTAAAAAAAAATCTATGGTGGAGAAAGTAGAAACCAGTAGCACATCTACAACTGCAAGTACAACTGGCTTCACTACATCAACCACAGAAAAACCTAAAAATCTGAATGAACCAAAAAATCAAGTCATGAATGATGGGCCAAATTTGTGCAATTTAAATCTGCAAAATTGGGGTGATACACTACAGACCAAAAATGCCCATGAAAATGAAAAAATGCTGAAACCACTAGTTGCTCAACTGAAAGCACTTGAGAATCAAATGGACTTCATGTATATGGTACATATTTATCACTTGCACAAAATTATCCAAAAAATTGAATTTTAAACTTTTCAATTAAACACACTTTCAGATGGAAATGGGCATGTTGTCTATCATTGTGGCATTAGGATGCTTCAGCACTATTGTGTCCATTGTATTGGGAATGATTATATGCCAGAAATGGAGCAAAAAAAGACGCAATAGTGACACTGATGCAATGATTCTGTGAGTACAATATTTTAAACTCAATAAAACATCAAAACTATTTAAATAAAACTTTTCTCAAAACTTTTTAGGCAGGATACCGGTTTCACATCCCTCACTGAGCACAGTAATGCCGCATTTAGTGAACAGAGTCGCCCCAAAACAACGGTCAGTTAAGTTTTGTAGCAAAACTGTCAATTTGTGAATTTTCAAAACATTTCTGCGGTCACGTAGCTACTTTTGGCTCAAGTTTCAAACATTTTGCACACAAGTGCACATGGTGCCATGGTATGGCATCTATGCTTGTTGATTTGAACCCCCCTCTTTACCCCCATACCCCCCTCATACACTCTATTATTTTCATTAAAATTCCAGTATATTTATACTCAGCTTATTTCACGAAAACTTTGTCACAATTTGTTTTCGTGAAATAAGCTGAGTATAAATATACTGGAATTTTAATGAAAATAATAGAGTGTATGAGGGGGGTATGGGGGTAAAGAGGGGGGTTCAAATCAACAAGCATATTCAAAATCTCAATATATCGATTCTTTTTCACTATTTTCAGTTAGTCAGTGGCAGTGGTTATGTACAGTACATACCGGGAAAAACGCAGATTGCAAGTCAGCTGCGCTCGGCGATTGAAGCGGGTCAAACAACGGTTGCAGAAATACATAATGAGAGTGAGCCATGTTCCTCTGGTGGTGGGTCTTATAGTTATTGTAGTTCACTGTCTACAGTACGGTATAGTAGTCAAGATTTTTATATTCATAATAATACCTCAGTGCTGTTTGATCCTGTGGCATTGGACGACAGTGATGAAAAGGATTTATACGTCCAGCAATCGGAATGCCGTTTGGGCAAGCCCGCTCTCCATTAAATATCCGCTGATTTTCGATTTTGGGACTTTGAAAAAAATGTCGAGACTTTATTTAATCTGTAAACAGAATCAAAATCAAAAAATTTATGTTTTACAGCAAATAAGATAATATCAAGATCCCATCATCATTCTAATGGCTTTTTCTTTCATAATTCAACCAAGCATTCATAAGTATATATTTACACACCCCCCCCTCCGGCGTAATTTTCTATTTTCAATCGCTCGCCGTTTATTCAAGTTGTCTTAAACAAAAAACGTGTAGCGAGCCAATTCCAGATACGTGTAAATACAAATATGCAATAGAGATGGGAACTGAGTTCGACACTTTTTTTATTTTCAACCCCACTCCACTTTTTCAAAATTAAAATTGAAAATAGAAAAAAGTCTTGCTTTACAATAAAACTTTCACATTGAGTTCAAAAATTTTTGATCCAAAATTTTATCCAAAAAATCATTTTATTTATTTTCGATGCCTATTGCATTTTGTATTTACACGTATCTGAAATTGACTCAATCAATTTCACTTCATTTCTAACAGGATGAAAAATAATTATGTTTCACTTTATTATAGATCCATACACACTTGTCGACATTGCAAATTCATATCAATTAAGTGTCAACTAAGTGCCAAAATAGAATGCATAAAACGATCAAAATTATGTTGACATGTATTCAGTTGACATCCAGCGTGTGTGTGGCATCTTTTCACATTACGTAATAGTCGCTCAATTTTTCTTATGCTTGCCATTATCTAGTTGACTTTGATTTTAAATAGTAAATATCATATTTATTCAGGTATATTTATGTCGCGCAGCACGCATTTTTGTATTTAAAGCTCTACATTCAATACTCTGCCGCACTCTGCCTGCCAGCTACCATTTTCTTTCGAATTTGAAATTTTTATTCCAGTTTTAATTATTTAATTAAGTTTTATCGGTAACGTTTGTTTCTTTTCTTTTCATTTTTATCATGACCATGTAATCTAGTACTTCATTGAATTAAACATCGATAAAACCATTTTGAGTATACTTAGATTTGCCGAACTAAAACACTTATTGACCCCGTACACACTAGTTGACATTGACACTAAATGTCAACTGGCGCCGATCCTGATTCGAGACTTACTGACAAACCGACGAACAACCTAAAAAATACAAGCCTTGAATTGGGAACACAATCAGTTGACATTTGGTGTCGATGTCAACTAGTATGCATAGAACAAATCCCACAACCTTTTATTTTCTGAATTAACAAAAATTTCAATGATGTATTAGATAGTCCATAGTGTCAATTTTCAGTAATTTTCATTTTGTCAGGCACTTTATTCAGATATATATGATACCATAGAAAATAAATATATACAATGTATGCAATATGTAACACGAAAATGTGATAAACATTCCCCCCACAACATTTTATCGCCGTTACACATCTTCGCGGCAATTTACAAAAATAGCAAAATTAGCGATAATCCACGCCCTCTCGCAATTTCCTATCCTCGTTAGACATCTTCACGGCGGCATTCATAATTATTCATCGCGGCATTTTGTGACATTATCATGTTAAAATCAGGGGAATTTACCAAAAATCCGATTTGACACTTTCTAGTATTATCTTCCATAGACAATCTTGATAATTGACGTCAACACTTGAGCAGTATATGAGAGCCTGAAATCTATTTAAATAGGTCATTTTCACTCGTCACTTCTCACTTCTAAAATGACTTCCATGAACATACACATAAATGAGAAAAATACTGAACTCCTGGAAGCCATGCCCTCAAGTAGACTGCAATTCAAAAACTTTGCAGTAAAACATGCAGTCTATAGTCTTGCAACCATTCTGGCTACTGTATGCCCTGAAACTGGCTTTTTGAACTTTGAATACAATGGATTTAAGACTCAAATTCAGGTATAAAGGACACTGTTACTTTTATGAATTTTTACTCTCAATTTTAAGTATGTACATAGGCCTACACTGTCGACTGGTGCATCCAAAAACCGGAAGTGCATGTCCGCATACCTATGGGTTTTCTTGAACAACTTCGTCTCACCTTGACTGAAAAACAGACCGACTGCATGATTATAAACTGCTTGAAAAAGTTCTTTCATGATCACATCAGTAAGTGTTCAATGTTTTTATATCACTCACACCAGTTTAATTCAGAAATTCATCTGCAGAAATCAGCTTTATACCGGTTGCATACTTTCCAAATCATAATATAAAGAAACTCCCAACCCCACTGAACAATGTCAAAATTCCACTGTCCATGGACTTTTCACTACTGCACCCAATATGTAGACCAGATTCTTGCACAGATAAGGAAACCACCGTGAACATTGCAAAAAGATGCAATAAATACCGTCAAAGTGCTTTTCTACAAAGTTAATTTATTGAAAACTTTTATTACTTTCACTGATAAAATCTTAACGTTTAATTATGTGCAGAAATCACGCCGGATCATGTCACTGGATGGGGAGAAAAAGTTTTCATAAGTCTCACACAAACACAGTTGCAACAGCATCAAAAACAATCTGAAATTTTGGAAACCTTTCAACACTTTTCACTTAGAGAACATTGCATGATTACCCCAGATGGGCACATTCTGCACAAGTGTATATATTGCAAAGATGCAAAAAGAAACAGATTCATGCTCCATGTGCCTTATCTTGTCTGCACTGGATGTTTTTCGCATGAACCAGTTAACATACCACCTGAGATGGTTCAATTTATGACTTTTAAGTGGTGCATCACTGACGTCGTCAATCAGGTAGAAAATCAGCAAACCAATGCTCAAAAATTCCATGAGCATTCATATCATGGCACTTCCAAAAAGTTTGCAATTGTGCCCACAGAATGCAATGACATTAGTCCATATCACAAAAGGTGTTAACATTTTACCTTTTGCATTTCATTCACTCATTAAAACACCTTAAAATTGCTTTTTTATCAATGTAGGGTCTATGAAACTGCCATGGATGCATTTCTGAAGAAAACTGGTGTGAGTGCAGCCACACAGACTGATCTGTGTCTATTGTATGAAAAAAATGAGAGTTCAAGTGAATCTGAGGAAGATGAACAAACTGTGGAAGGGGCACTCAGAAAACTATATAAACATAGACATTGTGTGGCTCTCAAAAAAGTAATGGCCAAAAAAGACTGATTTGTGATCATTTTGCATGACTTTATTGCATCTTAATATGTTTTATCAAATAAACAGTCAAATTATATCAAATTCTGAATTAACTTTTATCATCCCAAAAGCCTTTAGACCTACGGGCGGAAACTGATGAAAGTTATGTCCCAGTTTTGTGGACATACTGCGATTGTGAGAGTTATGTCCCAGTTTTGTGGACATATTCCGGAAAGTTATGTCCCACTCGTTCCTTCATTATCAGAACCCATTGGAGTTATGACCTCACTCGTTCTCCTTAACTCCATAACTCAACTTTCCGGAATATGTCCACAAAACTGGGACATAACTCTCACAATCGCAGTATGTCCACAAAACTGGGACATAACTTTCACCAGTTTCCGCCCGTAGGTCTAAAGGCTCTTGTATACTGCTGCAGCTACACATAGACTGTACTAGATTGTGCAGCTATCTACACGTTTATTTCAAATATATCCTGTTTGTACATTTATAACCTGTTTTGGGTATGTAAATGCCTACTATTTACCATGATCCTTATGAAATTTTCTGACCAAATAATAACCCCCCCCCCTCAAATAAGCCCCCCTGTCAAAATTTGCTGGTGAAATAATAAACCCCCATTTCAAGGTAATACAGTAGTTGTAGCTAAAATCAATACTGTAGCCTTCCATACAGTGCACATACATTGAAGAATTTTGAAGTACTGCGTAAATTGTCATTTCTGGGCATTTTGTTGATGCTGGTGTTGTGATGTGGATGTCTTCATTGTTGACATTTTTATGGACTTTTTCGACACTAGAATGAATACACAGATGTTATGTGGGGCTAAAACATGTGCAAAACCAATATTTTTTAAGAAAATCACTGTTTCCACATCGAAATGCTGTAAATCATAATTTTTTGGAAAAACTCGAGTTTTTTCCCAAAAAACTCAAGTTTTTTAGTAAAAAACTCAAAAAACTCGAGTTTTTACAAAAAACACATAAATAAAAACAGAGTTACTCAAGTTTTTTTCGAGAAAAAAACTCAAAACACAGGTATTCATTTTTGAAAAACTCAAAACACAGAAAGTGTTTTTTTTTGGAGAACTTACCCATCGTTGGATATGACATCATGCGACTCATTGTATAGTATCATGTCTGCCGACTATACTGCATTTGCATTCAGTGAATCAAACCACACACAGCTCTTTTGCTTGGGTTGACTTCATCGATTGTTTTTTAAATAAATGTGCATTAACTGCCTTCCATCATTGGTGGGGGGGGGGATCATTCAAATGGGGGAATTATATTTTTCCTCACTCGCCTAACAGGGGGGGGGGGGAATTATTCGAGTGGGGAAATTATTCAAGTGGGGGGAATTATTTGAGTAAATACGGTATTCTATTTAGTTCTATTTAATGAGTTATCGTTCACTTAACTTTTACGGGGATCGTCTGGCCGTAAAGTAAACCCGGCCGTAAAGTAGAGGGTGCTATTTAAGCCGGGCATCATTACGGCAGAGTTGTTAAAAGTACTGAACTTTTTTCAAAGTAAACGTAAACGTAAAGTATTTCATTTTTAGTCACACCTGAGTACAGAAAATGTAAAGTAAAATTTTCTACTTTTACGCTGTGTAAAAGGTGAGTAACCGTAAATATCTCTAAATACTCAGGGAAAGCGTAAAAGTAAGGAATTTTTCGATTTTGTACCTAGGAAAACGTAAAAATGAGTATAGGTGAAAGCGAGAGTCGTCGCTATCCCTACCCATCGCATATTTTTTCAGCCGTTTATATTCGTGTGAGTGATTTTTTGATCTTATGCTCCCAAAAAATGTTCTCAATCACGTTTTCTGTACTCGCATACTTTCAAAAAGTACGCGAGTAAGTGTGTACCGGTATTTTTTCAGGACAAAACGTAAATGTATTTACGCAGCACTCGAGTATATGTATTTATCGAGTCAACGTAAATACATTTGTAAACACCTTCCCAGTCACGTCCGGCACCCATTTTTTGGTTTTACTTTTACTTTTGCATGCATTTTAGAGGTATGGTTATTTACATAACTTTAAACATCAAACCATTCCCTTTAAAGTATCGTATACCAGCTCCTCAAGTGTCTAATAAAAAAGTTCCAAAAAGTGAATTTTTTGTCATCCATCTATTGGGGGGTGGTGTTTTTTTAGAGAATAATAGAATTTTTTAGAAATTTTTAACAAATTTATCTCACATTATTAAATAGTGTATAGTAGGGTAGTGGTGTTGGTAACACATCCCCAAAATTTTAGATTTTTACCCCTCCCACAGCTCAGAAGTCAGCAGGTGTTGGACCTGCTGTGAGACACCATAAAAGCCAAAAAAAATCTTGCACTTAGGGTGACTCACCCTGAGAGGGGTCGTCGCGACCCCCCAAATTCATGTGAAGTAGTGGGGGGTTGCACCAATACCTCCTCCAAGTTTCAGCTTCTGGCGCGCCCTAGAACTGGAGATAGGGTGTCACAAGTAAGATCAAAAATAGGGTGCCGGACATGACCGAGAAGGTGTTTACAACTATGCATTACGGCCGGATTTACTTTACAGCCGGGTTTACTTTACGGCCGAGGTCTCGCCAACTAATGGGACTTACCCGCCAACTAACGGGGACTTACTTTTACCTTTCAGACCAATGAAGTTTGGTCAGTGGACAAGTATCTCACTACGTGGATAAGGGAACCTGACTTGCCAGTGGCAACCTACCATACCAAAGCAGTAGCGTTAAAAAATAGAATTTATGTACTCATGCCTGCACATGGTAACACAATTTATGAGTCAGTTTGCGATTATGGCAATTAATGGCAACTCATTATTGGCAACTCATTATTGGCAACTCATTTGAACACACACAGATTTGACGCAACTGCCGGAAGCTGGACTCACAAAACAACTGCACCAGCAGAAGATGGAGAAGTTCATCATCATCTATTTGACCTAATAGGTTTAAAAGGTCAAAAAGTGGTTTGCACTGTGCTTTTAACGAAAACTTTTTTACTGTACTCAATAATGCCTGAATTAGCTGTGTTTTCTCACTATACAATGTAATGAAACTGTGTCCATTCAATTTCCAAGCAAATTACAATCAGTAAAAATATGGCTAAAGCCAAACAAAAAGTGGACGCTGCCTCGACAGCAAATAGACATGAAGTGTGTCTCTCAAATGGACATGAAGTGCGTCTATTAATGTCCATTTGAGAGACGCACTTCATGTCCATTTGAGAGACACACTTCATGTCTATTTGCTGTCGAGCCAGCGTCCACTTTTTGTTTGGCTTTAGCCATATTTTTACTGATATACTTCTTTTGTGTGGCCAGTGGCCCAGGCTTCCCCGAATGACACCCAGTAGGTGTCTTGCTGAACAATATATATGCTGGCGAGTAGATGGCGCCACTCCACAAAAATGGCGCCATTTTGGAGTAGATGGTACTGCCGTTTTGGAGTAGATGGCACCACTCCATGTAAATGATGCCATTTTGGAGTAGTTGGCGCCACTCCATGAAAATGGCACCATTTTGGAGTAGATAGCACCACTTCATAAAATTGCACAATTTGAAATCATAACCCTTGAAGACCCATATAGTGGCAGTATCACATCAAACAGCATAATATTTTGATCAAAAATATGCAACCCATAACTTGGATGTGGGCCAAGTTTATATGTGACCGGGTGAATTTCATCCTACAAATATCGGCTGGCATGGTGCCAACGCGTGCCAATGATATTTGCATATGCTATGTGTTAAATGACATATCCAAAACTCATTGAGAAATGTCTCTTAAACAAAATTGGTTCATGCTTCTATGTACAACTCATATTTGTGACAATAGCATGATGTGATTGTTCACAAAAAATGATTAATTAGAAATATGGATCACAGTTCAGTATCCATTTATCAAAGTTTTTCAATTCAATTTTTTACTTGCCATTTCACTTCTCATTTGACTTCTGCCGATTTTCTGTGCAATTCACTTCTCACTTCTCTTTTTACTTGCCATTTGACTTGACTTTAGACTTGACATTTATAACTTGACATTTGACTTGATATTTGATCACTTGACATTTAACTTGACATTTGATTTGACATTTACCACTTGAAATTTGACTTGACATATGACTTGTTATTTGACTTAACTTGACATTTGACTTGACATTTGACATGACATATATCACTTGACATTAAAGTTGACATTTCACTTGAAATTTATCACTTGATGTTAAACTTGACAGCTGACATGACATTTATCACTTGACATTAAGCTTGACATTTTACTTGACATTTGACTTGACATTTCACTTGAAATTTATTACTTGATATTTCACTTGAAATTTATCACTTGGCATTTGACTTGACATTTCAATTGAAAGTTATCACTTTATATTCACCTTGACATTTATCACTTGACATTTGACTTGACTTGACTTTAGACTTGACATTTACAACTTGACATTTGACTTGACATTTATAACTTGACATGATATTTGATCACTTGACATTTAACTTGACATTTGACTTGACATTTACCACTTGAAATTTGACTTGACATGACTTGTTTTTTGACTTGACTTGAAATTTGTCACTTGACATTTGACATGACATTTATCAGTTGACACTAAACTTGACATTTGACTTGACATTTGACATGACATTTATCACTTGACATTAAACTTGACATTTCACTTGAAATTTATCACTTGACATTAAGCTTAACATTTAACTTGACATTTGACTTGACATTTCACTTGAAATTTATTACTTGACATTTCACTGTTAATTTATCACTTGACGTTTGACTTGACATTTGACATGACATTTATCACTTAACATTAAACTTGACATTTCAGTTGAAATTTATCAGTTGACATTTGCCTTGAAAGTTATCACTTGATATTTGACTTGATATTTTATCAATTGATATTTTATAACTTGACATCTATCACTTGACATTTATCACTTGATATTTATCACTTGACATTTGTCAATTGACATTTATCAATTGACATTTGTCTTAACATTCATCACTTGACATTTAACTTGACAATTCACTTGAAATTTATGACTTCACATTTATCACTTGACATTTATCACTTGACATCTATCACTTGACATTTTTCACGTGACATTTCACTTGAAATCTACCACTTGACATTTATCACTTGATATTTGACTTGATATTTTATCACTTAATATTTTATCACTTGACATCTATCACTTGACATTTATCACTTGACATTTGGCCTGACATTTATTGATTGACATTTATCACTTGACATTTGACTTGACATTTATTGCTTGACATTTATCACTTGACATTTGACTTGACATTTATAACTTGACATTTGACTTGACATTAACCACTAGACATTTATGACCTGATAGTAATCACCATGCAAGGTCACATGCTCAGTATCACATCAAGCAGTAGTTCAGGCATGTTTGCGCATTTTACACAAAACAAGCAAACTTGAATAACTTTTGTAAATCTCAACCAAAATCGCCACAAATTGGCTCATTTGAAAGCTCTAGTCATGGCGCACATCAACAAATTTTTTTATTCCTGCATTTGTATTCAAATTTTAAATTTATTGAGGTTTGAAAATTTCAAACAGATACCGTCCCAAAGTGGGCGGAGCCTGTGACAAAAATTTCCGAAAATAAGAAATGGCATCATATGCTCTTTCATATGAGCCATCAACCATGAAAATCGGTCGTGTTTCAAGGAAGTTATTGCAGTTTGAAGATTGTCGGGAGAACAAGAAGAAGAACAACAACACAGAGTTGGTCAAATACTGGTATTTTTGGAAAACGTAAATGTAAACGTAAATACCTTTTCCAAAATGAAAGTATAAATACTAAAACGTAAGGTATTTTTAAAATACCTGGGAAAGCGTAAAATAAATCGTAAACGTAAAAAAATTATTACCGTGTTTCATCTAATAGAAGGGCGCCCTTCTATTTTTCACCGACTTTCTATTATGGAGACACCATCTTTTGGAAGCTGCCCTTCTATTTTTTCGCCGGTTTTTCAATCAATTTTTCACGTTCTGTCAACGTTTTCCCAAGTGTTATGTCACAAAAAAATTATACTATGGCGATTCATCTTGTTGATTAAACATTTGATCTTCAAATAGCTCAAAATCAATCCACGGAAGCCACTAAATAACAGCATCCGCTGACTTTTTTAATAAGCATTTGGCACAATTCGAGTTTGGGAAGTGATATGTAATACTCTGCACGGAGGTGGGGTCTAACTATAGAATAATTTGAATATTGAATATACCTATTTTGAAAATACGGCTTCTGTGGAGGAAAACTGTGTGCTGGCGCGCAAATTTTTTAAAGTTGTCGGAAATTTATGACGGAAATTACATTTTGCCAAAAAAATTGGGTCTCACAACGTTTTTTTTTTACGTTTTCTCTGGTACCCAGGTATTTCGGCCAGGAAAACGTAACAAAACGTAACGGTATTTTATGAAAACGTAAACGTAAACGTAAGTATAAATACCCGAATAACCGGGTATTTCGGGTAAACGTAAATACGTTTTTGCAACTCTGCAACAACAACAACAACAACAACAAGAACACTACTTGAAAAAGAAAATCCGTAATAACTTCCTTCGAACTCAACCGTTGGATCTGAAAATTTGCATGGTGGTACTTTCCGACACGTGCTTTTTAATGGTGCAGTCGGTTCTGAACTAGCGCATTGCGTTCCGAAGTTATTGCGATTTTAAATTTGCGATTTCCGCATTTTGGTGTGTCTGACCATATTATGGGTGGGTCGCTTGCGCCCTCCCTCGGCAGCGAGGGATGGCGCTGGCGCGCCCACCCGAAAGACTCTAATCACTTTTGTAATAGACAAAATGGGTAGAATAGATAAAACCAGGGGCCAGTTCCGCAAATTGAGAAGTGAGAAGTGAAATGGCAAATGCAAAGTGAAGTGAGACGTGAATTGAGAAGGAAATAGGCAAAAGCAAAGGGAAATCACTTTTAATTTTTTTGGTTTTACTTTGGTTTTGCCAATTTACTTGCTATTTCAAATCACTTTTGCCAATTTTCTTCTCAATTCACTGCGCATTTGCCACTTCATTTCTCACTTCTCAGTTTGCGGAACTGGCACCAGGGAACTAATTATGTATATAGCTGAAAATTGCGATTTCGAAGGTGAAAATTGGCAAAATAGACAAAATATAGTTATTTTCTGTGAAAATTGGGGAAAAATCACCCAAAATGTGCTCCAAATAGATGGCTTGCTGAGCGATTTGGGGGAGGATAAATACCAAAAATGTTTGCCTTGGCATAGATAGATAGCTGGCAGCTTTTAGGGGAGAGGGCCAGCCCCTCCCTTCCTGGAGAACCCAGTAATAATGTGGTGCATGTAATGTTTATGCAAAATGACTCCCTTAAGTAACCCCCCTTGAATTGTCCCCCCCTAAAAAAGTCTCATGAAAGAATATGCCCCAGAAGAATTATTCAAGTGCTTATGGTAAAAAATATTCTACAAATGGGTGCCTTTTAAACACTAAATAATCTACTAATAATAAAGAACCCCATACACAGGAAAGCTGCACATGATCGGTGGAGTAGTCAATACAAACATATCATGGGTATATGATATTGATGGTGATGTCTGGACAACAGCTGAAACTCCACTTACCAATATCGGATTCAAGAATTCATTTGTGCGATTTTCAATGCCTTGAGCCTTGCAAAGCTTCAACAATGGGAAATTCTTTGAAGTGTGAAAATGTGAAAATTGTTATGCAGTCTTGTTGTAAAATGAATCTCATGATTTAGATTTTTTTTCTTCAAAAATTGTTTTCAATGCTACCGTTTTTTTAATCTCAGTACTAAATGGTTGTTTGTGACCAGGGGCCAGTTCCGCAAGTGGAAAAGTTAAGAGTTAAAACTTAAGAGTTGATTAAAATGACAAATGACAAGTTATGAGTAAAGTTAAGAGTTAAGAATTGAGTAAAAGCAGAAATGATTTTACTCAACTCTTAACTTATCATTTATCATTTTAATCAACTCTTAACTCTTTACTCTTCACTTTTCCACTTGCGGAACCGGCACCAGGGTTGGTTTTATAAAAATCATTTGTATACAAATTGTATAAAAATGTATTTTATTTTTATTTTATTATTGTTTCATTTTATTTTATTTTATTTTATTCCAAAATGTTAATAAAATAATAAAATGGCCCATTTTACAGAAATTTTACAAAAAATCAGAATTTTGCATGCAAAGCCAGAAAAATGTTATAATTAGACCTAAACATGAAAAATGTGTGACAAATTTTTCCATTACTTTGCAGAAGTTGCATGCAGTAGGTATTGTTAGCTACTTGCAAGTGTTAAGTTACAATTATTGATATGAATGGTTTGCATTGTCAGTGGAAGTACTACTAGTGCTGGCACATTTGTAAAAATAACATGCAAGGTGTTAATTGTCATGACAAATGTAAAGTAGAGTCAATTGACATCTCAAACGTCAAGTAAAGTGTCAATTGTCATGACAAATGTCATGCAAAGTATAAATTGTGTATCCAAATCTTATGTTTTGGTATCCAAATATTACATTTTTTTGGTATCCAAATCTTATGTTTTGGTATCCAAATATTATGTTTTTGGTATCCAAATCTTATGTTTTTGCATCCAAACGTTCACATAAGATTTGATACAAAAACAACATCAAGATTTGGATACAAAACATAAGATTTGGATACAATATGCTTGACAGTTGCCACTTTAGTTTATATTTGTCATGACAATTGACACCTTACTTAACATTTGTTATGACAATTCACACTTTGCATAACATTTCATATGACATTTGACACTTTATAGGGCTTGGGACTAGGGTGTCAAAAAATTTTTTTTACGGAAAACGGAAAGGTAAAAACAAATTATCAGCCGGAAAACGGAAAACGGAAAGGTAAAAACAAATTATTGGCCGGAAAACAGAAAACGGAAAGGTAACAAACATTTGGCTGCCGAAAAACGGAAAGGTAAAAATTTTTCAGCTGCTGGAAAATGGAAAACGGAAAGGTAAAAAATTTTCAGCTGCCGGAAAACGGAAAACAGAAAGGTAAAAAATTGTCCCGCGGAAAAGCGGAAATGGAAATTTGACACCCTAGCTTGGGACTGCCCCAGTTCCGCATATAAACAGGTTGAACCCCAGGCAACACAATAAAAAAATTTACAAAAAAGATAAATTTTTATACATCTTTTACAAAAATATGAATTTGTATACAAATTACAATAATTTTACAAAAATTCAAATTTTTATACAATTTTTATTTTTATTTTGAAATTTTCCATTTTTTTAATTTTTTTTTATTTTGAAATTTTCCAGTTTATTTTTATTTTATTTTTATTTTTTTCTGAGATTTTGCCAATTCTGTTTGTAACGTACACAGACGTCGAAAACGTTACAAAAACAGCCATGTATAAAGCCGGGGTTACTGGACGTACAGCACAGCGATAAATAGAAGCTGAAGCGACAAATACGTGTCACCGCCAATTCGATTACACAAGAACGATTAGAGATATCCATCCCTAAATTGACATGTTCAGCACTAACCAATATCTACATCGTGTCCAAAAATTATCCAACCATTCCACCTTCACATTACAAAAACTTTGTTAACATCAATAAAAACAATACCAGATCACAACACCTATAGCACACAGACTGCAAACTGCACACCAGTCTAGAGAAATTCAATCGGTTCACACTTTAATATTGCCTTCCATGTACTATTTCAAGGAACATTACAAAAATCATTTGCAAAAACTTTGCATCATTCTATTGCATTGTTTTTGGTGCTATTTTTAGTACATAACATACTGCTTTTCAAAAAATATCACTAGACATTTATGATTTGAAATTACCCACTTGACAATGACTTGACATTTATGACTTGACATGAACCGCTTGCCATTTTTTCACCTGATAGTTTTCACTTTACATTTATGACTTGTCATAAACAACTTGACAATTATCACCTGAAAATTATCACTTGACATATTACTTGAAATTTAACTTGAACTTTCACTTGACATTCACCACGAGACATTTATCACAAATGGACATATGACTTGACATCAACCACTCAACATTTATGAGCTCAATCACATCACTTGACATGTCTGACTTGACATAAACCACTTAACAATTAGCACCTGATAGTTATTACTTAACAGTGCTGACTGGACAAAAACCTCTTGAAATTTTTCACCTGAACATTATTACTTGAAATTTATGACTTGACACCAATGACATGACATTATTACCTGAACATTATTTCTTGACATTTATGACTTGACATAAACCACTTAACAATTAGTACCTGATAGTTATCACTAGACAGTGCTGACTTGACATAAACCACATGATGTTTATCACCTGAACATTATCACTCGACATTGATGACTAGACATAAACCACTTGACATTTATCAACTGATAGTTGTCAATTGACATTTGTGACTTTATATAACCACTTGTCATTCATCACTTACCATTAACCACTTCACATTGATGATTTAGCATTAACCACTTGATGATTATTACCTGAACATTATCACCTGACATACAACTTGACATTCAACCTGATTTTTCACTTGACAACCTGAAGATTATCAGTTGACATTGATGACTTGAAATAAACTACTTGACATTTATCACTTACCATTAACCACTTGACACTGATGATTTGGTATTAAGATTTGGTATACTTGACAATTATCACATGAACATCATCACTTGACATACAACTTGACATTTGACTTGATATTTCACTTGACATTTAACTTGACATTAACCACTAAAGCTTTATGACCTGAAAGTAATCAATGACTCCAAGGTCACATGCTCAGTATCACATCAAGCAGTACTTTAGGCATGTGTGTGCATTTTACACAAAACAAGCAAACTTGAATAACTTTTGTAAATCTCAACCAAAATCGCCAAGAATTGGCTCATTTGAAAGCTCTAGTCATTGTGCACATCAACAAAAAATTTTTATTGCCACATTTGTATTCAAATTTTAAATTTATTGTTTTGGACTGCGACTTGTCACTGCAGGCGTGATCAGAAGCTGTTTCTACCACCTACTGATACTAGATGATTGACAATCTAGTCAACGTGGGGAGAAACTTGAAACAGTATATATTTTGATACGTTTCAGTGAAATTCATTGTTCCTGGCTTCCGGTAGCCACATACGTATCAGTCGCAGTCTCCGCCTCTGCCCAAAGATAAGTAAAAGTGGAATGTGCATTCGGCCGCCCAGAAAGTCACAACACTGTGCCGCCGACTCCAAAGGCGTCTGCACGCCGCGCCGCGGCCATGGCATTTTAGAGTGAAAATGTGAAATTCCCATCTCACCTTGTGCCACGTGGAATGTAGTTTACATAAGGGCTAAAAATGACTTAGCTAATCTTTAATTAAAATAGGACATATTAATAAGAGATTTAATTGGATGTAGGGAAAAAAAATGTGCAGAGCACTACAACCGCAAAAACATGGGAAACTCGGTCTGCCAGTGTAGCGGTGTTGGTCTTGTAGTGCAGTGCTCTGTCGGGGCGCAACGCAGCTCACTGGATGGCTACAGCTCACAGACTAACAAAAATCGCCAAAATACCTGAGGGGGTTTATTCAAAGTATTAGTTCACAAAATACCTTGTAGTTTATGTTACATGAATTGTTTTTGCATTTGGTTGTCTAAAAATTTGTGGGGTGGCATTTTCCCATCATAAAAAGTGCTCTTACATTACACAGATTCATTCTTGGTTGATAACCCACTTCTGTGTCACTTTTAAGCTGATCTTTATTTTTGAAATGCCAGCTTAACTAAAATAACTTATTATACCAGCTATACCAGTATTGACTTATAATTGTGTATTTCATATATTTGAGTGACTATGCTTTCAGGAGGCTTTTTGGAAAATCATAGTTTGGTTGTTTCAAAATGCAATCATTTATCTAGTTGGAAATTAATAATACTCTAGGCTGGAAAAATGCTTAGTGCGTTTTTAATGAAAATGTCTTCTGAATAGTATGAAATTGTGAAATTCGAGCAGAAATGTAATTCCGCCTTCAAATACTTGCCACTAAAATGCACCCTAAGGAATTAAAAAAGACACAGTATGTTTGGAATATACATATAAATAAGGCGTCTAATTCTAAATGTCGACAAGATCACAAAATGCGAGTTCGAGTAAATCGAATTTTTTCATTTCGGATTCACGACCTGTGCTTTTTGACCAATTTGGCTCGCTCATGCCTATCATTAAATTCTATATGTCGACCATAAAGTGACAAATTTTCAGCCCCCGCTCTCAACGTATATGTGAAAAATTGAGTGTCCATAAAATTCCAATTGCACAGAGCAAAACCGTTTTGGGGAGAGAAATGGACTGGTCGACTTCTTGCACTTGTGAACATTTTTGTTCCCGAGGAGGATGAGGATGCCTTATGGGAAATTTCTGGACTTGTCGACTTTTAGAAATCAGTGTCCAACGTGGACTTGTCACATTTCTTGCGTTTTTTCCCAACAAAAGTGGATGAGGAGGATGGATGGACCTGTCGACTTCTTGCCCAAAACTAGGTGGACTGTTGCCCAAACTTTTTTTTGCGTTTTTTCACCAAATGTCAAATTTGGCAATCACTTGTGCAAACAAAAGTGCTCATTGGTCAGTGACTCTCATTGCCAAAGTGACCATACGCTACAGTACTCATAAAGCGACCCTTATTCCACCCAACCCCCAAACAAGTTTGCCACCCACTTGATTGGCTACACTACGAGAGCCATATCTCCAGAGTTGTTAAAATACCGGTATTTTTGGAAAGTGTAAGTGTAAGCGTAAATACACTTTCCAAATTTTGAGTATGAATACCAAAAGTGTAAGGTATTTTAAAAGTACCTAGGAAAGTGTAAAATAAAGTGTAAGTCTAAAAAATTTGTTCAGAAAGAGCTGTCACTGTTGAGCATTAAAAAACACCACTGTTTTCACCTTTAGATCAATTTATTTATCATTTTCATGCATTATTTCACATTTTACTGCCTTTTATGAAACATTTCAGACTGTAACAAATACTGTAGTTGTATGAAGTTCCCTAATAATGACACTTTTTGCGTTGATATTTGACTGATTAAGCAATGCGATACACACTGTTTAAATGCAAGAATGGACATGCAGCAAATGTCAATGCAAAAGCCAGTTGACTTTGTGTCCAGCTGGTGAATTTCCATTGATCTTGTCCTTTTTACAAAAGTATGATGAAACTGTAGAATACCATGAGTACTGATCAAAAGTTAGAGATCAAAGGCTAGTTTGTACATTTGCCATATTTTCTACATTCAATGCATAACTGCATGTGCGCACTGTGCAGTTATTTTTTGTACATGACCCTATTTTATGCTTTCTAAAAAGCATAAAACAGGGCCATCAGAAAGAAAAAATACACTTTCTGTACCCGTGTATTTTGCCCAGGAAAGTGTAAAAAAAGTGTATGGGTATTTTATGAATGTGTAAGTGTAAGTGTAAATATAAATACCCATTTACTTTGGTATTTCGGGTAAGTGTAAATACACTTTCTCAACTCTGCATATCTCCAGCTGGTATGGTGGTAGAAAGCTGAAATTTGGGGGATGTCCATCCAACAACCCCCTCACAATACACCAATGGGGCGGCTGCTGACGATCCATTAAAGCATGGGTCACTGCATATAAAGCTGATCATTTTCTAAAAACAGCCCAAGTGTCCCAAAACAAGTTCACCACCCAACTGCATCGTAAAAATGTTGCAACAACATACCTAATATAAAACTGAATCAGGTTAGAACCAAAGTTGAGCCAAAAAATTTTTTTTCAGTATGGCACCCACCCCGTCCCATAAACAGTATACCAAATATTTCACTTTAAACCAATTTTATGTTCAATACTTAAAAAGTTTGTTTACAAAGTTCACTAGAGAAGGGTCTAAGGTTCAAAGTTACGTAAACAACATAACCTCCAAAATGCCTCCATTATGAAATTTACTTGGGGTGAATTCTATGATGTCAAAATGATGTCATTGCAGGAACAAATTTTGACAAATTTTTCATTCACCCCAAGTAAATTTCATTATGAAGCATTTCAGAGGTTATGTTGTTTACATAACGTTGAACCTTAGACCCTTCCCTAGTGAACTTTGTAAACCAACTTTCTAAATGTGAAACAAAAAATTGGTTTAAATTGAAATTGTCGGTCTACTGTTCATCGGACAGGGTGGGCACACTACTGAAAAAAAATTTTTGGCTGAGCTTGAGTTTCAACCCGATTCAGTTTTAGATTAGGTATGTTGTTGCAACATTTTTATAGTGCAGTTGGGTGGTGAAATTGTTTTGGGACACTTGGGCTGTTTTTAGAAAATGATAAACTTTATATGCAACGACCCATGCATAGTGGGTCGTCGGCAGCCGCCCCACTGGTGTATTGTGAGGGGGGTTGTTGGCAAGACATCCCCCAAATTTCAGCTTTCTACCACCCTCACAGCAGGAGATATGGCTTTCGAAGTGTAGCTAATCAAATGGGTGGTGCTTGGGACACCAAAAACGTCAAAAAAGTTTGTTGCGAATAGGGTGACCCACCCTGTAGTGAGTCGCCGCACCTCCCCCCATTGTTGGGCAGTAGGGGGGTCTTACAACGGGCCAGGCCTCCTACGCACAAACGCCCGGCGCGCACAAACGCCCGGCACGCACAAAATTGAGCCCGCCACGCACAAACGCCCGGCGCGCACAAATCTGATGCTCTGTGCGTACCGGCCATTTGTGCGTGCCAGTCGTTTGTGCGCGCCGGTCATTTGTGTGTACCGGGCAGGGGATTTTCACACGCCCCCCCCCCCACTTTGTGTTTGCCCCCCCCCCCATACATGAGCACCCCCCCCATACATGAGCACCTGGATTACAAGAGTACACGTGTATATAGGCAAGAGTACACCTGCGTGTCTTGACTGCGTTGAGTGCTTTTGGATCGTGAGCATAGGGGATTTTCTGGGTAGCATTTTGGGGGGGGGGTCCGCCAAAGTTCACATGGCTATAACTTTGCAACCACTTGACGAAATTTGACGAAAATTAAACATAATGAGGTTTCAGGTCGGGGCGGTATTGAAAATCGAAATCAACTTTCTACGACCCCCCTGACCCGAGATAGGGTGGGTCTGAAAAAAGGACATTTGTCAGATATTTTACGTTTTTACTAATTTTACTAGTTTCCGTTTTTACCACAAAAATACGCCACTCGTCGAATTTTGCCGCGGCAGAGAATTGTAAATTCCGGTCCCTTTGCGCTTCTAATTGCGTGCGTAATTAAATAAATGATTGTTTTTATGGTACGGGGATTTTACACGCAAATCAGGAACGGCACCAGTACCCCTTGGGGTCCTGACAGTTCCTGAGGACGGACACGGCAACTTACCAATCCCTTTTCGTAACTGCAGCCGGCCGTTTACTTCGATTAATTGTTTATAAGCCGTAATTAAAGTAAAGCCGAAATTAATAAAATTCAAAATAAAATTCAAGCAGTTAGTATGCTTCAGGGGGACCAAGTTGGATTCACGGGAACTTTATTTAGCAATATAATCAGAGTCAATTTCACAATAGCTCAAGTGAGTCGTATAGCCTCTAGTGGGTGAAAAAATGTAAAATCAGCGCGTTTTATAATCACCAAAAATCTACCATAAGCGAAATGAATACTAATTCAAAGACACAACAATTAACCGTAATGAGCGAATTAATAAGGCAAAATCAATGATCACTGGAAAACTGTTGACATAGCGTACAAGGCACAAGTAATTTAATTAGATGCGGGAAAAATAACTAATTAAATAAACGGGTGCAAACGTAATTTAAATCAAGCGTAAAGTAACTGTGATTATCAATGACGTAATTAAAATACAAATTATCTCGTAGGTGAGTGTCGGAAGTTGGGTCTCTATTCAGAGGTTACGGTACAATTTAGAGCAGGTGGTGTGACACGTGTTATCAACCTGCGCCCCTTTAGGTGAGAAATATTTTATAGCGCGCCCGACCAAGGCCACAGAAAGAACGCTCATTTGCGGGGGTTGTTCAAGGTTATTGCATTGCCGGGTAAGGGTTGGAACTTCGGGCCTGAACACACGCCACAAAACACTAGCACTTGTGAGTTCACCAATCACCCTGGGTGATGGGAATAATTAATTGGCACTACTGTGCTCTTCACTGTAAGCTGTGCTCTGCATGTGTCTTGCAGTCGCATGCCGACAATAATTGCCGTTTGCCACTTTTCCACCCATTACCTAGTCCTAAATAAAAATGCACTTGGTCGGGGAATTTTCTGAATGTTATCTATCGGGGCGTCTAAGCATTTAACAGAGTCAACACCTTTTAGCTTAACCAGAAACATTAGAGCCTTTCTAACCCATTCCCAGACACTGCACCCTTTTTGACCAAAAATGTAAACTTGATAAAAACTAAAAATTATAACATTCGAAAGTACATGTTGGGAAATGCATTTAAAAAGAAACGAAAGTAGTCACTTAATTAACTAAAAATGCGGGTAACCTAATTAGCTTAATTAATGAAACATGAAATGAAAAAATTATCATCACACGGGAAATAATTACGTAATTAACGGAAAAGAATTAATTAATAAATTCATGGCCGCAGTAGTGTCCATTCGGGCGTACCGTCCTGGGGCTGCGGCTTCGTTGGCGGATTTGCAGTGCACAGCGAACCGCACGTTCACTGTGACTTCCCTGTGCACCGCGGGCCGTCATTCGGTCACACACGGTCGTTCTGGAGTCGTCGGAGTGTCTGCACAGAATTGTCGTTACGTTTTTACGCATGATTGGCTAGCCATATTTCCACCTACAATCCCACCAGCCATTAATTTTTTTTACCTCCGGGCTAAAAACGACATGTTCAGAAAAAGTGTTTTGCGCCATTTTTTGATTATTCAAAGATCATGCCTTCTCTGCATTTTTCGGTGGACGGCTGTGGCAGTCACATGCCCTGGGGGTGCAAATATGGCTCGTCTTCATTTGAATTATGGCATCAGCTTTCTGCCGTGCCAGCTTTTTGTGCTCGAAACTTCGAAATTTTGGTTCCCGCTCAGGGCTCGATGTGAGAAAAAGTTTTTTCTTTTGGAAACTAATTAATCAGACTACTAATCTGTGTTATTTCACAGCATCGTGCCACTGTTGGATGGGCAGTTTGGAATCAACATTCAAGTTACCTGCTCGACCGACATGTCGCAGTCCGTGCGTGTGAAAATTGATCGTCGACAAGATTTTCTAATTGTTTTCATGGAATATTAACAAGTATGTTTTTTAATTACTGATTTTTTGTTACAGAGTTGTCTGTTTCTCCTGATGACGAAAGTTGTGCATAAATTATTACACCTTAAAATTGTTTATAATTGGTTTAGGCCAAAAATTGTTTCGTATCAATTTTCACAATTACCATTTTCCATGTGGTGTTCTACCTGTTGCGCTGGAGCCTCCTCCGGTGGCAGTGGGATGGCCTCGACCGCGTCGTGGTGCTCGGGCAGCGGCGAGGGGGACTCGGCTACGTTCTGCAGTGCCATGGCCGCCATGTCGTTGCTAATGGGGGAATATTCTTCATTAGGGTGGTAAACTGGCTCGACAACGGGCACCACTTCCTCCAACACCGGCACACCTTCCTCCCGCGCATCTGCGGAGGAGTCAGAGCCCGCCGTGGCGGTTTCAATATCGGATAAACATTCCGCCTGCAGTTCTTCTTCAAGGGCCGGGTATCTATCCGGTCCGACTAGTACTTCAAGTCAGCCCGCGGGCGCCATTCCGGTGGCCAAAATCCCAACACGTTTCCCCAGATTTGGCCTGATTCGTAAGAGTAAATCCGGTCGGCTTTGTGCTCGACCGTCAGAAACCGGTGGAAAAAGGTTGACCACAACATGGTCTCGGCATTGGCCACCACGATGCGCACACATTTGGCGCGGGAGGTGGCTACGTTTCCCCGGGGCAACTCCGCTACAAATCCAACTCTACCATACGCCTTTTTGGGATCGGCATCCAGCTGGGCGGAGTCGGTTGGCGGGCTGCCGTGCACGCAGGAAATGATGACCACTTCCACTTCACGGGCCTGTGCTTTGTCGGCAGTAATTACGCGGGTGGCCCAGTAGGCCGCGTCGTGTTCTGTATGGGCTACTAGTCGACTAATTAGGGCGCGCGCCTGCGCCGCATAAAAGCACACAATTAGCAAACTAGCGGGATCTGTGAGATCTGCCCAGGGCAGGGTGGGATCTTCTTTCACTGTGGCCACGAGGTAATCGTACAGGTGCAGGATGATGCGCAGCTCCTTTTTGTTGATAATGGACATGCCCTCTTTTGATTCGCAGCCCTGGTGCACCAACGTTGATGACAGCATGACGCCATCCTCGAAGTCGCCAGGTGCGGGCAACATGGTGGCGCCGTGCGCTGCGGTGTCGTTGTAGGCGCGTAGCAGTCCGTTGTACGCCGCCACAGAGTTGGCCTGAATGAGCTGGCGATGCCCGCGGAACACTGTTTCCAAGTGAACCACAGGACATAGTTGATATTGTGTGAGCCTATCAATGAGGGTGGGGTCGGGTTTCAGGACAGGCTCCACCCAGTCTTGCACGCGAATCATATGCGTCAGTTGTTTACTGTCTCCAAATAGAAGTAGCATGCCGTTCACTGGGAGCTGAGCCGCCTGAACCACGCTAATTACGGCCGCGTCAGACGCCAAAGACGCTTCGTCAATAATTACCGCACACGCAGTCACACTTTTTATACGGGCGTCGTGGGCGGAGTCTAAAGTGACATGGATTTGACCGGGCTGCACCACTTCCAAGAACACCCGGTGCAGCCTGACCGTAGCCCTGACATATTTAGACAGCGCCCTACGCAGCACCTTACCCCAAAATCCCTGGTCAGCTAAACTAGCCTCACCAGCCCGGGCGCCCGCCACGCCTGCCTCGAAGTCATCGAATGGCTGCTCGTCTCCATCTTCGGCGGTGAGAAATGGTACCTGCTCGGTCAGCTGCGCGCGTATAACGGCGTCGTCCGTGCAGTTGTTGATAATTTCGTCCACCAGCTCGTAGTCCTTCTTGGCGCCGTCGTACTTTTCCAGCGCTGCCGTCCATTCGGGGCTGAGGCGGACGATGTTGTGGCCGGTTCGCTGTGCTAGGGTGTGCAGGGTTGGCAATTGGGTCGCGGGGGTGGTATTATAAGTGGGGTCAGTTTCCCACATGGGGCTCAAAACGCGCACCGGAAATGCCGCTCTTAGTTTCAAAAATTCTTCAAAACCCTCCAGTTTTTGCATTTCAGAAAATGGCGTATCAGCCATAGCGGTCCATTTCGCGCGCTCCCGCAACAAAACTTCCAAAGCCCCAAAAATATCCCGCTGCCCTAATTTGTTCAAATTGGTCAGGGCCCTGCGCGCGCCTTCGTCGGCCGCCGAGTTGACCGTGCACGTGATGAGCGTCGAATGGTATTTGGCGTTCGGCTGCTTGTCCGATGGCAAGTCGGAGCCCGCGCGCACCCTGGGTCTCGAGTTATAATAATTATAGCCGCGTGAACACACATACGCCAGTTGATTTTGTGTGGTCGTCTTCCCGGACCCGAAAGGCGAGTCACACATAATCAAAAGGGGTTTGCGCATTCGCACGGCTGTGATCACAGCTCCTAAAACTTCTACCTGCCCCTGCTGCGGCAAAAACTCACCTAATTTGGCCTGAATCATTTGTTCGTTTTTTCCCCTGAACAATGATTCGTACAACTCATTAGCCTCGCGGCTAATTAGCGCCCAGTCAGTTTCGTCATCCAGCAGACGCAAATTCAATATCACTGCTAATTGGATTTGCGCCTCCAGGGTGAGTACTTTTGACCCCTGAACCACTTTTGGCACCCAGCCGACCGGCGCTTTGTTCAGGGCGGCTTGCAGTGATCGCATGGTTCGGTCATAATTGGGTGAGTCGTTTGAGCCGCGCACCATGTATCTTCCACTCTCCAGGGTACGGGGCAGTGCTGATTGCGACGCCGCCATGTCCAATTTCGCACGCAACATTGTAGTGGTTGGCTCTGATTCCACACTGGTAATTCTGACTGATAGATTGGGGCTGCCCGCCGCTGGTTTGTCTTCGTCTGGTCTGGCCAGCACCAAGCTCAACACTGACATGGGCGTCGCCTGGTTCAACAGCTGTGTCTGCGTATTCACCTGCTCCAGCAGATGAACGCGCTGCTCTTCTGGTCCTTCGAAAGTGTCAGCTTGTAATTCTTCTGGGTCCGGGCGGCGCACCATAATGTCGCATGCAGTGCCCTGCGGTGTGTGCTCCCAGAACACCTGTGCGCACACATCCGTTGCGCGTTTCGCCCGAAACCGCAAAAATGACTCGTTATAGCAGTGGGCCGCTGCTAAAATACCCAATTTATACCTGAGAAATGCATCCATGTTATCTCGGTTTTCTGTGTCCGGCTGGATGCCCGTTGTGCTGATGTCCTCGGCGGTGGCGACCTGTAGCCCGTACGCATGGCCGTAGAATTCGTCGCCAAACACGTCCAAATCATTCAAGTCGTGATACTCAACGTGGGCCAGCCCCAACTGTCCAGCACTCAAATTTTCCACTCTGCTGTCACTCACATATTCTCTGTGTAAAATGACCAACTTTTCCGGCCCGGCATCGCCCCTCTCCGCCGCGCCCAGCGGTTCCAGATTTTTGTAATTCGACGGCGTGAAGGCCGCTCGCAGCCGCGCCGTTTTCCAGTCGCTCGTATAGGGCTGGTAGCCGGAGGTGTCGCCGCGCGTCAATGTACGTGCCGCTTGAGTGACGCGCCGCGTGCCCTGCGTACTCACTACCACAGGGGCGGCGACGTTTAAGGGGCACTTTGTCTGATTACCCCATATCGCAACGCCGGTGAACTCCCAGTACCTTGGATTTTCTATTTTCTGTGCGATTGCGGTCGCCGAGAAACGCATTCCGTGGCGCACCAGGGGCAGAAACATCGAAGGGTGTTGTTTCTGAATTCTCGCGCACAAATCCACCAGCTGGGTGGTCCGTTTGTCCCTGGCCGCCTTGGCCCGCTTATTTGAATAGTAAAAATACGGATAGGCCTCATCCGCATTCACCCACTGCTCATTTTCGCTGAGTATCGCCATCGTTTGCTCAGAGATTCTCACATGGCACTGATACTCAACATGCCCGTCGGCGCCCGAGTCAATATACACTCGATCTACCCAACCTTCGAATTTCCCTCTGCTGGGGTAGATTTCCGGTCCATTTTGCATCTGCTGCGCGCGGTAAAGTTGTCGCGGGGGTATGGTTCTGCCGCCGCAGGCACCATGTGTATTTGTCTCCTTGGATTTAATGGGCGGGGCGGCGTCTGCACCTTCAAATGGGCGTTTGCGAGAAGCCGAAGCCATTATAATTATAACAATGTGATAAAATAATTAATTGCGAAGGTTTTAATGAACGGGGAAAGTAATAAAAACTCGTGCGGTCCAGTTGCCCGTGGGCAAAAGGGGTGCACGAGCTTCCTAAAAACACACACACACTTTCACACACACTTCATACCGGTTATACCTGGTTCCGTGTTGCTTGACGCGACGGCGATGGTCGTAACGGCTAATTAATCAGCTAATTAATCAATTTTAGTCGTCGCCGTATAATTCACTGTAAGAAGGGGGAATTAAATATTCACTGGTTGCCTTGCAGCGGTCTGCATGAACTACATAGATCTTCTTATTAATATTGTTGAACAAAGTCACTAATGGGTGGGCATAATCAATGCACTCATACGGGCCGATAAAGCGAGGCGCAAATTTCTTACTAGGGCCCGTCAACTGAGTAATACGCGGCGTGTATACGCGTACCGCTTGCCCGCGTTGCACATTCAATCGGCGCGCACGGCGATTGGCGTAAAATTGTTCCTTTTGCTGCGCTTTTGCTAAAGCGGTGTGCGCCGCTTCGCGTGCTGTGGTCAGACGCGCGCCTAATTCATTTATAAGGGCGCGCTTATGCGGCAATGAGGGCAATGCCTCGGTGTCAGGGGGAGGCTCGATCATACGCTCCCACATGGACGCAGCAGGCTTGCCAAATAGCAACGCATAGGGGGTGGTTTGCAAGGAAGGGTGTTTCGATGTATTGTACGCATGTACAGCGGCGCCTAAATGTATGTCCCAATCGTCATGTGTACGATTTACGTAGTGTGATACTATTTCCATCAGAACACCATTCCTACGTTCCACCATTCCGTTGCTCTTGGGGGTGTACGCAAATGATGTATGTTGGGTCGCGTTCAAATATTGTAAAAGCTTGGCAAAAGTGCCCTCGGTAAAGCTAGGGGCGTTATCACTGAGTATAATGGCCGGCACACTAAATATAGGCAAAATGTGCAACAAAAATGCAAATGATACTGTGTCTTGTTTTATGTCGGGAACGGGCACGGCAATTCCAAAACGTGTGCACTGATCAACAAATACTAACACATGTCGGTTTCTGCGTTTTGTGGTTAGTAAAGGTCCTATTGTGTCTACTGCTATCACATCACCTGGCCTTTTGGCTACCTGGTGGCACACCATTTGAGTTCGCATTGCCGCTCTGAGACCTTTCTTGGCGTTGCACGAAGGGCAGGTGGCAACCCAGCGCGCACTTTCTGGCCGCATTCCTGGAAACCACGCGAATTCCTGTAATCTTTCAAATGTTTTTATTATTCCTAAATGGCCCGCCGTGGGGTGATTGTGAGCTAATTCTAATACGAATGGAACTAAATCCGATGGAATACATACTGCGTCGTATAGTTGTATACCTGGTATCTGGGATGTTCCCGCTTGGCGACGTAACAAACCGTATTGGTCAATAAAATACGACGCGGCGCTGTAAAAATTATCTGCGCGACACACTTCTATAGTCGTGGCTATGTACGGTTCTTCTGCTTGTAGTCGCTTCAATTTGTCAACTGAAGTCATGGGAGGTAGTGCCATGATTGTACTGCGCTTGGTTACACTCGTTAAACCCGGAACAACTTCATTTCCGGCTCCTGAACCACCAGCCATTGTTCCAGTTCCAGGCGCTTCCGCATTCCGCTGTCGCTCTCGCAGCCCGGGTGACTCCGCCTCTTTTCGCCCGCGTGTTCGGTCGCTGATTGGTTGCAGTAACTCCGCCTCCTCGTTTACGCCGCTTCGTTCGCTGATTGGCTGGTACGCTGCCCTGCTCGCCGCAGCTACCGTAACCTGCTTATCGTGCGGGATAGCGATTTCACGGCACGTAACTTGTGCAAACTGCTCAAAAGCCTCATCCAGGTCCTTTTTCTCGTCGAATACCACGGGTGCGTCTTGTCTTCTAGATAATGCATCGGCCAATTCATTGCTTTTTCCCCTCAAGTGCTTGAACGTGATTTGGTACGGCGTAATTGCTAACGCGAACTTGTGTAGCATGGCGTGCGGGGTAGTTTCTAAATTGGGATTTTTTACCCACGAAATACTCTTGGCGTCAGTCCAGACTTCGAAGGGCCGTCCCGCCAGATAACAATGCCAGTTACGTATACTTTCGTAGATTGCACATGCTTCCAGTGAAATTGCTGGCCATTTGCTTTGGGTTGCACCTAACTTCCGGCTGTAAAAGGCACATGCATGTAATATTTTCTCGTCCTCTGCTCGTTGTGCCAGCACGCCTGCTACGGCGATTTTAGAGGCGTCCGTGATAATTATAAACATACGTTTAGGATCAAGAAATTGCAGACATGGGCTTCCTAGCAATGCTTCCTTGAGCTTATGAAAGGCCTCCAGTGCCTTGGGTTTCGCTGTCAAATCCACTGGGGTGTCGCTATTATAATTTTCTCTTGGTCCCGTACGGGTGAGGTTTGATAAGGGTACGGCTAACTCTGCGCACCTGTGAATCATGCGTCTGAAAAAACCGATAGCTCCCAGAAAACCCTTGACCTCTTTTACGGTAGTGGGTACCGGCCAGTCCTGAATTATGTGCCGTTTATCATCCGGTACGCACACGCCGTCACGGCCAATCATAAATCCTAGAAAACGTACAGCTGTGACGCGTGCGAAAAAACACTTTTTTGGGCTAATTTTGAAATTATTTCTGATCAATCTTTCCAACACCTGCCCTATGTCGTATAAATGGGTTTCCCAGGTTGCACTATAAATCAGTAAATCGTCGATGTATAATAACACATTTCGATGTATTAAACCGGCCATAGCTAATTCAAAACAGCGTTGCGCTAAACTAGGTGAGCATTTTAATCCCATGGGTAAACGTTTCAGTTGAAATTGTCCAAAAACATTTCTGAATGACGTGATGTGTCGATCATCTGGATGCAAAGCAATGTTATAGAAAGCTTGATTTATGTCAGCGCTGCTAAAAATACTTGCAGCTACATAAAGATTCGACTGTTTCATCTAAGCGGGGTAATGGGAATTGGGGAGCGTGCAAAACAGCGTTCAGGCGTCTGTAATCAATTACCATCCGCTTCGATCCATCCGGTTTGGATACCACCAACGTGGGGGCACAATACGGGCTCGTACTGGGTTCCACGATGTCGTGCTCGATGAGGCATCTCAAATGATTTTCTAAGTATTGCTGATCATCCAGACTCAACCGGTACATTCTGCATGCAATTGGTTTTTTGTCCACTAATTGCAACCGGTAGTCCACTAATTCGCTGTAGCCGATGTCATACTTATGTCGGGCAAAAGCTTCTTTGTACTGCAGAATCACCTTTTTCAGTTCCTCTCTGCGTTCGTCCGTCAATGTTTCTGGCACGGTAAATTCCATCACGTGTCCATCTGGACATGCAACTTGTAGTGGAGGTCCTAATTTGTCTTCGGCTACTTTGGGGGGAGGTTCAGTCGCTTGAACCTGTCGACACACATCTCTGTCATAGCACTGCTTCACCCATTCAGCGGGGGGGTCTCCAGGTTTCACTTTCAGCACGCAGTCCACTGGTTCGACCACTGCAATGCGCTGTCCTACCTGTAGCACTACGGGCTGGTTTCGTACATTTGCACATCTCACCTGAAACACGGGGGCACTGGTTTCATACGCCGCTGAAGCAGCCATAACTCCACATCGTTCGCCTACCGTATCCAATCCCATGACCGTAAATAACTTTTCATCCATGGGAGCAGATAATTTCGCCGTCACTAGCGCTTCATGTCTAGCCAGAATTTCTATTTTTTCGTTCACAATGGCGTAAATTCTGCGCTGCTGCACTTCCGGGTCGGGGTTGTCAAATGGAATTATCGCGTTAGCCGTAGGGATTCGTAGTTCCCTTGCAGGTAGGTCTACTACCATGTGCCGCAGGACGTCTGCGCCAATTAAAATTTCACCTGCTAATCCGTTCACTGCCTGAAACACAATCCCGAAGGTGTGGTTTCCCATTGTTACCGGTATTTCCATCTGTCCCAGTACCAGAAGTTTCGAATCTGCTGCACACCTGAGGGCTCCAATAGGCGAGACTTCATCATGCTTAGTAGCTTTTTCCTTGTGTCGCATCAGCACATCTCTGTTGCATAATGAACGCATGGCGCCGGTGTCCAGTAGACATCTCTGATATTCTCTCCCATCGATGGTTATGGAAATGGACGGGCTGTAATACACATGCACAATTTCTTCACGTCGATTGGCTACTTGATGTATGTTATCTCTTTCCTCCGTCGAAAAAGTGATCATGCACACCGATTCTTCTTCCAGATCGCATTTTCGGTTGATACTGTATTGTATAGCGGGAAAACGACGCGCGCCCGTGAGTGCGGGCATGCCACTTGGCATTCCCACGCACGGGTTAATTACCGTTCTTACCTTTACCTGTTCGCTAGGGCGGTCCTCAGCCAATTCGACAATGATATTAGACTTTTCTTTTGTCTTTGGTCGCCTTTTGATTTTTTCCTTTGCCCTGTTCACCAAAGTCACGGCCATTTCCGGTGCTGCAGCCATGAGCGCGGCTAGTAAATATTGCATGGTGACTAGAGCACATATCAGGTAAATCCATACTTGTAGCCAGGTGCGCCAAGTGTCAAAATCCCACCATCCCAGCGCCAATACCGATTTTGCCAAGGTTCGATGCCTTTGCATGTGTGATTCCACCTTCGGCTCCGCCCCCTGCGTAATTTGCCGCACGATTGAATATGCATGCCATACGTCATTTAGGGTGGTCGTCGGCAATAGTTCTGACAAGTTGTACATGGTCGTGGCGGCAAAAATCTGATGATGCACATCCTTAACCTTTTCCTGTTGCCATTTCTGCGGGAAACTGTGTGTGTTATACATAGGTAAATGTTCCAGGCCGCCTACTTCCGGTAGATATTTGTACCACTGTCCATTTAACATTACCACACGATTGTGAGCATTGGTGCATGATCCCGGGATCGCTTGAAAGTGCAAAATGTTTGTCAACCTATTCATGTGCAACGTCACATTTTGCCCGTGTACACTAACTTGCACAGGTACTGTTTCATAGCATTCTGGAGACTTTTCCTCCTTCATGATCTCATATGTTTTTACCGCGAAGCATTTGTGAACCAAAAATCCGTCCGGCGCGGGTTTGGCAATTATTTCATTATCATTCATGTACCAGCGGGCTGTCGTAGTGGCGTGTTCACTCATAGCCAGGCGCACAAATTCTTGGAAGTGTTGCACATTGTTGCAGGTGGCTACGGCCTGTGCACGCATGGTTTGTTCCGCTGTTTCGTATACTGCCTGCATACTGGCGGCTAATTGGCCTGCGCTCACTATTCCCAGCGTGGGTCGCCCTTGCGCTCGTTTTTGTCTGACGCTTCTAATCACTGCCTTTTCAAATGGGGCCACTACTATATCCTGATCCGATTTCCATAGTTTGATGCCGCATGATTCAATCTCTTCATGTGCTCTGAAAGACAGTGATAGTGTATGATCATTGGCTAGCCAGATATCCTGTCTAATGCGTCCATGCATTTCGCGCCATTTTTCATATGGGCATTCCGCCTTCGGGTTCGGTTTCCAGGTTAATTGGCTGCCGTCTTCTAGCGTGCATGCACCCATTTCATAATTGCACTTACTAACCTCACCCAGCGTGCTTTGCATGGTGTTGGCTCCATATCTCATTCGTACTTCCCCTCGAAACAGCCCACAGTGTGGCGTCGTTTCACTCACCCATTTGCAACAGTACAATTCATGTCCTGAGTAGCTAACATTGGTGGGGTATTGGGTGTCCCATGCGTTGTCCAGATCACTCACAGGGGTCATGGGCCCATTGTTGCATTTGTGATATTTAATCATGCCTTCGCACTCGGCGGCGCCCACAGATCGGGGGTTAGAATCAAACTTTTCCAGCGTGACGTCGCCCCAGAAGTTCTGATACGTCCTTGCCGTTCTGGTAGAGGCCACACACCTGTGCGCTGCCGCACGATATTCTACTATATTTCGCTTATATATTGTCAGTGTCAATTTTCGTGGCCGTTCTAATGACGCCGTAGTGTCAACAATAGCCGTGCAATTTGGTAGAGGGGGGTACGTGTATAAATCGTAGTGATCCGTCAAGTCACTGCAGAGCAGTGGAAACGAGGGCATGGTAGTCGCGCCCGCGCCCGGCAATAAAGCTAATCCCATTATAATTAACCCAACTGCCAATACAAAAAACAACGACTGTGCGACCTGGGGCATGTAGGGGGGTTCTGAGTATGCGCGCGGCGCGGGGCGCACCCCTTCCTCAGTAGACAGAAAACCCATATACCTGTCTATCTGGTTGCTGGAGCCAGTACGCGGCAGCAGTGCGGCCGGCGTGGCGTACAAAAACGGGTCCAAACTGATGTTCATGAGCACGTCCAAGGGCACCTCAGTCAGCGTGTCCGAGTGGTCGTCTGCAGGGCAATTAGGCCACAACGTACAGTCCGTTTCTCTCAAATCATGCATTCCGATCCTGCGTAGAAAGGCCAGCCAGGTAGTTCGAAACAAGTAACCTTTTTCAGTTCGCATGTATGCCCATGGTTTGATCCAGAATTCCCGCTCCTGCGCAAGCACATGCATTCCCGTAGTGCGCTGCTGCTCTTCGGGTGACTCTGGAACCAGTTCGTCAGGTTCCTCAGCTTCTAATTCCAAGCCTTGCATCACAGGGATTAACTTATTAACGGGACGTATCATCATGCAGCGATCATCTTCGCGCACATGCATGGTCATTCCAGTCGTACTGGTCACTCGCGTGGGGTTCAGCGACTCTACGTGGGGGTTGCTTACCTGTACCGGTTGCATGTTATATTGTTGCATGCGCCCATCCGGTCCCATAGCCATCCAATTAGCTGGCGGCGTTTGATAAGCCATCATCTGCGGTTGCATGTTCATATCGCCAGCCCTCTGTACCGTCTGCGCCGGCTGCACAGGCATCGGTTGAGCTGGTTGCCACTGCGGATATGCGTATTGCATGGGCATCATACCTGGCTGCATCGCTTGTGCTTGATGATTTCTCTGATAGCCACCACGTTGTCCTCCGCCGCGCCCACGTCCATTTCCTCTGGATGCTCCGCCGCCGCGGCTCCTTTTGAAATACTGTTCCCTTTGTTCTGGAGTTAGTTTGGGACACTCATATCTGATGTGCTCTTCAGAGCCACATTCCCAACATCCTTTGTCAAATTTTCGTGGGGGTAATTTAGGGGGGTCCCTATTCAATCCCAAAAGTTTACCTTCCAACGCGCCCAGTTGCGCTAATTTCTTCGCTATCTCTTGGTGCACAGAGTCGAATTTGGCAACACTCTCAGTCATTTTCTGTTCCATTGTCTCTAATGTCTTGTCGGCCTGGGACGGCAGTCCAGCCATGGCGGGCATGTTTAGCGCCATCAACCTGTCCATTACCTTGTCTGTAGCGCTGGCAACCAATCCTGTTTGGATTTTTCTCCCTTATTCTGGCTCTGTTCTGCTTCCAGAAAGCTCTCTTGTGCGCGTGCATTGTCAACCATCTCTTTCCAAGTGATAGACGCCGTGACAGGTACATTGCGCCGAATTTCATTTCTCAGTCCTCCATGAAATTTTATCATGCATGTGTCACCTCGTTTTTCATGACCCATGCCCGGATAGGCGCGTTTTATCAATTTTTCCAAACGTACCACCCATTCCAGTACCGACTCATCCGCCCTGTCGCGTCTCAAAGATCTCTCTCTGTGCATGATGTTTGTCATTTGGATTTTCATAGAACTTCTCCAGTGCTTGCATCATGTCCTTGTAGTTCAGGTCACGCAGTTCTCTGTATCGAGTGTTGAAAATGGCTCTGGCACTGCCTTTCAAAAACAATTTTACCAGCGGCTTCCGCTCCTGTAGTTTTATGCGCAGCGCATCACATACCGTGTCCCAGCTCCTTCTCCAGTCCCTGAAACCCTCATTTGGCTTGCCACGAAAATATCCACATTGTTGTGCTAGGGCCGTAATGACTGCCGCATTGCTTTGTTCTAATTGCCAATTTTGTCCCGGGTCCGTGGGCTGCGCCACTTCAGATGCAGCTGACGAGCTCCTGGAGGATGCTGGCGAACGGGATCGAGCGCGCCGCTGTGTAACAGTTCTCACCTGGTTTGTTCCAGCTGCCGACGGGGGCGCCGCTGGTGCCGTTGATGACTGTAAAGGCGCTGCTTGACCACTGGTCAGCACTATCGGCTGCTGGCCACTGGCCGGTGAATTTCCTCCCAGCGTCGCGTTCTGATTTTGTAGGGCTTGATTATGCTGCTGGTACGCAGTCGTCAGGTCAACTATATCATCGCCATGTACGCTGTGGTGTGCTTCGAATTCCTGCAAATAATGTTCCACCCTAGGTACCTCGGCGACTGGGTCACTTCCCCATAAATTCATAGCAATTTTAATTAGTGTCACCATACGCAAGTCCCCTGGTTCACCATTCTGTGAGAACGCGCCAACCGGTCTCGCCTGACTCATCATGTTTGCCCATTTCTTTGCGGCTTCACATGCCTTTTTGGGTGTCCATTGTGCACAGGATGGCGTTGTTTGCACCGGGTCCAGGTCCATTATGGTAGCTTGGTAAATTAAATTCGCATTAGTGACCTTCGCGTATCTGTCTTCCAGCGCCGGGGCCGCCGTCTGGTTCGCGCCATTGTTTGTCATTCTGCTTGTGGGGCTGCTAATAGTTATCACGGGGGGGTTACTTGAAAATTCGGTTTTAATTAACTGGCGTCTAGCCTTTGCAGTTGCGCTCTGCGATCTCGACTGGTCGCTCGATAAGTTCCGACTGCTGTTGCCTGACACGTCTCTCGGCGTCGAAGTGCTCTTCGGGGGGCTTAACTGCAGCGCCGGGGAAGTGTCTCCACTCTGCGCCGCTGTCTCCAACAGTTCCGCTACGGTATTTTCAATCACGGGAAATTGATCTGCAGTAGCTCCAAGCTCAGCTGCAATCAAAGGATAATCACGTTGAATCGACGGCTGCCCTAGAGGCTCGCTGTCACCAACGTATCCGTCTGAACCGACTTCAGAACCCGATCGCACTCCAGGCGATATGGATGAGCTGCCCGCGCTCCAACCCAATGTCCTCCGAAAATTAGACCACTTACCTGTCTTTCCTGCTTCCTTTCCTGCAGCTTGTCTGCTTGTCCCAGGCGCTTCTTCAGTTTCTGCGCTGGACGTTAGCTGCCGTGCCGCTGCCGGTACAGCTGGCGTCTTCCACTGACTAAAACTGTCTGGCGCAGGCCCTGCGCCTTCAACCGTTGATAACCTGATTACCGGTGTATCCTCAGCTGTCTGTCCAGACCAGCGTTGACTTTCACTCTCCTCTAGCGCTTCCGGCGCTTCTGTTTCAGGGTTAACCAAATCGTTCGACTCACTGTCTCCTGCTTGACTCTCAGCTGCAGCAAGTTGTGCGTCCACTTCTTGCCCAGCCTTTCGTTGTCGTGCGCGTCTTCGTGCTTGTTTTTGCTTCTCCAACGCAGCGTGCCAAACTTGTTCTATGGTGTCCCCTTGTAAGCTTGCTGGCCCCCTCGATCTCAATTCCCTTTGGGGTGATTCGTTATCCGTGATACCGTTTTTGTAGAGGCGTTGATCAGGCGCCCCAGACAGAAAACTTTATGGCTTGCTTAGGAAACCACTCGCTACGCTACCAGTTGTCAGATATTTTACGTTTTTACTAATTTTACTAGTTTCCGTTTTTACCACAAAAATACGCCACTCGTCGAATTTTGCCGCGGCAGAGAATTGTAAATTCCGGTCCCTTTGCGCTTCTAATTGCGTGCGTAATTAAATAAATGATTGTTTTTATGGTACGGGGATTTTACACGCAAATCAGGAACGGCGCCAGTACCCCTTGGGGTCCTGACAGTTCCTGAGGACGGACACGGCAACTTACCAATCCCTTTTCGTAACTGCAGCCGGCGGTTTACTTCGATTAATTGTTAATAAGCCGTAATTAAAGTAAAGCCGAAATTAATAAAATTCAAAATAAAATTCAAGCAGTTAGTATGCTTCAGGGGGACCAAGTTGGATTCACGGGAACTTTATTTAGCAATATAATCAGAGTCAATTTCACAATAGCTCAAGTGAGTCGTATAGCCTCTAGTGGGTGAAAAAATGTAAAATCAGCGCGTTTTATAATCACCAAAAATCTACCATAAGCGAAATGAATACTAATTCAAAGACACAACAATTAACCGTAATGAGCGAATTAATAAGGCAAAATCAATGATCACTGGAAAACTGTTGACATAGCGTACAAGGCACAAGTAATTTAATTAGATGCGGGAAAAATAACTAATTAAATAAACGGGTGCAAACGTAATTTAAATCAAGCGTAAAGTAACTGTGATTATCAATGACGTAATTAAAATACAAATTATCTCGTAGGTGAGTGTCGGAAGTTGGGTCTCTATTCAGAGGTTACGGTACAATTTAGAGCAGGTGGTGTGACACGTGTTATCAACCTGCGCCCCTTTAGGTGAGAAATATTTTATAGCGCGCCCGACCAAGGCCACAGAAAGAACGCTCATTTGCGGGGGTTGTTCAAGGTTATTGCATTGCCGGGTAAGGGTTGGAACTTCGGGCCTGAACACACGCCACAAAACACTAGCACTTGTGAGTTCACCAATCACCCTGGGTGATGGGAATAATTAATTGGCACTACTGTGCTCTTCACTGTAAGCTGTGCTCTGCATGTGTCTTGCAGTCGCATGCCGACAATAATTGCCGTTTGCCACTTTTCCACCCATTACCTAGTCCTAAATAAAAATGCACTTGGTCGGGGAATTTTCTGAATGTTATCTATCGGGGCGTCTAAGCATTTAACAGAGTCAACACCTTTTAGCTTAACCAGAAACATTAGAGCCTT
This sequence comes from Sphaerolaimus hirsutus, assembly GCA_964036195.1. Classification (NCBI taxonomy): domain Eukaryota; kingdom Metazoa; phylum Nematoda; class Chromadorea; order Monhysterida; family Sphaerolaimidae; genus Sphaerolaimus; species Sphaerolaimus hirsutus. The sequence continues at coordinate 147,298 of CAXIWS010000163.1, forward strand.
TCTAACCCATTCCCAGACACTGCACCCTTTTTGACCAAAAATGTAAACTTGATAAAAACTAAAAATTATAACATTCGAAAGTACATGTTGGGAAATGCATTTAAAAAGAAACGAAAGTAGTCACTTAATTAACTAAAAATGCGGGTAACCTAATTAGCTTAATTAATGAAACATGAAATGAAAAAATTATCATCACACGGGAAATAATTACGTAATTAACGGAAAAGAATTAATTAATAAATTCATGGCCGCAGTAGTGTCCATTCGGGCGTACCGTCCTGGGGCTGCGGCTTCGTTGGCGGATTTGCAGTGCACAGCGAACCGCACGTTCACTGTGACTTCCCTGTGCACCGCGGGCCGTCATTCGGTCACACACGGTCGTTCTCGAGTCGTCGGAGTGTCTGCACAGAATTGTCGTTACGTTTTTACGCATGATTGGCTAGCCATATTTCCACCTACACATTCGCTGTCGCTCCAAACACGCGAACTTTGAATGTCAATAACTCCGTTATTTCACGGCCGATTTTGTTCATTTAACTTCTAAAATGAAGAAAATTTTGATGACATGACATAACACGTGTAGTTGTGCAGTGCAATTTAGTGCTCGGTTCCGGCTTCAAAGGCTGAAGCCGCCCCATGCGCAATCACGCGCGCGCAGTACAGCCGGCGAAAGCCGGAGCTGGGCAATTATGAGATTATTGCACCGGCAGTTCGCGGCTGGCAAACCAGGGTAATTAAAGTATTAAAACTCTGGTGTCATGGCATTTGGGGGAATTTGGCGCTGGCCGCAATTATTTTAATTACCAGCCGCGAACTGCCGGCGTAATGATCGCTTAATTAGGGGGTTGGGGAAACGAATTGCACAATTATGTCTTACACGCCCCCCCCCCCCCCCCGCCGCGACACGTGTATGTGCACCACACTTACACGTGAATGCACCCAACATGCACTCAAAATCTCAGTGAGATTGGCGGCAATGTTATTTATACTCGGCGGATATGATACTCTGCCTTCGCACTCATTTATGTCTCACGTTGGAAGCGTGCCAACGATGATAAAGCATGCGACAGCCAGTCGGCGCCATCTCGAGGTCTCGTTGTGCTGCGGGGGGGGGGGGGGGGGATAATGAGCCAAGCCAGGGGGATACAAGCCCCGCCCGCACATATGACCGGCGCGCACAAACGACTGGCACGCACATTGTGCGGCACGCACAAAGCTACAGTTTTGTGCATACCGGGCGTTTGTGCATACCGGACTTTCATTTTGTGCGTGCCAGGCATTTGTGCGTGCCGGGCGTTTGTGCGTACAGGTGCGGGGCCCTTACAACGTTAGATATACAAAGTTTCAGCTTTATAAAACCCCCATTGATAGAGATATTATGCATCCGAAGTGAAATAAAAAAATGGGTGGTGAACTTGTCCGGGAAGGTGTTTACTAACCGTCCAAATCGGCTGTCTATTTAGCAATGTGGTTGGGTGACAGAACTTACCATGCTGTAAGGATGTAACCAAGGACATACTAATGGGATACTATAGATCCAGAAGTCAACGTGCTTCTCCAAAGTTTCCCTCCAAAAGTACATAAAGTTAATGGACTTTTCACTACATAATTTTATTCCACTTATTGGCCCATCAGTTGCTGCCTCAAATTGAATTTGTTTAAATCTTCAGTCTGCTGAATCCTTTATTTCTGTGATTTTTTTGGATTGCATTTGTCATTCTGCTAAATGCTATTGTCAGTGTTTTCATTTTTTGGCATGATATTTATTGTCTTGTTGCTTCAGGTACATAACTTGTAAAAGTAAAAGGTTTCAGGCTTCAGGTACATAACTTCAGGTACAAGTAAAAGTACAGTGGCAGAATCAATAGAATCAATAGATCAGATTTTCTGTGTTTCGGCAAAAGTTCTGCAATTTTTTGTCTGTTTCTGGCAAAATTACTGCAATTGTTTTCCATTTCTGGTAAAATTTATACAATTTTTTCCATGTCTGAAAAATATGCTTTATGTTTTCCAATTTCTGGCAAGTGCAAAAAAAATTGTTTCTATGTACCGCAAGTGCTAAAATTTACCATTTTTGCAAAGGAAATTTTTTTACCAATTAGAAAAAAGTATCTAAAATGTGAAAAATCCGATTAGAATTTATCGAAGATAATAGAAAATAGGCTAATAAAAAAGGCAATGAGCCATGAACATTCTTTCATTCATTAGGCCGGAATTAGAGCTCAGCGTCGATTCGACGTGAAATGATGACGTGAAATGACGTCGTGAAATTAATTACACGAGTGTGGATCATGCTACGGGTCTACAATTTTCTAAGGATAATATATGAATCAATACCTTAATTGTGTCCAATACTGAGTGTTATCAGCCACAACTAGAGCGAATTGAAAAATTCAATTTTTATCATTCCACGTCATCATTTTACGTCAGGGAACAACTTGACATTTCACGTCAGACTATTGCAAGCAGCAGTCTGACGTGAAATGTCAAGTTGTTCCCTGACACTGTGACGTGAAATGATGATGACGTGAAATGATAAAAATTGAATTTTTCAATTCGCTCTAGTTGTGGCTGATAACACTCAGTATTGGACACGATTAAGGTATTGATTCATATATTATCCTTAGAAAATTGTAGACCCGTAGCATGATGCACACTCGTGTAATTAATTTCACGACGACATTTCACGTCATCATTTCACGTCGAATCGACGCTGAGCTCTAATTCCCGCTTTACATCAGCAGAGTATAAATATATTTAGTATAAAACGTGATAAGCGGAGCGCGACTGACTGCTTCAATGTCTTTGGGCTCTGTATCCTATTGTCACTACCCAATGATGCGCGCAATCAACACTACGCAGTTTTACTGGGGTTTGAAGTATATTTGCTCACTTTGGCGCCTTTGGCGCCTGGCGCAAAAAACACCTGAAAGGGCGCCACAATGGCGCCGACATGGTTTCTGGGTAAGCTTTGCAAAAACGGTAAAAGTGAGAAAACGAGCGCTAAAATATCGGTCTTATCAAATTGTATTAGTTCATCGAAGGCTATTTTATGGATATTCAATGGATTCGATTGTGTGTGCGAAGACTGTTTGAATGCCTAATACTTGAGTATTGTTGGATACAATACAACATTAATGTGACGCAAGTGTATGAAAAGATGAATACCTTATTTCTTCTAATAGAACGGCGCCGTTCTATTTTTTTCGTCAACTTTTTTTCCTGCCGTTCTATTGGAGGTGCCGTTCTATTGGAGGCTGCCGTTCTATTTTTTCATCAGAAATTTTCACGCGATTTTCATTTGAGCATAGTATTTAAGTGAAACATGTGCGATGTTAAAATATCAGAGCAGCCATCCAAGTGTGAAAACAACTCCTGAATAATAGTTCGAAACACCCTAGATGTATTTACGGGGGTGCACTGATACGCACATGTGCCCGATACGCACATGTGCCCGTTTTTTTCATTTGACACGTTTTCAAGTGATTTTCAGATGAGTGAAGTGAAAAAAGTTCACTAATGTCATTGCGCAACTTTTTTCACTTTACTCATATCTGAAAATCACTTGAAAAAGTGTCAAGTGAAAAAAACGGGAAAATGTGCGTATCAGGCCTGTCCCGTATTTACTCGCCACAAATTTTTCAAATATTTTTGTGTTTTGGAACTCTTAAAACGTAGGTATTTTCTACCTGCTTTTCTTTTGGAGATGCCGTTCTATCGGATGCTGCCGTTCTATTCGTTTCATGGGTGTAAAAAGGTGCCAAAACCTGCCGTTCTATTGGAGGTGCCGTTCTATTGGAGGTATGCCGTTCTATTAGAAGAAATACGGTAATGTGTTCGCGGGAAAATACCACAAACAATTTTACATCTTTGTTCTGTGGCGCATTTGACGCCTGGCGCTATTTTTTGTGCCACATTTCCGTCACTAGACACGACTAAATGATCTGGCCTTTTTCGCATACAAAAATATTATTAGTACAATAAGCAAAGTTACGCCCGATTAGTTTAGGTTTTGTTACCGAAAATTTACCTAATTCAAGTGTAATTTCCACTGGCGATAGGGGTATAAAAGCTGAATATAAAGCTGAAAGTATTATTCAGCCTGCTTAAGTCAGACAATATCAGCCAAATTCCAAAGTTATGAACAAGATAATCCTGATCGCAGTGGTATGTATGTTTCTCGCTTATGACCTTTAACTCGATATTCCCGTTCTGTATATGCACGAAATTGCGACAATTTGCCGAATGTGATGCATTTTCGGGCAGACATTTGTTTTGCAACAAAATTTAATCGTAGGAACAACTTTTTTTAATTTCGTTCAAAGAAATCGAAAATACGAAAAATCCACAATGTTCTCCACTATGTGCCCAGCGCCCACAAACACACCAGTTGACAACCGAAATTTCCCAAACTCATAAATCTGTTTTCAACATTTCAGTCCACCAGAACGAATTATTTTCAATCTCCATCAAAATTAATTGATTACACCAGAGTTGCGAAAGTGTATTTACACTTACCCGAAATACCCAGGTAAATGGGTATTTATATTTACACTTACACTTACACTTTCATAAAATACCCATACACTTTTTTTACACTTTCCTGGGCAAAATACCCGGGTACAGAAAGTGTATTTTTTTCTTTCAGATGGCCCTGTTTTATGCTTTTGAGAAAGCATAAAATAGGGTCATGTACAAAAAAATGCATTGAATGTAGAAAATATGGCAAATGTACAAACTAGCATTTGATATACAACCTTTGATCAGTACTCATGGTATTCTGCAGTTTCATCATACTTTTGTAAAAAGGACAAGATCAATGGAAATTCACCAGCTGGACACAAAGTCAACTGGCTTTTGCATTGACATTTGCTGCATGTCCATTCTTCCATTTAAACAGTGTGTATCGCATTGCTTAATCAGTAAAATATCAACACTGAAAAAGTGCCATTATTAGGGAACTTCATACCACTACAGTATTTGTTACAGTCTGAAATGTTTCATAAAAGGCTGTAAAATGTGAAATAATACATGAAAATGATAAATAAATTGATCTAAAGGTGAGAACAGCGGTGTTTTCTAATGCTCAACAGTGAGAGCTATTTCTAAAAAAAAATTTCATATACACTTTTTTACACTTTCCTAGGTATTTTTTAAATACCTTACACTTTTGGTATCCATACTCAAAATTTGGAAAGTGTATTTACACTTACACTTGCACTTTCCAAAAATACCGGTATTTTAACAACTCTGGATTACACCACGTTCCGGTGTACTCAAACGTGGATAAAACAGATTTATCAGCATAGCAACGCACAATTTGAAAATCGAAAAACACAGGTTCTGCTGGGCACTTTTGCCTGGCTGGAAGCCAAAAAATACGAGTGCGCGGAGTACACGCAGGAAGATGCAGACAAACTTTTCGAAATGGAGAAAGGCCAAGCGAAGGCGGATTGGGCCAGATCAAACAGTTTGTTTTTGATAGATTGTTTGTTATCTAGTTTACTATTTTTTCAACAATTTTTCAAGTTCAGCCAAGACTTTTGAAAGTGTAATGTAACAGATGATTCATACAGTTCATTCAACATTTAGTCTTAAAATAGCGCGAAATAAATGGCCCACCAATACCAATAAATATCAGCGCCCGCTGACATTCTGTATTTTTTATGCATTTGGCCCAATTCCAGTAGTTTGCAGAGTTGTTGAAGGTACTGAACTTTTACGAACGTAAAATGTAAAGTATTTATTTGTTACTCACAGGTGAGTACAAAAAAATGTAAAGTATTTATTTTTACTTTTACTCACATTTTTTACTTTTACTTAAACGTGAGTAAATTACTTTTGTCCCCCAAAAAACGTAAAAGTGGGTATTTTTAAGGAATATTGCCTGAATTTTCACTCAAAATCACCAATTTTCGAACTTTTTCACCATCAAATACACTAGTTGATGTGTTTTCGCCTATGTTTGTGCTATTTTGGATATTTTGTCCCTATTTTTAGCATGTTTCACCTTTTTATACCTTGAAAAAGCTTATAAAAAGCCTGTTTAAAATACGTTTTCTGTACTCGCGTACTTTCAAAAAGTATGCGAGTGTGTGAGTACAGGTATTTTTTGGGGGGAAACGTAAACGTATTGGCCCTACACACACTAGTTTTCACCGTGACACGTGTGAAAACTGAAATGGCGACAAGGCGACGTTCAGCCTACTCTCATTGTATACTAAACACCTTCCCGGACAAGTACACCACCCAATTTTTTATTTCACTTCGGATGTAATATCTCCTTCTATGGGGGTGTTATAAAGCTGAAACTTTGAATATATAAAGTTGTAACACCCCCCTACTCTGCTTCAATGGGGGGAGGTGCGGCGACTCACTGCAGGGTGGGTTGCCCTATACGCAACAATATTTTTTGGCTTTTTTGCTGTCCCAAACAAGTTCACCACCCACTTGATTAGCTACACTTCGAGGGTCGTATATCCAGCTTTGAGGCTGGTATGACGCTGAAATTTGGGGGATGTCTTGCCAACAACCCCCCTTACAATACCCCAGTGGGGCTGCCTGCCAGCAACCCACTACAGTATGCATTGCTGCTTGTACAGTTGTTCATTTTTTTCAAAACAACCCAAGCATCCCAAACAAGTTTGCCATCAAACTGCATTATAAAAAATGTTGTGAGAACATACCTGGTATAAAATTGAGTCAGATTTGAACCCTAATTTGGCTCATTAAGAATTTTTCAGTAGGGCACCCACCCCGTCCCATAAACAGCAGGCCGAAAATTTCACTTGTAACCAATTTTTTGTTTTACACTTAAAAAGTTGGTTTACAAAGTTCATTAGGGAATGGTCCAATGTTCAAAGTTATGTAAACAACATGACCTCTAAAATGCCTCCATAAGGAAATTTATCTGGGGTGAAAATTATGGTGTCATAATGACATCATCACAGGAACAAAATTTGACAAAATTCCCATTTTTTCATTCACCCCGAATAAATTTCCTTATGCATGCATTTTTGAGGTTATGTTGTTGACATAACTTTGAACCTAAAACCCTTCCCTAGTGAACTTTGTAAACCAACTTTTTAAGTGTGAAACAAAAAATTGGTTTAAAGTGAAATTTTTAGTCTGCTGTTTATG